>JAPTGZ010000018.1:41583842-41597112 GCA_029814645.1 Fowleria isostigma
GTGTGTGTGTGTGTGTGTGTGTGTGTGTGTGTGTGTGTGTGTGTGTGTGTGAATTACAGTGAGGTCACTACAGCTCCATTAGTGAATACCTCTGCTTTTAATCTTAATGGCTTTAAGTGCCCGATATCGCCGGGAGTACTTTGCCTATAAAGCGGATTTACGCAGAAATATGGCTTCTAAAACCGCATCTAAACCTTCCACTGTCTAAGCTAAATCACTCTTTGATGTTTTAAATCACAGTTGTTTCCTCTAAACCTCTTAGTTAAGTTTCTAGACGCTTCAGTCCGAAAAGACACTGACCATTGTATGTTTTTCCTGTGTTCAACTACTCTGCCCGGTGTTTTTAGTGTCTGTGTCGCTGCCTCCGTCCTGTGCAGCGCATCCCGGCCTGTACAGACCTGATTGTGTCTTCTCTCCTTCCCCTTCCCCCTCTTCCGTTCACCTCATTACTCCGCCAGGTCTTTTGTGTCACTGTTCTGCCCTGACCCTAAGACATGGGGCCAAATAGTGTTTACAAACACTTTTCACGGTTTGATTTGGCCTATGCCAGCGGCAGATGGGTGTGTTTTACTACACATCGTGGGCCATAAAGTCTGGGCAAATTTAGAAAGCTGTGCTGTGATTTATCCACTTGTCATCACCTGCAGTAGGTTAGTACAGGTGGAAGAGAGGCCTCTGCAATGACAGAACACCTGCAGGTGTTGTCACTGCAGTTTGTAATTAGTAGAGGAAATTTACAAAGGGAACCACATGAAAAATGTTTTACAGCCCTTAAAATGGATAAATGTGGTCATGGTTGGAAAGAACATATGCATTCAGATGTAGGTAAATGAAATCTGTTTGGTGTAGTATATTCTACAAAGCATGCTTTATGTGAATTAAGTTGAGTAAAATCTACAATAAAAATTGCAGACAAGCTCATAATGTCAAAGAAAGTGCTTCACAAGTTAAACAACTGTTAAAAATACCACTGTGAAATTAGTAAAAAGAAATAAGTCATAAAGTAGACACTACAGACCTTGAAATTAGACAGAATTGTATTGTAGGACAGCAGGAGGAGACAGGAGAGTTGGCTTGAGTCAGCTTTGTGAAGTTATAATGTTGACTGAAGGAGAAGCAACTTTATTAACAGGTGATAATGTACCACCACGCTAGTCAGTTGCAGCTGCAGAAGTGTCACTGATGTCTATTTTTAACCTTTTCTATTTTTAGACACTGTGTTTTGTTAAGTTATCATCAGGTGCACAGGTTAATTTCTTCTGTCTTTGTGAAGCAAAATGTATTAGCCCCTGTTTGATAGTATATTTACTGCAGGTTAATATTTTATTGTTTTTTTTTTACTGTATATTAATGTTGGATGTCATTTATACGATAATAGCTGCTGTGCTGTTTGATCATATGAATGTAGGTTAAAGCATTATTATTCATTTGTTTGCTTTTTAATGATTCACAGATACGTTGTCGGAGATGACTTTTAGCATCTGTGACAGTTTCAAGTTTCTAGAGTGTGGAGAATATGACTGATATTTTATAGATTCAGACCCTGAGAAGTTGAAGTGTTGGAAAGGTAATTTAATTTTGAGCAGATTATAGAGTGTACTGTACATTTTAACAGCAGAGTTCTGTGTGGTGTGATTGATTAGCAGTGAGTGATTCTCCTCCACTGCGAGTCATAAATTATAAATGGCTTAAATATCACATTACTGTCCAGCTACACATCACAGATTGAGAATGTGATCAATTTCTGTCCACTTACACGCTGACAAATTGAGATGATGCATTTTAGTCAGAGATCATTGGAAGAAGTTGAAGAGGACACGGACAGAAAATGTGCTCACAGAAGAAGAAACGCAGCGGTTTATATCTGCAGGAACATATGTGTCACTTTTCTGTGTTTAGCCCACTCTTGTGTCTTTCTGCTAATACATTCTCTTTGTATGCCTGTAGGATTATCCATGAAGATGGCTTTTCTGGGGATGATGTGAAGCAGTATAAGCCCGTGGTCTACAGCAACACCATCCAGAGCTTGGCTGCCATCCTCCGAGCCATGGACTCACTGGGCATTGAGTTTGGAGACAAGGACAGAAAAGTTAGTCACCTTTAGTCTCAGAATCAAACAAATCTTCAAAATGACAACTGGGATTATGTTTATACGCTGTGGAAATCTACAGAATGACAAATAAATAAATGATAGCATGTGACATACAAGCCAATGGGAAGAAAAGTCTAATGTTGTATGTGTTGTATGTGCTTTTACAATTAGATGTTTTTATTGAATGAATAAACATTGGTAGGCTAAATATCATCATTATTTATTTGGTTTCTTAGTGATTCATTGATAACTTGTTGACTTTTCAAATATGTGACATATGACATGGGAAATGTGATGGATTGAGTCCATAAGAAGTTAAAGTGTTAGATTTTTAAGCAACTTGCTATTAAAAGCACCAACTGATTATTTAGAAACACTGAGAATATGTGCCTTTTTGCATGCTTTAGGCGGATGCTAAGCTGGTTTGTGATGTGGTCAGTCGTATGGAGGACACAGAGCCCTACTCTGCAGAGCTCCTCACTGCTATGAAGCGTGTATGGGCTGATGCTGGGACTCAGGAGTGTTTTAACCGTGCCCGGGAATACCAGCTTAATGACTCTGCTCAATAGTGAGTAAACTATTTGGCCAATTAGACAACAATAGCCAAAAGATACAAGTTTGACAGATTTTTCCCTTTTGTCATCAGCTACCTGGATAGTTTAGACCGGATCGGGGCAGCAGACTACCAGCCCACAGAGCAGGACATCCTGCGAACCCGAGTGAAGACCACTGGTATCGTCGAAACCCACTTCACCTTCAAAAACCTCCATTTCAGGTATCGTACATGGACTGGTTGCAGTGCGGCAACTTGGTGCCATATGATTTTGTTGATGCCATTTTTCAGTGATTGAAGCTTTGTATCTGAACCAACTTTCCTCATACATTTAAAGGCTGTTTGATGTGGGAGGTCAAAGGTCAGAGAGGAAGAAGTGGATTCACTGCTTTGAAGATGTGACAGCTATTATCTTCTGTGTTGCTCTGAGTGGTTACGACCAGGTGCTTCATGAAGACGAGACAACTGTAAGTGTGACTTACATCATTATCAAAACTGAATCTCCTCTTTTACAGTTTATAATGTGTCTTGATTTGTTTCTTTAAAAAAAAAAAAAAAATCAGGGGAACTGTGGGTATTTAGAGTAACACTCATAACTATTTATCAAGCCCAGCTTATATCTCCTTTTCTGATCTTTACAGATATGAACCTATTTAGATCAGGAAAAGTATCTCACAAACCCATTAGTGGGAAAACCCCTGGAAGAGCAGTAAAGTAGGGACCTTCATCCAAAACAGTGAAACCTTCCATGTTACTCATAACCAGAGCAAATTGAAAAGTATTAGTTCACTAATACATAGCTGTTTTACCCTAAGTGCAGTGCTTCATTTGGATTTCTCCTAACAGCCTCACAGTAACCTCATTGTTTCATTTATTCTTCCTGCAGAACCGCATGCATGAGTCACTAATGCTCTTTGACTCCATCTGTAACAACAAGTTCTTCATCGACACCTCCATTATCCTCTTCCTTAACAAGAAGGATCTGTTTGCTGAGAAGATCAAGAAGTCACCACTGACGATCTGTTTTCCAGAATACACAGGTGAGCCCCGCTCTTACATTTTTCATTTGTTTTTATTTTGGTCTTGAGTTTTGGATTTTTTCAGTTTAGTTTTACGTAATTTTAAAGGCAGGGTTTTTGGGGAAAATGCTGAGCTTTATTATTTTCACTGTTTTAGTCTCTTTTTGTTGTTGTAAATAATGGTGATTTGTAAAGGAAAACATTCCAATAGGTAACAAATAAACACATCATACCAACCTGACACATTTATTCACACTGGATGAACCATTCACAAAAGACAACGTAAACCATGTCTATTAGTACATTTGAGTTTTCTTAGGCTTATATATAAAATAAATGTAACTCTCTACATTTTTTTGCTTATCTTGGTCAGTTTTGTAAAGCTTTGTTTGTATTGTCATTATTTTCTGTAACTTTCATTCATAAAGAGAGTAGCTTCATGAACATGACTGACGTTAAGTCTTTCTCTCTGTTTATTTGCAGGTGCTAATACTTATGATGATGCTACTGCATATATTCAGGTTCAGTTTGAGAGTAAGAATCGCTCTCCTAATAAGGAGATCTACTGTCACCTGACCTGTGCCACAGACACAGGAAACATTCAGGTAGTGTTTGATGCCGTCACTGACATCATTATTGCAAACAACCTTAGAGGGTGTGGCTTATACTGAGGCCTGGCCAAGCACAGAGGTTGTCATGGAGAGTATGAGGTGTTAATAATGATAATTTTGATGATACTTAAACACATAAATATGTAATTCTACACGTCCAAATGGACCCAAAGAGCTGCCGTCAGACACCACACTGGATTATTGCCATGATTTATTCCCTTTCTCTTATTTTGATTTCAGTATACAACCCCAGTTTTGTCTTATAAAATGTGTTTTTAAGCTGAATGTTTTGTTTTGTTGATGACTGTCAACAGCTGGAAGGGAAGGTCAGAAACTGCAGCACCAGGGGTTTTTATTCAGCTGGTATCTTGTTTTGCAGAACTAAGACTAGAAATGCAGCGGGTGGTGGAGTGTGCAGTGTAATTTTTACCAGAGCGTGGGCTATTCTCCAAGTCTTTACAACATTTTTATGTGCAACTGTCGGGACAGTTACATGCCCTGAATATGGCCTCTGGTGCTCCGTTTGAAGAGCTGCTGTGTGTATGAAGGTGGAGATGATGATGATGATGTTGGGGAGGTGCTGTACTCGTGGCTGAGGGTCATGGTTGGGAAGAAGGAGACTATTTTAACTTTCAGAAGGGACAAAGCTCCTCTCTCCTTCAGACCCACACATGACTGAGTAGCCTGCAGGTCTGTTCCATTCGTTTTCTCTTTTTTCTTTAAAAAAAAATACTGAAAGAGAGGATTCTTCTGTTCAGAGTGGCTGCCCCTTGCCATTGGCCTCCTGTAGCATGAGGAAATGTCTGTCAGCCAATGATATCTCAAAACACACATCATATCGGTGCCAACCATCTGAGAACGACAGATAGGGGATTAGAATCAGAATCCATAGTTCACGTTCATACTGTCATCTATTATTTTTTAAGTAAGAGAATAACATTTTATTGTCATGATGATTTATTTATTTAAGCCTCATGCCCTACATGCCTCCTCCTACCTCCTCAAATCCCGTGCCACATATTTATTTCATGTCATGAAAAACTGGGGTATAAAAAAATCCTGTCTATGATCAGAAGGTACAAAGCAGCCCTCCAATGGCATCTTGTTCTCTGTGTGGTGCTTTACCCCGACCCCTATGTGAATCTGTTTAGAAATAGATGACCGCACCAGGAGAACAATATGATTTGAGGCAGCCTCTGTCCGGGGAGTCGGGACACTTAACTCTCGCCTCCCCTGATGAGTAAACAGGGAACCATCATCCCCATCTGTCACATTTCTCTAGCCACAGAGAAAAAGTACAGCTCTCCATTTTCACCTGTGCACCCAGAAATTCATCCTCCTATTCCTGTATACTCTTACCTATCACATATCAGCCCTCATATCCTATCTCCATTTTCACCTTAAAAGCACCGTACTGTATATATATATTATGATTATACCAGATTTTTTTTACTGTGAATGTTTTTGTGCTGCACCCCATCCTATTCAGTAGATTATTGGTTGCTCTCATGTGGAATGTTTGTGCTGAGCCAATCGAATGTTGTGTTTACATTAAAGCCACACTTTTCCTAACTACTCCTGCATTCATGGTCTGACTCTGATTACACTGTAAGGTAAAAAAAAAAAAAAAAAGTATGACTGCAGCATTGTCCGCTCAGCAAAACTTTAAACACACACTGACCTGCTTTAATCTGTGCACAGAATTAGGTTAGACCAGGAAATTAGGCTAAACATTATGAGAATAGACCACTTTTAATGCTTCATTGCCCAGCAAACACAGCTTTGTATTTATTGTCAGAAATATGTATAAAAGATTGGGAGCAGGTCTCGCTTAGCGATAGGGCAGCACTTCGTGAAATGTGGCGGATGGCAGGGATCAGAAGCATTGCGCAGCAGCTCTCAATTTATTAGGTTAAAAGTGTTCCATCCTCACGGACAAGGAGCTATTCATATATTGAATGACTAGGCTGGATCAGCTGTCTGACCTGCTTCTGTCAGTTTAATGGGTATGATGTTCATTACTGCTCTGTTTCACTGACAGCAGCACAGCTCCGCTCCTCAGTCCCACAGTGTCCTCGTTTCACAGAACAGTTACAGGTTAAAACTCCCAGTGTGACAAAATTACAGACTTACACTTTTTAATTACACATTTCAGTACAATCCCATATTTTATATCTAACCCTTGTTAAATACTCCTACATCCTCAGTATGTAATTGTAAACCCTGCACCTAAAAGCATTTCTGTTACTATGGGTGCAGGAATAGAAAGTAAAGTCCAACAACCTCACTAAAACGTCCTGGATGAGCTCATTTTGTGCTACTTGTTCCATTTACACCTGGTTTTTGTAAAGCACTTTTGTGAAATGCATCATCACAACATAGATAAAAAACAGTTATTAGCGCACTGGTTCGTGGACTATAATCGCAGCCTTTTGATGTCTTCACTCCTGAAGTCAATACGCAGAGCAAGGACCTGGCGGACCTCTGCTGGCGTCAACCTCCATGTCAGTGGGCCCGAGTTTGGGCCCCAATAGTCCAAGATCTCTGTTACCTGTTGGACAAACACAGACATTAACTCAATTAAGAAATCACTAAAGTTTATCCACTGTAGTTCATCTATTTATTTATCTACTAGAGGGCTAAAGCTTTTCTGTGATCCCCAAAAATCAGAATTTATGGCCAATATTTGTAGCTTTAGACATTCCAGATTTTTTTAATGAGAGACTTGAAAATGATGTAAATGCAACAATATATCAATGGGTTAATAACACAAACAAAAAACCTAAACCAAAATTACTTTAGAATGTATTGTAAGAGAGTCTTCATTGCTTCATACAGATGTTTCTTTTGTGTGTTAAAGAATTACAGTTACCCGCTCTAGGTTGAGGATGGTGGCCATTTGTGTGAGACGAGCAAACTTGTCCCTGATGGTCCAGGTGGTCACTGTGGTGAGGTACGCCACAAGAGACCGGAGCTCTTTATCGAACTGCAGCCCTCCCAGCTACAACAAAATGATCCACAGGGAGAAAAAACATTAAATATACATGCTCTAAACGGCTAATGTCTTTGTCAGTCTACTTCCTGAGCAAAGCTTGAGAACATTTATCAGTCGCCTGATCCCTCCATCAGCAAACACTCTGCTCAAAATAGGAAGATGCTGTCGTGCCAAGAGGAAGCACCCTCTGCCACAGTCTTTCTGGATTCATTAATAAAACATTGCTTCAAGCTTTTCATCACATGTGTCTGTGATGTGATGAGATGTGATGTGTTGCACAGGGTGTGTGCTGCCACCTTGTGGCCAAGTCCCACTCCTCACCCTGCTGAAAGAGCACTTGAGGACCGTCTTCTCCATTTCAATGGATATTAAGCTGGTCATCAGGCTGGTCAGAGTGTCGTAGATAACAGGAGACAACGCTACCTGTGAGGAGACATTATCTATAGTAAGAGCACAATGATTTGCTGCTATACCCTAAATGATGCTCCGTCAGTTACACAGTTCAGATACCTTGAACTCTGCCATAAGCTGTTCCAAGTTAACGATGAGCTGCTGCACCCACGGATCATTAGCCTCATAATCATTAAACTCCTCCTGTGGAGGACACCGATCAGCCATGTGCTCTGTCGCTGCATGTTTTAATTTATAAGACTATGATACTTACCTCTTCTATGTTGTGTGAAATAGACAAGAAGCCACTGATCCAGGGTTTGACCTGAGGCTTTATGGCTGTTGTATTCAACTCAGTCAGACCCTCCTATGGAGCAGAATAACACTTTACAATACTTTACAGTTCAACACCTCAAATGTTACCATCTTTTACAAAGTGTAAATGATTTAATATAAGTGATCTCAAAACCTACTTGTGCTGCAACTTAGCAATATTATACTGTTATACACAACTAAATACAAAACCTGATGGTGTGAGACTTGTAACAAACCTGTAAGAGATCTTTAAACTTGGTAGATGTATTGACAAGGTCGGACAAGCAGCTCTCAATCTTGGCTTGTTCACCAGAGGCTGTCCCCTGCATGAACAACTTGGAGCAGTCGTTCTGTAAGAATAAAAACAAATAAATTACCAAGCAATGTGGCAAACAATTCTGTAATAACTGGCAAAGAATCACATCTGCATGTGTCAAAGTTACCTCAAGGTTCCTTTTTAACGTTGTGATATTCTCACTACACACCTCAACATTATTCAGAGTCACCTGAGACAGAAAGAAAGAAATAAGAAAGAAATGTGTGAACAAATTCAGCAACTTTTAAACTTAAATAGACTTGTCACTTTTGTTTTCATTGTAGAAATTTTTTATTTACTAAAATACAGTATGGTTTGGGTAAAACCTAATATGTGACAACACGAGTAAAATCAAACTATAAAACTTCTCATCATTCATCCCAACCTCCGGTTACTTTTATTTCTTAAAATTCTCAAGATTTTCTGGACCTTGAAGACTAACGCACAAAAAGATTACTGCAATCCTATTTATCATGTTTTAGCCCTGATTTTTTATAAACTGTTATGATCTGTCACTACTTTCTAACTTAGATAAATAAGGTTTTACTATTTAAGTATGTGCTTGATTATATCTTTTAATTCAACCTAGAAAGTAATGATAGAATTTTTTTTTAAATTCTGAGTAAAACTAGAATAACTGATTAAAATAGCAACAAAAAAAACAAACAAGACAAAAGGTAGTGCTTTCAGATCTGAAATCTTCATAAAATACTAATGGTTCACTGAGACAGTGTTAATAAATCAGTATGGTGGAATAACCCTGATTGTCACTTATAGCTTTCATGTTGGCTGCTTAGTGTTACCCTTGTTTCAAGAATAAATGCAACTTGGTTTTATTTTATCAGTCTTCTTCTTGACCACATTTCAGAGGTTCTAAAAGGGGTTCAGGACTGGACTTTTGGTGGGCTATGTTCATTTTTCCACAGCTCCAAATTGTGCGTGAGATGTTTGGTTCTACATCTTACCAGAAACGCTGCCTTGGCGTTTTCTGTGCTCTCGATGCCCAGTGTGTTGAATTTGCCCTGCTGTAAGCTGCTCTGCATCAGGCTGACTGCACTGCTGACGCCACGCTGGATGTCCTGAAGTGTTGTCGCTGGGAAGCCCTGCCGCAGCTTATTATACAACACCTCCCTGGAGAATTGAGGGACACAGACGTGTTTGCATGAGACATGAACAACAGAGTAGATAAGGGTGTTGAAAATGTAAGAGAAGGGCGCACCTGAAATCTGACTCCAGCACAGAGTTGGCGTGGTTGATCATAGCACAGAGACAGTCGATACTGGAGCTGGATAAAGCTCTACTGATGCACTTCTTTACAATATAAAAACAGTCGTCCACCATGCTGGAGGTCAACTGACCCTTTTCATAGGTATCCATAGTAACAGCCTGAGGAGAAAAATATAT
This sequence comes from Fowleria isostigma, assembly GCA_029814645.1. Classification (NCBI taxonomy): domain Eukaryota; kingdom Metazoa; phylum Chordata; class Actinopteri; order Kurtiformes; family Apogonidae; genus Fowleria; species Fowleria isostigma. Next base: position 41,593,538 of record JAPTGZ010000018.1, read on the forward strand.
TTTTTTACATCTGACCTTGACGTAAACAGCATATCTCTGAATGTAAAATACTACACTGTAAAATCCAGTAGCTACCCTGACTTACATACATTAGTTAACTTTACTCGATTATCAACAATATGCACTAATGACTAGTATTTATGAAGTAAGTTACTTGCATAATGAAAAATACAAAATACTTAAGTGTTTAGAGTTAAGATTACTTTATTTAGAGTTAAACTCACTCGCAACAATAAATATCCAACAGTCTCACTCCCACTGCACATTCAAAGAAGAAGTGAGCATGTGCAGTAGGCATGGTGTCATAATCAGGTTATCCCATAACCCTTACCCTAACCTTAACACGTAGAGCGTAACTTCACCCCCGGGTGTCATGCATCAAAATACTCCTCAAAATAAGAGTTCCACATTGACTGATGATGTTTCAAAATGGCCAATTCATGAACAGGTATTCTGGCTGATTACTCCTTCAACCTCACTGGTGGAAGAGATTAAACACACCTGTGGAGCCTGATTGGAAACTTAAAGTAAGGAACTGTGACAAAAGGGAAGGGTTGAGAATCTCTAAGGATCTAAAAACAGGGTTATATAATAACTGTAAATGCTTTCTGGTGTTCTACAGATGTATAGCACACAGGAAGAGTTAGCAGGCCGGGAAGTCTGGAAGGGTAAGAGAGGCAGTGGACAGCTGACCTTGACCCTTTTATTGCTCAAAGGGGCTGGTCCCAAGTCTGTGATATGGACCAAACACAATAACATTCACATGATTTAGTAGATTAAAAAAATAATTCTAAGTAGTCTTTACTGTCGAGAGTAAAACTAAAGTAATTTATCAAGTACATTACTTGATTGTTTTAGTTGCACAAACTCATTTATAAGTTTACTCTACAAAGGAAGCACTAGTTAGTACAACCTAACACTTAGTTCTCTTTACTTGTTTTTTTTAAATGCAATTGGTTTGCATGCTTTTTTAAAAGTAATAACCAATTGGATTTTACAGTGTATGTATCTATAAATATGAGGAATTCTCTACTGCTCTGTGACAAAGCAACATTTTACCACATTTCAGTGCTTAAATATTTAATAATTTAAGTTAATTTAACTTAAAAAAATTCATAATATTTAAAATCTCAAATAATGACACTATAGCAGTGTTGACACAATATTTTATACTCACTTTGTGAGGTATAAAACCTGTGGTGAGGTCAGGCAAGATGCTATATGTGGGTGATTGTTGTCTTATGTCTCAAACATCCAACTATGGCAGATAAACTAATTAACCTGCACCACACTAATATCTCAACATTAAACAATGCATAGTCTCTTTAACTTTATCTGAAATTGTATCTGTGCTACACATTTTATTAAAAACAAATGTACTTCTTACAGATAATACTGTTATCATAACCCCAAGAAGAGCATTAAATCTATGATGATGTAAAAAATAAAATACTGTAGAGACCGCTTGTGGACATCATTAATTCTCAGCCCGTATCCCTTGCTGAACTTTTATAAATGCAGAAACATAAATTATACAGTTTTCTTTCACAAGAACACAGTAAGTTACATTCATTACCTCCGCCAAGGAGATTATGTTTTGCCGGCATTTGTCTCTTTGTCTGTCTGTTAGCAACTTTACGCAAAAACTACTGGACGGAATTTGATGAAACTTTTAAGACATGATGGAAATGACACAAGGAACGTAAGATTATATTTTGGGAGTGATCCGACATTTTATTCCCATTCACATGTGCTAATTAGGTGCGAGATTACTTGCTCGCTCTCTTCCCCTGCCACTCACAGGCAGAGCAGGAAGGGGGGGAGGGCCTCCCCTCCCTCTGCCACTCACACGCCGACAGAGTCGTACCGGGGATGCATAATGAGGCATGAAAAAAGTGTCCGAAGTTGTTGCTGTCGATGGTAAGTGATAACACAAATACATTCACAGAAATAAAGTTTTTAAGTGGTGATGAGGGAAAGAGAAAGGGCCCAGTCACGCCCATCCACAAACGGGACACTCCCACCACATGCTCTTCTGGGGGCTCTGATGCTCCAGGGCGGAGCGGAGATTCCTTGCTAGTGGATCTGCACCAGTGTACGTCGGTACTCCCGTTCGGGGCAGTCTGTCTGTGTCTGTCTGTTAGCAACTTTTCACAAAAACTAATGGACAGATTTTGGGGAAATTCAAGGTTTTTTTTTAAGGATTCTTTAACATTGGGAGATAGGACCATTTTCAGCATTTGTGCATAAAACTCCACCAAAAAAAAAAATAAATAAAAAAGTAAGGTCACTGACACAAATAAATGTTAGATTATTATTTTGGTGTGAGTCACAATATGGGGAATTATTATGCTTGGCGGAGGTCTGCGCTCTCCGAGTGCTTTTCCAGTTCTGATTTGCTTTCAGCCAGTTGTGAATTATATCTGCAGTTAATTTGCTTTCATTTGGTAATATGGTCTGGAGTTGATGGGCCTTTACAGAGAAAGCTGGTTGTCCAAATTTAGATTTACAGTTGCTATTCATCATCTTCAGAGTTACTCAGTTTTGTCTTGTTTTTGGATTTATCTGGAAAAAGGCTCCGTTTACTGTTAACAAATGAAGCTCTCATGACTGAGGAGACTCCATCTATTTAAGATGAGACAGTGATGCCATCAGATAGCCTTTCTGAACAGTATAAGTCTGAGTTATTACCTTGTTAACAGACTCCCTCATGTAGTACTCTTCCATCGGTATGTAGTAACCAATGAGCTCTTGCATGGTCCTGCTCAGCAAACAGTGTTTCAGAAGCTTTTCTACATTCTGCTGGTGCTCTGGATGGGAAAAAAAATAAAATATAGAGCCATATTGCTCCTTCAAAGGCATTCGAGTTTATTACATGGTCAATATACAACATCGACTTACCCCGTGTAATGCTCTGAATGTCCCCAACTTCAAAGTCAGCCATAATGCGACGCCGTAAAAATCGTAAGTAGAGCTCGGCCCTTGCATTCATCAGAGTTACTTCTGCCAGTACAGGATCCAGTTCCCTTTTCATGTAGATTCAGAGAGTTATAAACAATGTCACCATGCAGATAAACAATGTGGAAAAGAGAAAAACAAATACCTGGGCTCAATCCTCTCCCCTGGGACAGTCTTCATCATACTGTTTTGGACAATCTGAAACTACAGGGAGCATTCTGAGTTACAGTGCCTGCAGATAACAGTTAGATAACAGTTCAGCTCTGATGTCTTTCAGACCTTGTTGTGGTATCCTCTCTGTTGAATGAACTTGTCGACTATTTTCTGAGCCTGTTTGTCACATTCTTGCTGCAGGTGAGTGATGAGTGTGTACAGATGTCCTGGACCGTAGTACGTCTCCACTATGGGCTGATGGGTCTCAACAACACGAGCAATGCCTGTAAACACACCAAAATGGTTTTTTTGAGACTACACTGAAACATTTAACCCTAGAACACTATCGCCGGGTGATTTTCACCCGGGCAAACATGTTTACAATATTTTCATTATGTTGCCGTTTTTCTGAGTGTCATGGGTCCCTGGGTAGTGCCAAGAAGATTGTACCTTCACCGGGGAAG
>JAPTGZ010000018.1:41597212-41616841 GCA_029814645.1 Fowleria isostigma
ATAGAATTATGCATTTTAAAACATTTCCCTGTGGTCTACATAAACTGTAAATGCTATGCTTGGGTCTGAATTCTTCAATAATTAAACTCCACTCTGAATACTGTCATGAGAAAGGTGCTTTTGATCGCTGGCCCTTTAAATGCAAATGAGCCACTTCACATCCCACCCCCTACAGGTTGTTGGCCATGCTGCTCTGTCTCATTCAACCACGTAAATACAATTAACAACTGAACATTTTGGGTAATCAGCTCAAAATTTGGACATATTTTCAGAAGGGACTACAATTGCTGCTGCTGACAATTATGGCGTACTCAGAGAAATGTTCACCAGAAGTCTTGACCTTACATGTGCAAATGTTGTGATGTAACTACTTATAAAAATTTTTAGGTTTTTTAAGTTTTAAAGGAATTAAAATGGGTTGTAGAAATCCACTAGACTTTGGCCATAATGAATATAAAGATAGCTCTGCAGCACATGGAGGGTTCACATTCAAACTTTATGAACTATTAGGGTCCAAATACACAAATAAATGAACCAAGGTCTAATAAAAGTGAGTTTAGCAAAATATGACTCCTTGAAAGAAAATGTACTCTCAGATACAGAGCATAAATGGTTTTCTTACCTTCTAGTAGAAGTGTCAGAGTATCTGCAAATATTAGTGGCGCTCTCTTGTCACTTACGTCTCCTCCTGTGGCCAAAAGCAGGTTCTCTTCAGCTTTGGAGGCAAGCTATGCGAGTATATGTGGAAAAAAAAAAAAGAAATCACTAACACCTTAATTCTTACATATCATAAGTCAACAACTCTCCTTGCTTCCCAACACTAAAAACCCATCAAAACATTAAACTAGTAAGTGTTTAGGCCAGGGGAGTCGAACTCATTTTTGTTCAGGGGCCACATTCAGCCCAATTTGACGTCATGTGGGCCAGGACAGTAAAATAATAAGATAATACCCTGTAAATGACAAATTTTCATCTTTGTTTAAAGATGCATTAAAACAAACTATCCTTTCATAAAAAAGAGGCTAATAACCTGAAAAATACTGAAATTTTGTCAGAAAAATAACTGCAATTTTAACAATATTTTGCTTCAACTTATCATTTATATATGTACATTACACCCAATGTTACACAAACATTTGGAAACAGGCAGACAATTGTTAAAATTGCAGAGAAGTTTTTTCTTTAATTTTCTTTTTGAATATTTCACATTATTAAAGAATAGTTGGTAAATATGAATATTTTCCTAGTATAATGTTATTTTTTCACATTAGACAAAGACGAAAGTTTGTACTTGTCATTATTTATGGATTATTAGGTCATTCATTTACTTGAGATCATGTGGGTCTGGATCTGGCTCCTGAACTAAAATGAGTTTTTCATAAATTCATCCTGCAGGCCACATTGGACCCTTTGACGGGCCGGTTTTGGCCCGTGGGCCGCATGTTTAACACCCCTGGTTTAGGCACTTTACTGACCTGAGTGCAGAGATATTGACCGAATCGGGCGAGTCCCTGCTGATGGAGGCCCAACAGAGGGAAGATTTTGAAAAACCTTTCCACTTGTGCAAGATCAACAGCAGCAACAGCTTCGTCAAGCTTCTCAGCAACAATGACCTTCAGCTTCTGCTCTGCCTCTTGCAGCATCACTAGACTGGCATCCACAGCGCTACCTGTGCAGACATGAAGCATTAACATGGTCTATCTAAATTCTATCTAATTCTATCTAAATGGTCTATCTAAACATTGGAGACAATATGTGGCTTTTATATGTTCTGCGTTACTTCAATGGTGAATACCTACAAAAAACTACACAAATACATGCAAAATATTCCAAACAATATAACAATTCTTCAGCATTAGAGTGCACAGTGAGTTTAGCACTGGGACAAACAGCTTTGACTATCTTACTTTCTTCTCCCTGCCTGCTCAATTCAATAACTGACTGGTCCAGAGAAAGGTATCGATGGATGTGTGCAGCAGCCTGTTCATAGTCTTCATTGCGCAGAGCTGTCTGAACACCATCCGTACAAAACTTCAGATCGAGGATATCATCAGCGCGCTGGATAACATTATACAGCCGTGTCTAGGAAAAACAAAAATTGCAGTAAGATCTCAGAGCATGATAATATTAAAATTATAATTCACTGTGAAGCACTCTGGTTAGATGCTAACTGTATTTCGTTGCTCTGTACCTGTGACATTTGCAATGACAATAAAGTTGAATCTAATCTAATCTAATCTAATCTAATCTAATCTAATAATAACTACAAACCATAGATGACGTGAGAGTCCAACATTTTTGTAAATAAAAATGTGTGTGTATAAGTGTGGAACTAACTGTAAGCATCACGCACATATTATATCCTTGAGTGTTGTATTAATATTAGATATAATGTATTTATGTACTTACCTTTGCCAGATCTAGCTGTCTGACTTTTCTGCTGACATTTTCAGCCAGGCTGCAGGTAAATGTGATCATACCTGACAACTGACTGGCATCTCCTCCAATTAACTGTAGGTTTGGTCTACAGAGAAGAGGAACAAACAGATCCTTATTTATATATCAACAGCTGTGGTGATACAAGTAAACACTAACGCATATAAAAAAAGTGTACCCCATCCTCTGCAGTGCCAACATCTTTGTGTGAATGGTTCCCTCCTGTCCTACTAGTCTGTCCAGCTCCATCTCCACATCTTTCTGCATTAAAACAGCATGTAATAGTTAAAGCAACTCCTACTTCAACTCTAATATATTTCAGAAGCAAATATCTTATCTGTACATTTCTTTACAAAATCTTGATCCAACCTGCTGCACATTCAAAAGCCTTCATTCAACTTAACAGTGATGTACACAGTTTCCATACTAGACATGCCAGTTGCTTACATCTGCCAATGGTTCACACTGGACATGGTCAATTCTGCCTGAGGTACAAGGGGCTCAGCTCTGGAACTGTTATATCCAAATTGCATTCCAGTCTACTTCACTAAGTCCTTTTAAGTATAGGTTTAGGACATATCTGATGCAACACATTTACATATTCCTCATACAAAAACACTCTCCCACTCTTACATGCTTTAACAAATATTCTTTGTCTTTTATTTTTTGTTAATATTTTTTATTGTACTTAGTCTACCATTGTTTTATTTTCATTATTTTTGTTTTTGCTAATGCTGTAATGAGGTGCCTCTATTTGTCCAAATGTTGGATTTGTTATGTGCAAATAATAAAAAAAAGAAAAGAAAAATAAATTAATAAATAGTAGTAGTAGTAATAATAATAATACTAAAATTTGCTCAGTAACATTTGTCTAACCCTTTTAATTAGATTTTTTCTCCATTTATCACCAAATGTGTTGATTTCAGATGTTTGTGATAAACTACAGTCAAAAAATGCAGAAAAGCTGTTCTCTTGAGCTCACGAAATGTGGACATAGTTCTCATCGGACAGGAAAACTAGTATACATAAGTAATTTAATAATCTTGTGGAATATGACGCATTAACGCGGACTAAACACCACAGTATATAAATTACAGCTCAACTGCACATTAATGTTGCTATGAGTCAAAAGCTACAGATACACAATAGTAAAACACCGACAGTGATCACTTTACTGCAGTAAGTTTTTTTTTGTCCAGTGTGGTGTTAGTATTTTTTACTTGAGGATCACAAAACTTCTTGTCAATAAAAATAACCACCATCATTAATAATGGACAATATAACTAATTTAAATGGGTCGTGTTAATGCCAGTAGTTTTTACTTGTTACATTTCATAGTGAAAGGTTTGCACTCTGACGGCAGCCACACTCTCCCATTTCTTGTCTACAAACATCTGTCACGAACTTCACTACAATTAAAGTCTTTTACATTTATTCTGTGATTGTGTTTTTGTTCATTTTTTGCCTCCGTTCAGTGTTTTGAACTAGCTTGTCTGTCCACGGAAGTGACGGAGGCTCGACAGCAGATGCAAGAAAACTGCTTCTAACAGGGGTCTCCACCAACCTCCTCCACGCAGAGCTGTTGGTAAACTCTCTCCAGGTCCTCCAGCTCCGTCAGGCCTGAAATGGTCTCCATACTCACAGAGGAAACGTTGCCAGAGTCGCATCTTTTCGCAATGATACCTCCGCTGTCAGCCATCTTCCGCCACCAACACTGGATTCAAGCACACGTCATCAAGAAGAGCAGTCAACAAACCCTGGGGTAAGGCTTTCAGGCACGGCATCCGCAAAAAAATGGGCTGCGCATATCACATGTCGCAGTTTTGCGACAAAAAATTAACAACTGTATCAGTATTTTAGTGTAGCATGCAATCCGTAAATTAACATTTGTGTTTGAGACTTTAATTGAATTAATACTCTGCCTGGAAGACCTCACTAAGGCAAAAGAAATCCCCATATATTCGTTGCACTGTTACCTTGACACAATCCAATAAAAATATTAAGATGGTTTTATTTCACTTTGTGGCACAGTAGCTTTAACTCATAAGGACCCAGTGTGACATCTGTGGCACTTCCCAAATTAAATCTTTTCTATATTTAAACATTTATTGTAAATTATTGTAATATTATCTTCCGTATTTGGTGTTTTTTTGTGTGTGAAAATCTGGTATTTTATTTACTAATCAGGTAGATGTTCATAAAAGTTTAAAATTGAGGGTTATTATATCAGAAACAGGGAAGACTGAAGGAAAAAGTGACTTTTTCAGTCCAATCTCTCATTTACTGGACATAAACACAGTGTGTCTATCCACAATCATTGATGGTTGGTGAATCAATGTTGTAGAGGATGACGGTGTTTCCATGGTAACTACGGAACCTCTGATCAAGAAAAGATAAACTGTATTTTATAACAATTATTTACATGTATTAGTGAATCAACAGTTATCATTCAATTTATATCAGTAGATGATTTTGGTAGATGTGGATGTTTGGGTCTTCATGGGTTAAGAACAAAAAAACTAGTGCCTCCAGACAAGAGATTATGTTCCAGAGTAAATTCATTTAATTTGGTGTTTGTATCTGAAAAAATACATCAGTATGTATAATTTAATAATTATTCAAGCTAAATCAGACCTACTTTAACCTTCACACACAACTGAGGTTTTTGTCACCATCTGTAAACAAGAATGTCACAGCTTTATTTAAAAATAAATAATACATTAACTAATTAATGAATAATACTGTCCACTGCAAAGGACATTCATTAAAAGAAACAGTCTCCGGAAATTTTTTTAATGTCATGCTTTTTTCACTCAAGACAATTTTTTTAATACATAAAAGCAGAAACGTGTATTATTCTGGGTCTCACGAGGTTCATTTGCACAATCCCCACTAACATCTTGCCTTGTTTTTCCTTTATCAATATCCAAATAAGATTAAATAACTGAAGTTGATCTATTTATTGATAATCGTCCTTTCCTTCGGCATATTCACTTGCATATACTTATAATTTCAAAATACCATTTATATCTTATACAGGGTTTGTACACATTTTTCAAGGTAAAATTCAAGCACTTTTTTGAGCTTTTCTACGGGTCTTTCAAATTTTTCTAGCACATCATCTTGGGTAAAATACATATCTGCAAGAATACATATACTCAGTACTATGTTTTTTCCACTTTTTATCACAGTGATGTACATTGTATAATGCTTTAAACATCTAATATCATCTTTCATAATGATGAAAAGGTTAGAAATTAAACGAGAACACTAACTTTTATCCAAAAAATGGGAAGCCACTTGGCATTCTTCCATCACACCAAGCCAAAGATTAGGATAAAAATGTACCTGGAGTCGACCTGAGAGAACCTGGTAACTTTCTTTTCGACAGAAACTTTTTTATCTTTCAAAGTGTATCACCTCTCTGTAAGTAGCTTGACATCTAACCTGGCAGTTTTTAATAAAAATGAATAAATAAATCAAATCACAGAGTTATAATTGCAAGCACTTAAAATATAATTCAAGCACTTTTCAGACCTCGAAAACACAATGTTGAAATTCAAGCATTTTCAAGGATTTCAAGCACCCGTACAAACCCTAATTCTACCATTTCAAGCCCTGATAGTAACTTATGTGACAAAAGTGTACAGTTTCATGTGTCTTAATTGTAACAACCTAGGCCAGTTGTGGAAATACATTTCTACTGGCAATATATAAACTTTATTTCATTCAGTCACAGAATACTGGGGCCTGATGTTCACTGGTTATCAACAGAGACTGTTCCCTTTCCTGTCGAAACTCTTCCCACTTCTTCTGTAGCTCTTCCTTTTCTTTCTGCAGCTCTTCTCTCAGTCTGTTCAAATCTCTGGCCTCCTCCTCCTGTGTTCTCCTTAGTGACTGTATTTTCTCTCTCTCTGCAGCCGCCTCTCTTTCATTTATTGCACGGAGCTTGTGCAGGATCTCCCTTTGCTGCTCCAGAGCGCGTAATTCCTCCCTCTGTGCCCTCCTCAGAGATTCAATTAGATCCTGCTCAGTCCTGAAAACATGCGTCTGCCTGTCAAATGCACTGGAAACTTTGCATTTGTAAGAAGAGAAAAACAGAAGGGAAAATGTATAATCTCATTAGTCATAGATACAGATGAGTCATTGAATACAATTCGAGGTACACATTTTTTTTGGACAATAACCAGGAAAACTCATTGATGTCAACATTGCAACATAAGAGCAGTGTTGGGTAGAAATGTGTTTCTGTAACGCTGTTACTTTTGTCAGTAACTAATACTGTAATGCATTACTCTTTAAATAAAGTAACTCCATTACTATATGGTTCTTTTATCCGATACTAACTAAATTGATTAATTTTGGTGTGCAAGGCGTCTAATCTGCTGAAAATAAAGACGAAGAAGCAGTGCACCCCTCCCTGTTTACAGCGGTGATGTATTGTAGGTGTTGATGTTTTTTCACGACCGTGCAGTCATGGTGAATCAAAGTGAGAGCAAGACTAGTTTTTTAAGGTGGAAATATGCTCACTATTTCAAATTAGTCAAGCACAAAGAGATGAACATTCTAGTCAAGTCTGGATCAAAGCCCCTGTCTACTGCGACAAACAGTAACGCATACATAAAGCTAGTTGAGGCTAACCGGTATCTGTGGACACATGGGAAATGAGTTAAGTACAAACAGTGGTTAGATTGAACAGGACTGTTAGCCAGGGACAGATTAACACATCCACCACGTTTAATTATTGAGGACATGCTAGTTTCTACTGTGGAATCACCTGCTTTCAGGAACTCATTGGTTTAATAACATGTCCAAGTGGCACACGGCAAATGGACGAAAAACGTTTATAACTACTTGGATAAGAAGTATTCACAAATGGAAGCTGAGCTTAAGGACACCAATGGCTGTATTTTTAAGAATGTTCTTTTGAAAAAGTAATGTAAAAGTTACTTCTAACGATAACGCATTACTTTTTGGTGTAAGTAATCAACAAAGTAACTGAGTTACTTTTTGAATGAAGTAATTAGTAATGATAACTAGTTACTTTTTTTAACAACTAGCACAACAGTAAGAGTTAAAATTATGTTTTTCTACAAATGATGAAGGCTTCAGGGAACAAACATTAATATATCGTCTTTATAACCTGACAAGTCTGAATAAAATAAGATAATCTGTTTAAAGGTATCCAGTCTGATCAGTGTCGTTTTTGGATAAAATGATCATCTGACTAAAGTGGATTTCTTTTAGCTGTACAATTACTCAGGACGGTAACAACTAATTCTGCTCATTTCTTTATTGATTAATTGGCAAAATTCCCTTCTTATAAGACAAGTCAAGTTTTTTGCTATAAATATTATCTTCCTTAAATCTTAATAAACTGAACAGTAGCACAAAAAACTTGTATTTAATTTCACCATAGTGTATGATACCTGCATGACTAAAGATGGTGACTTAGGCTACGTTCAGACAGTAGGTCTTAATGCAGAATTTGGATTTTTGGGTGAAATGTGTTTTATTTTTGTATGCTTGTTCATATCACACATTTAATACAATTTCTATCAGTTTTTTGGTATGATCTGAATGCTACCCTGAAGTGACCTGCAAAAGAGGTCCTGACGTAATGTGACGACACAGGCACGTGTTGTGTTCACAGAAGTAACACTCCTGCGATACAGAATTGTGACTTTTGTCACATTTCAATGACATAAAGGTTGGATAAATATAACCTGGCCATTCAGACTGAAGTCGCATTGTAAAATATTAGATACATATAGGATTTAAGACCACATGTGAAAGTGGCCCGAGTCAGATTTTGAAAAAATCCAATTTGTTCTGTTCAAACTGTCTTTAACAAATTGGATACAGGTCACATATGGGGGGAAAAAAATCGGATTTGGGCCACATTTGCCTGCAGTCTGAATGTAACCTTATTCTTTGTTGTTAGATTTTAATCAGTTGGCTTTAAATAAAAAAAAAACAAAAAAACTTTGCTGCATAAACAGAGATTGATTTTGTAGAATCTGTAAGGTGACTTTATAAAGTTACCTGATGTTTCTCTCCATTCTGCTGCTCCATTGGTCTCTGGAGGTGGAGATATGTCGCCATTAACATGTGAGATCCGTGATAAGTAGGCTAGGACTGGCTTATTCTTCTGAGCCAAAAGTTGAGAGAACACCTCTGGGTGTTTTTTAGATATGTGTCTATGCAGATTACTGGTGCCTTTATCGGGGCACTTAATTTTCCTCAAACAAATTTGGCATTGAGAGGCTTTTAAACCTTCTAAGCGTCGAAAATACTTCCAAATCAAGCTCCGTGCCCGTGATGACACATGGGCGAAACGAATCTCTTCATGTGGTGTTTGTTCTTCTGATCCTCCTTGTGCAGTTGTGAAATTGTCATTGATAACTGAAAAAAAATAAAATCAAAGTTTTAATCAGAAGAGAGTCAAATAAACAAGCAAAGGCACACATTTCAGATACAAGTACCATTTGTGTTTGGAAAGTGATTTTAAAGTCTATTTGTGATCAAAATACTTGTAATTTTTTTTTTTTTTTTGCTATTTCACTTATTATAAATAAGCATACTTATTTCAGCACTTTTTAATGAAAAATGTCTATTGCACTTGCTCAAATGAGTTTAAGTTAAGCTGAAGTTGATACACACTTAATTTTACTTCAAAATTCAAGCAGCTAATGCTACAAATATAATCAAACTCTGAATAAGATCCAGTTAGATCATCTGTGTTCTGACAAAGTCTAATATATGGCCTTTGTAGAACTGTATTTATAATACATGTATTCTGCAGGAATAACAAACACTAACGGAAGATTACCTGCAGTTTGTCCCTGCTCAGCTGCTCCATCAGTCTCTGGTGGCGAAGGTGTGTCACCATTAACCATTGGGATCTGTAATGAGTTGGAGGGCGCCGACTTCTCTCTCAGGGATGCTAATTCAGAAGACACCTCCGGGTGTTTTGTAGATATGTGGCGATGCAGGTTGCTGGTGGTGCCCCCATCGGGACATCGTATTTTTTTCATGCAAATGTGACACTGAGCCACAGCTAAGTCTCTTTGGCGTTTGAAGTATTTCCAAATCACGCTCTGTGGACGTGATGCACGGCGGACAACTTTTTCATGTGGAGGGTTTTCTCCCGAAGCTCCTTGTGCAGCTTCAATGGCATTGACAGCTGAAACAATCTCAGCTTCATTCATTGTAGGAGCAGGGTCAGTGCCTCCATCCTCCAGGTCCCCTTCCACTGAAATAACTACATTCAAGAGTTTAGATATGATTACTTCAAAAGTATGTAACAATGACTTTTAATATCTGACAGCTTCAGCAACTAAAATCTGAAACAAAAAATTACTCCCATATAAAGGAGATTAAACTAAGGAGTCTCTTTTCACAGATTCAAAGTCATTTTAAAGGAATGGGAATAGGATAAATCTGGACGTAAATGTTTCTCTAACTGACTGAATTGGTTTCTGCTTTTAAGATGCTTTTAAGGAACATTGTTATACTTTTAGTGCCTTTGAAAATAATGGCGGTTTTATATGTATGTTCTTATCTAGTGTTTTATGCTTGGTTTTAGTACTAACTTTTATTGTTTTATCTATATTTTTAATGTGGATGTATGCTGTGACTTCTGTTTTGTGTGACTTCTACTGTCTTGGCCACGACACTCTTGAAAAAAAGATTTTTAATCTCAATGAGCTTTTCTTTGTGGCTAAATAAAGATAATTAAATACAAACTAAATACATTAATGAATGAAAAAAAAAAATACTATGCTCCTTAAGTCTTAATAAACAATAAAAATTAAACTAAAAATAGTCACTTATTTTACAATTAGGTTTTAACAAACCATAATCGCTAACATCAGAGTCTTACTCAAACCCATTGGTTTTGGCCACTGAATATTGTATATAGTATATTTTGAACTTACCTTACTTGTTTATTCACTTATTTTTATTTCTATTATTCTACTTTATTCAGTTTTGTACTACATGCTTCTTACTTACTCCATGTTCTATGTTTGCACCGAACCACTGACCCTTATAATGTGAACCTTGATTACTTACATAGTAATAAATATGATTCTGATTCTAAACAGTTGGCTTTAAAAAAAAACAAAAAACTTTTGTCACAGAAACTTAGAGATTCATTTTGTAGATTCTGGGAGGTGACGTTGAAAAGGACAGACCTGACCTAAGTTACCAATGCTTACCTGTGATTTCTCTCCAATCTGCTGCTCCAACAGACTGTAGAGGCGTAGATGTGTCACTATCAGCAGGTGATGAGCTGCATAGTGCTGGATTCTTCCTCTGGGCCAGTAGTTGAGAAAACACCTCTGGGTGTGATTTAGATATGTGTCGATGCAGGTTGCTGGTGCTTCCCCCGTCAGGACACTTTATTTTCTTCATGCAAATGTGGCACTGAGCCATTGACAAAGATTTGAAACGTTTGAAGTAGTTCCAGATAATACTCCGTGGACGGGATGCACTGTGGGGACCGGGCATCTTTTTATGTGGTGAATCCATCTCAACTTCGTTTACTGTCGTAACAGGTTCACCCTCCAGGACAACTTCCACTGAAACACATCAATTCAACTGTTTGGGCATGATTACTTCAAAAGCATGTAAAAAGAACTTTTAATATCTTTGAATTTAACCAAGAGCCTTAAATAAGTTACTGTCACATTCAAAAATAACAGACAACCTTGCACATTTAACTCATTAATAACACATTTTTTGGCAGAAATAATGATCCCTTTCTTCTGGACTTGGACTTTGTTTTAGGTTTTTGATGATTGTAATGTTTACTCCTCATCTTATTAAATTTTAACAAGAAAACAGTATGTGCAGAAATAAATGACATTATAGGCACAAGTCAGTATTGAGTATGACTTCTGCTTGCACATCTTCAACTATCTTGTGTGGATTCTTTTTTATATTGTGTCATCTTGTGGTATATTACATGATGCTTCCTTGCATTCTTCCTTCCTTTAAGTTTGTCTTATTTTTGCCTCTGTCCAAATGATAATAGACTACTTCTGTAATATTTACATTTTTCTGAAATTTCCGTTACATAGCTGTGTACATACTTATATTTGTATTATGATGGAGAGGCTGAAGTATGCATATGTAGGGTCATCAGAACTTGTGGGCTGATGCTTTTGCACCTCAACATTATATATCAATTAAAGCAATGCTCCAACAACATGCAGCAGTTTAAATCAGGACAGAAAGAAATGGTCTTAAAATGAAATAGAAATGAAGGGCTTTGACGGTAATGTGGCATTTTTCTTATATTACTTTCTTATTCTTATGTGTTTTTGCTCTTCACTTTTTAAAAATTTTTATTTATTGACATTATTTATGATATAAACTTACATTTTTCACATTATTCATTTTGGTGACTATAACCTGTTGTGTTTTATTAGTACTGTTTTCTCTTTTTGGGTACATTTGTGTTCTGGATGTTGTTAAAGTTAGTTTTGGTGTACTAATGCATGTTTACAACTCATTTCTCTGACATCATTGCAACCATATAAGTTTAACCCATAAAGACCCAGCACTACTTTTGTGTCAGTTTCCAAATGAAATTTACTCTATATTTAACCTTTTTTTTTAACCCATAAAGACCCAAACATCCACATCTACCAGTCATCTACTGATATAAACTGATTAATACCTGTTGATCCATTAACACATGTAAATAATCGTTACAAGATACAGTTATTCATCTTTTCATGGTCATCAAATATGACCCATTTGGACATTCAGAGGTTCTGTAGTTACCATGGAAACACCGTCATCCTCTACATCGATTCACCAACCATCAATGACAGTGGATGGGCACACTAGGTTTATGTCCAGTTAATGAGAGATTGTACTGAAAAAGTCACTTTTTCCTTCAGTTTTCCCTGTTTTTGATATAATAACTCTCAATTTTACTCTAAACTTTTACAAACATCTACATAATTAGTACATTAAGTGTTGGAAAATACCAGAATTTCACTAAAAAATACAGAGGATAATATTACAATAAATATTTAAATATAGAAATGTCCAGGGTGTACCCTGCCTTTGCCTTTAAGTAGCTGGGATAGGCTCCATGCGACCCCCGTGACCCTAGTGAGGATAAAGCGGGTTCAGAAAATGAATGAATTTAAATATAGAGAAAATTTTATTTGGGAAGTGCCACAGATGTCACACTGGGTCTTTATGGGTTATAAGCAGTGAAACTGGGGGTTGGAGTAAATAAGTTTTACTTCTCACTCCCTTTTGGGCTACTAGGGTTGTCTTTTAAAAGTGAATTATAGTATATGTTATGCATATTGTGTACTCAAAATAATATGTATATTATTTCGTCTTGGTGTCTACAATCTGATATGCTTTATTAGTATTTTTCCTCTTTATTAGGTACATTTGTGTTTTCTATGTTGTTATAGTTAGCTTGATGTACTAATGAATGTTTACAACCAATTTCTATTTATGTACACATAATAAAATGTATATGATATGCGGATGTTATTACTGTTATTGTGAACTGAAGCAGCATTGTATATGAACTGCACAAGCTCGAAAAAAAAAAACAATCGATAAATCAATCATATTGATGGAGACACGTAACCATACCAGAGCAGTACTCTTGGCCGTCCGCGGTCATTTCTTGCTGTGTTTTGCTGTTGAAATCACTCAAATCCCATTCATCCATGTCCTGGTTAAGTGAGTTGGGGAAGTAGTCGGGATGCACGAACCGCAGATGTCGGAGCATGGTGGAGGTGGTCCCCTTCTTCCCTTTGAGCTCGGCCCCGCAGAGCAGACACTGGACGGCCAACGTTGTGCTCTCCTCCTCCTCCGTAGCCTTAAAATACTCCCACACCACACTTCTTTTACGGCCCATGGTGAAGGCAAAGATTTGGAGATAACCCTGCAGACACAGTGAGTCATGAAGTCAATACACACACCCGGCAATGTCACATAAACGGATGGTTTTATCTGTTAACCCGGGTTAACTGGACCAAAGATAACCGTAAACCGCCATGTTTGTTACATAAAAGAACGATCAATAACTTGACTTGTCGGTGGATGTAGTTGTCTGGAACCAGTCCTGGAGATGTGCACCGTTCTTCTGAGAATCCCGAGTCCAATTTGATTCCACCTGAGTCAATTCAGTAAAAAGATTCGTTCAGTGAATCGTTCAGCTCCGATTGCTTTTCTTCAGCTCCAGAATCCCATCCACCGGAAGTACAGTCTGTCTGTAACGGAAGTACTGTCTCTATCGATGTTTAGATTTCATTATTATCCCTTGGAATGTGTTAGAGCTGCTTAAGTCTGACCTGTGGTTTAACTCAGCAAAAGATGTATAAAAAAAAATAAGTGTATGGTAAATAGAGCACAATGATGACTATGTGGTTATGAGAAATCCAATTTAATGTTAAACATTTTAATCTTATTTGAAAACATGTTTCATACTCCAATGTACTTTAAAACTGATCCATGTATAAATCGAATTAAATGAGTCTGATATTCTGTACAAATATCTACAGCAGAGGTGTCCAAACTTTTTTTTAAAGTGGGCATGGATTTAATGAGGTGAACAAGGGTGAGGGCCAATCATTCTGCCTGACATTCTCGAACCATTACAATTCTATGTAAATTAACTTTATTTATTTTATCAAAAGTTGATTGCAAACAACATGCTTTTAATTTCATACATGTATGACTAATTTAAACTAAGATCTTACCAAAATCACCCATATAAGATGAAATAATATCTGAAAAAAAATTCAGGGCTATACCTTTTGTTGAAACACAAAACAGATATTTTTTAATGTGTATATAATATTACTTGTTACAATGAACAGTCCTTGCTGGAACATTGTGGTCCACACAGAAATTTATTTAGTCCGTGATGCATGCTGTGAGCCCATTGATGTCCTTTCCGTGTGGCTCAGTGTCTGCCAGTCTGTCGCCTCAAATCAACCCTGCAGTGTGACAAAAGCCTCCTCAGACCACCTCCTCACAGTCCTTTGTGGTTGCAGGGTGTCTCTTCACCAGAAACACATAGCACGGGGTGAGGTGAATCAGGTTGTGATCAGACCTTCCAAGCAGGGGTGGGGGTGGGGGGTACTGTATGCATCTTTGATGTTAGTATACAAGGTCTAGCGTCCTCCCACCTCTGGTTGGACAGTTCACATATTGTTTGAAGTTGGGCAGGGCTCTTGTCAAAGAGATGTGGTTGAAGTTGCCTGAAATAGTGATGATGAGTGAATAGTGATGAGGCAGTGATGGAACTGCCTTTACTGCTAAAGGACTAGACCTCATCTGGATTAATGTTTTAAATCCAATTAAAAGGAGGTTGAATTCAGTGATGGTAGGATCTTGGCTCTGATTTTTGCCGATGATGTTGTCCTCTAAGCTTCAGTGAGCAGCAACCTCCAACTCTCGATGGGGCAGTTTGCAGCTGAGAAAGTGGCACAGCTGGGACGATGATCAGCACCTCCAAGTCTGAGGCCATAGTCCTCAGCTGGAAAAGAGTAGAGTGCCCACTCTGGGTCGGGGAGGAAGTCCTGCCTCAGGTGGAGGAGTTCAAGTATCTTGGGATCTTGTTCATGAATGACGGTAGGATAGAGTGGGAGACTGACAGGCGGATCGGGGTGGCATCTGCAGTAACGCAGACGCTAAACCGATGTGTTGTGATGCCGGAGCTAAGCTGAAAGTCTTGATTTACTGGTCCAAGTTCCATCCCTCACCTATGGTCATGAGCTCTACGTCATGACTGAAAGAACGAGGCGGCCAAAATGACTTTCCTCTGTATGGTGGCTGGGCTCAGTCTTAGAGATAGGGTGAGGAGCTCAGACATCTAAGAGGGCCTCAGAGTGAAAGCCACTAGTCCTTCACGTCAAGAAGAGCCACTTGAGATGGTTAGGGCATCTAGTGTGAATGCCTCCCTGAGGTGTTACAGGCATGCCCATCTGGGAGAACTCAGGACCAACCCAGGACACGCTGGAGGGATTACATCTCTTGGCTGGCCTGGGAACACCTTGGGATTCCCCCGGATGAGCTGGGAAATGGCTGGGGAGAAGGTGGTCTGGGCTCCTCTGCTGAGGCTGTTGCCCCTGCAACCTGGATAAGCAGAAGAGGATGGATTTCATTTCATTTCATTATTTCAACACTTGGTAAAATCTTATTCTATGTCAAGTTTTTCTTGATTGTATCGCTGTCTGAATGAGAGGAATCAAAGTGTACTTGTAAATGAAATGAGGCTGAGCAGACATGAAATGTCAACAATGAAATGCCATCTCTGCTTTCAGCTTCCATTATCAACCTATTTCTTATTCAGCAGTGTATATAAACAGATACTGCCATGCTCTAACCAATGTTCCAAGAACAGTATATGAACATCTTTTCTATCATTTTTAAAAAAACTTTTACTCAATAGGAAGTTCTTTCAGAAAAAGTATGACACAAAACAGGGAATGAGGACAGCTGTATTTATTAAAGAAAATACCTGTCAAACTGATGAACAGTGAAATTTCTCAACTTAGATGGAACACCAGCTCAAAAAAAAAAAAAAAAAAAAAAAAAATTCAATTAAAAGAACACAAAAAATTTATTACATATTTTACCAGAAACACACAGGTTGAAAATGCAACTATGAACAAACCTTCATAAATAAATACACAAAGTCTTCCTTACTCAAGACATGTTAAAACTTATTTTGCAGTGAGCAGGCTGGGACAAGCATCACACTGCTTATTAAATATGTGGTATTCTATTAGTTATCAGTGCAAACAAAACACCTGCTGACAATATGATAACTCAGCTGGAATGTATTCAAATAGTGACAGGTCAATGGACATTCTGCAGGCAGATGATGCGATGCACATTATAAAGACATTTCATGTAAACTTTAGCTGTTTCTGTAAAGCACTGCTGTGATAGTGTGAGGTAAGTGTGAATATATGCATCTGTGGAGGAGCAGCAGAGGCCTGACAGCATTAGGGGTAGTAATGTTATTTCAGATATTCAGCAGATCTGAGTTGCAGTGAGTGACTACAATAACTGTAAACTTATCAATGCTTC
The DNA here is from genome assembly GCA_029814645.1 of Fowleria isostigma. Taxonomy (NCBI): domain Eukaryota; kingdom Metazoa; phylum Chordata; class Actinopteri; order Kurtiformes; family Apogonidae; genus Fowleria; species Fowleria isostigma. The sequence continues at coordinate 41,613,737 of JAPTGZ010000018.1, forward strand.
TAATCTCTGTGTCTGAGCACAGAGATAGAGATAGAGGCACATACCTAGGAGAGGCTCACACATGTAAAATCCAGTGCTTTTACTCAAAGGAAAGTTCATTCAGATTCAAGGGTGAGTACGTCAGCCTGTTCAGTGAAAGATTACAGTTTTAATATAAAAAATAGCTTTGGATGAAAAAAAAAACTGTTACAAATCATAAAATGACTTAAATTTAAACACAAGGTTGTTTTTTTTTAAATTTTAAACCTGTTTTGTTGTCAAAGACCCCTCCAGGCTTTGTACCTAACAATTTGATTCTGAATATTCATCATCGTTTTCTAATTTTTCAAGAAATTTTTCTTCCTGAAAGGTATTGGGTCAAAGTTAGGTTCATTGGCATAACTTCTTGAAAGAATGTTTTAAAGAAAAAAACATTGAAATATATGTAAAAACCCCTGTTCTACCATTTCATTCATTGTTGTGTCTTAATACTGCTCAATAACCAGCTTCTATCACTTTGTTAATGTCATAATTAGTCCTTTTGGTGACTCAATGTTAATGATAATATGAGCATATGCATGCTGGAATCACTTTTTACACAATGGAAATGTCTCATGTTGGTAATTTTCATTACAACAAACATAAATGTGAGCTCACTGTCATTGCTCCTTGTCAACCGTTTACCTTCCCTTTCTGAAGCCTACAGGAAGTAAATGATAATAATAAATTAAAGGTGACTCAACCAGTTTTCATGCTGCGAGTTGAGCATTTCAAAAGGTTATGTTACACATCCGACCTTAAATTGTGTTTTCAACTTCGCTCATTTGGACTCTTCTTGTTTTTCCACCAACATTTAAATATAACACACAACGAAAACTCAAAATCACCCTGAACACAGCTCCATTATTCTCATCAAAATTTGGATAGAGATTGAGCTCCACTGTTGTAAGGTTATTTGAATCTATCATGAAACTATTTTGTTAGTCAAATCATTCCCATGTGTTATGTTTTTTGTTTATTCACATTCATATTTGATGTAAACATTCCCCATATGAATAAGGTGCAACTGCCTTTGGGAATAAATTAAAACCAAAATACTAATATAGCATACACCATCACAAATGTTACATAAAACAGAGTAAAATCTGTTAATGTCCACTGTACATTTAGCTTTAAACAGACATGTGTGGCACTAAGCTGCTCAACAACATAAATTATGAACTGCTACGATAAAAAAAAATCAATAAAACTGTGCTTTAAAAACTGAGCGGTGCATAAAATACAGCCATTTTTATTTAACTCTAACTCAACTACAAAAGTAAAACTTTAATCACTCTCGGATGAACAGTGAATTTTTGATGACATGCATTTTTCTGGAAATACAGTAATAAGCTGCTCAGTAGGATGTGCACTACTGAATGACCAGATATCGAAAAGCAATTTTAAGTCCTCAGGAATCCTCTTCCAATATTTGACATTGGGGTGGCGTTTTAATGACAGGTGAACTTTTCTGGCCATAAAGTTCCTTCAAAGGAATTTGTACCATGTCCACTTTTCTGTCAACAATGAGAATAATGGAGCTGTTAACGAATGTGTAGTGTATGACTACATATATTCATAACACACAAACAATTGCAATAGTTAGACTTTCTAAACCAAAATATAACAGAAGGTGAAAATGCAGAGTAGTTGCAGAAAATGTCAAAAGCCTGAGCAGTTGAGTAAATTTGTCGGAGGCTTTAGTCGTTGCACTGGATGTTGGCATTTAGTTCTTATTTCTCTGCAGAGCCTCACAAAGGTTGTGGTTGGGGTCCGGCTCCTGACTCATGATTTCCACACACTCCCATTCTCCACTGGAGCTGGACCGCTTCACCGCCTCTACCACTGTCTGCACATACAAGCCATCTTCAAATGTCGGTGCCATGGCAACAGGTCCACGTGCCCATGACCTGCGCTCCTCATGAGCCTGAAAAGACTGTCTCAATGCTTTAACCATGGAGCTCAGCCCCTGAAGGTGAGGCAGGGGCATTTCCTTCACCTCTGGTCCAACCCACCCACTGTCTCCAAACAAGAGCTCCTCACCTTTACTTCCATTACGTTGGCCATACAGCTCTGTTCCCCTGGCAACCAGTCTCCCAGCAGATCCAACTACCATAACCTCATGCACAAATGACCCCGGCATGTTAAAATTTAGAGTCACAGTGCAGCACACCCCACCTGAACTGGACCCACTGCCTCCCATTAACATTTGGAAGAAGCAAAAATCATCACTGGTGACACGGCGAATTCCCCGAATCAAACCATTTTGCTGCACAAACGTCCGCAGTAAGCCATGAACACGATGGGCCCGAGCACCAGTCAAGTAACTCAGCAGGTCAATAATGGCTGAGCCGACAGTGTGCAGACCGCCTCCTCCCATCAGCTCCTCACAGGTCCAGCCATACGACTCATCCAGGAGGCTGGGCCCATACACTCGAACATCGCACACCTGCAGCTCACCGACGTATCCTTCCACCAGCAGCTTCCTCATTGCAACAAAAGCTGGCAGGAAACGCAAGGTATTACCCATAATGCTGAGCAACTGTGGGTAATACCTAGCTGCAGTCACCATCTTGAATGAATCCACTGCAGTAGCAGCTTTCTCACACACAACATTTTTTCCTATACCTGCAAAGAGAGGGTAAAAATAAGGATCATTATGCTGAAACAGCTAAATAAAAACAAATCAAGGTACTAGAATTTTAATTTTAAAAACATTGTCTCACTCCATTTCACATTACAGTAGTGACAAAAGTCTGAGGTCATCCTCTAATCATAGATGAATACAGTGCCATTATATTCATGTTAAGATCACTTCAAAGAGCTGTACAGATTCACATACTTTCAACCATGATTTTAAAGTTTATGGAGGGTTTTGTATGTCAAGTGCGGAAGAAGGAATCACAGTTCAGGTTCTGTACTTTGGTATGAAAGAAGAAGTGATATCCTTCATTGGTTCCGTGGTCTGGGGCCTGTTTTCTGTCTCCTCTACTGTCAGCTATTGACCAAAGGCAGAAAAACGCTCCAAAATCAAATATATATATATATATCTATATATATATATATATATATATATGTGTGTGTCAA
>JAPTGZ010000018.1:41616941-41628455 GCA_029814645.1 Fowleria isostigma
ATGTGTGTGTCAACATTCTCCACTAACCATGTGTTTACACAGATGCAGACTAGAGTTTTTAAATATAGAGATAATGCAGCCTTCACTGCCCCTTCTTATGGCGACAGGGATAAATCCACTCAGGAAGTCACAACTAAAACAGGAAACTGAGGTCAACACTCAGGAATTCCATTATATCCAGTACATTAACTTTATAGACCTGCTCCCATCTTACACTGACATGTGTTGTTATAGTTTACAATGAAATGCTATTATATTTGCTTTGTGAAGGTGTTAACCAGTAATTCATATCAATGGAAAAAAACTGTTAGTTTAAACATATTCTGGTAACTAAGGAAAAAGCAAACTAAAAAAGTGAAAAAAGTATGGCTAGGATATTGTACTTTATTGAGGGAGTCTGAATTCATACGTTTACAAAATCTCACCCAGTGCTTTGACAGCAATCTGCCTCGTCATTGAAGGTGGAATATAGATGCAAACAAGATCAACCTCTTGATGCAGCAGGACATCATCAGATCGGCTGGTGTGAAACGGGATGCCGAGCTCTTTTGCCAAACATCTTGCTTCCTCTTCACTTCGTCCCCAGAGTGCATGGACATCGAAGCCCTCAGCTTTCAACAAAGGGACCAGCACTCGGGCTGTGCTACCCGTACCAAATACACCAACTCCTGGCAGCATGATGGCGCCTTACGTTAGAACCATGGCCAACCTCTCCAGCATTCTACTGTCTCTCCAGGCTTTTGCTGCTGTCTGGAACCATGTGGAAAGTTAACTTACAGACAGAAAATAACAGTGTATTATACAGCAGAAATCACTGGAAGAAGATAAAGAATATAATTATAATCAACAATAAAATAAGAACATTACAATATTAAGATTTAATGCTGTCACAGAATTTTGTTTTTAAATGATCATAGCTGCTACTTCTCCACATCAATACCTAACCTGAAGGTGAAATTTACAGTGTTGGAACCATCTTCAGTTTATTCTCATTTATGCTCCAGGCATCACTCCTTCAAAGTTGTATGTTGTTTATGCAAGAAACAGAAGCTTCAGGTGCTGCTTAATAGTGAGGAGGCATATGCTGCTTTGACCATGCAATGCATGGTTTATTTTGTTCCGTTTTGTATGTTTTTCTGTTACACATTTGTGTGGACACATCTGTTGTTGAGCAAGTGGTGAGCTTGAACTATCAGTCAATCAAAATGAACTTTGGTCAGGGACACGATGAGGTTAGTACAGCCATTACAAATAGCACAACAGCAGCTCCTTAGTGGCTTTTTAAATAGAGTAAATACTAATTAGTCACTAGAGACAGGATCTCTGAGGAAATAACAATTGTTAAATACTCAGGACTGAAAAAAACATTTACTGACTTGCTCTTTTTGATTAAAACTAAATGTATATTACATTGATACGTTGTGGGTGAGATCCATCTTACACAATACATCCATTTATTTCTAGCTCTAGTGTCAATAATGGACAAACCCTCTGGAGAGGTCTGGGCTGTTTTTTTCTTATCAGCGGTCTCTGACAGCTAAGTATTGTGTCCTGCCACATAGTTAACATGCCATTCCTCAGACGATCCACACCCACCGCTGGTCTACGTCATTTCTTTGTAGAAAGTGAGATTCATATGTGTGATCTCATCCAAATTACACACAAACTCTGTTATGTATGGACAGACATTTTTGGGTTATTTTTAATCAAATTAAATTTATCCAGTCAATGATGAAATATCACAGTGAAGGTTAAGCTCAAAAGCACTCCTGCCTCTTCTTTTCAATTGCTGATGTCATAGTTGAGCTTTATGAGGCCTGGACATGTCAAAACTTCTATAGGACTTCTATGAGTCTACATGTGTGTTATGTATTAGGAGCACCTGCGAGGAAATGGGTGGACTTGGGTGGTGCAAGAGCACTGAACCACAGTATGAACAACTCTTTCACAAGAAGCACAACATGGGAACTAATATCTGATTAAAACATATTTTAATGTGTGACCAGCTATCATGCTTGAAATTGTTAAATAATGGAAAAAGAGGTAATGTAAAATTAAGGCAGTGGATAATAGAAGCTGCTGACTTGTTTGTCTTCGTCCCCTGTACAAAAACATGACTGTTGAACCACAGATAATGTGTCAGTGCACCTGCCTACCTCACCAGATATTTTAAGATTAGTTAGGTCTTATATTACTACTACACCACATCTACTATTTTAAAGTTTGGCTGAACAATAATTCACCAGTGTGACAGCAGCAGCTGAAATCAGACACGCCACATTAAAATAAACTGACAGGCAGTGTCCGCTGGTCACTAAACAAAGCTAGCATTATGTCTTGACCACGGCAACTGGGACTGCCGAGGTGGGAAGATACTAACATAATTAATTGGCCTTCGTTTTATACCTCAACTTAAGGGTACCTGCCACATTTCACGTAAATACCGGGGAGAATTTATTAATTAACTTTAGTTCTTAAACATTCAGCCTTTCGCTAGACAGTAAGGTTTCGATTATATTAACTAGCATGTTCATCGGCTAACATTAGCCGGGGGCTACACAGCAGAAAAGCGATTTCTTAGCTTAGCTCCCGATAAAAGCAACATATGTAACTGTTTTCCAGACTTTATTTTTAAAACTTATTCCTAGGACGGTCGTAAAAGCTGTATTTGATAACAAAGCGTAGCACAATGAAAAGTTATCCACCTACTGTATTTGTCCAGAACCCACAGCGTCAGTAGGTGATCCGCCGGGCGCTGCCCAGTTGCTAATGGTAACTTCAGTAGCAACGGCCGAGCTGTGGGTGTAACCAGAGACGACAGACACGACGAGATGAACCACCGCTGGAAAAATTAAACACACACAAGAGGAAACATGGCGTCTGCCCGCTGAGGGACCTCCAACTGATGTAATACTTGAATCACAAAATATTTATCGCTCAAGAGCATTTCAAATGAACAGTATATCTGATATATGTATTTATTGAAGTACTGGATTGTTGCTCTAGTTTAAATCGGTTTAATAGTTGTCCAGCAACCACTTTTTATTTGCAAATGACGTACGATAAGGTGATATGGATGTTAAAAGTCAGTTTGTTGTGCAGGAGAGGTCAGAAACAAGAGATGGCTTATGTAAAAACCTCCCCTTAAAATAATCATATAAAAATCAGAGATACTAATCCAAATACAAGCATCAGTAAAATGAACAAAACAATACAACTTACACAGATAGGATCATACAGTTCATAGTATAAAGATGAAATTCAATACAAGGAAACTATATGACACATTAACACTTTTCACTGATAAGATTTTCTTTGTATTTTTCCTCCCATGAATCAAAATCTATTTTTATATCACCTTTTACACAGCTTATCTGTTAAAAGTGCTTTACAAATAACTTGTGAATCAAAAATATTACCAAACAAGTGTAAACTGCAACAGAATAAAATAAAAATTCAATGAAAGACTCTGTTAGAAGCTACCATAAATGAACAAATAAACCTACAATAAATGACTAAAATGTATTAAAGCTCTAAACACCAGGCTACTATTTGTCAAAAAACATCCTGAAGAAAACCATACCAGATAGATTACTTGAAATAATATTTTGTGACCATTTAATTTATTATAAACTTGTTTTCATCCTGTGACCCAGGGGTGCCAGGATGATGCCATGGCCTAATAAGTGCTGATCTTGGCATTAAAGGATAATTTACATTAAAACTCACTGCAATTTTAAGTCATATAGAACTTTTCAGTCTTAAATGTTGTCCAATTTTGGGTTTGCCATACAACAAAATTGAAACACAGGAAACAATAATTAATTGATTGATTTTAAGCTTGTGCACTCTGTGCAATGTTGTTTCAATTCACAATAACAGAAATAACATAACATTCACATATAATATACATTTCATTATGTGTACATATGGATAAAAATATACAATAATTCACTATTAATATGCACCTGTAGTGGCCCAAAAGGGAGTAAGAAATCCAGTGACACAAAATTGCAATACAAACATTAAAAATATTTGTTTTATGTGCATGACCTTATTGTGTGTGCCATCAAATTTTCTTTTTAAAAGTAGAATAAAAACAATAAACAAAATAAACTTTGTTTGTGCTTAATTTTACCTCTGCTCAGGGGTTATTGTAACTGATTTCCCCACAAGGACATTTTGCATTGAAAGAGTAGTGAAAAAAATCCTGTAGAGATTTGATATACTGTTGTGATTGTGTACGATTTTAAATCCACCCTATTTACCTTGCATTTAATTCACAATTTTAATCATGCTTGTATTATGCAGGTAGTAACTCCTGTTTATTGTGAGGACAGTTTTTCTTCACCTCGTTCGAGTTCAGAGTTGCTTTTACCAACTCTAACCAACAGGGGCAGTAATTATACTTAGGGAATGGGGGCACGAAGGCGCAAGGAATTATGGGACTTTTAGTTTTGAGCGGACGACGATTGCATTCACAACATCGACGAGAACAAACCAAGAAATTCACTGCCAAAAATAAGTCACCAGCCTTGAATTTAGCACAAATATAGGCTTTTCCTGTGTGGTTTCCGGACTCTGTAGGGCGGGGTGAGTCGTTTGTACGGGGTAGAACGGGTCACTTTTGGTGGAAAATAAACAGGAAGTTGTTTGCGTTGTGGGACGTGTAGTTCCGCTTGCAGGCCGCTGAGCTTGATAACAAGGCACAGAATAAAGAAACAACAGAAAAATAACGCAAACTTAATCCGAATACCGTGTTTTCAGACTCGACGTTTACGTAAACATGCCCGGGTTCACCTGCTGTGTTCCTGGTTGCTACAATAACTCGCACCGGGACCGGGACCTGCGCTTCTACACATTTCCTAAGGACACCACGCTGAGGGAGATGTGGCTGAGGAACATCTCCCGGGCCGGGGTCAGTGGCTGCTTCAGCACCTTCCAGCCCACCACGGGACACCGGGTCTGCAGCGTGCACTTCGCAGGTGGGAGGAAAACCTACAGCATCAGAGTCCCGTCCCTGTTTCCACTGAGGGGCGTGAATGAGCGCAGAAACCGGCGGGGGAGAGGCAGGAAGGTGTCCGCGGCTGGTGCTCCTGCCCCCGCCGCCGCCGCGACCTCCGGGATTGTACTCACGAACGTCCTCGCAAGCGCCGCGGAGGGAGCTGAGGGGAACGCCGGCGGAGAGGCGAGCGACGACAGCATCACCGTGGTCCAGATCGGCCAGAACGGGGAGTACCTGGGCACGGCGCGGCTGCCCGCCCCGTCGGAGGGGACTTGTTACTCGGGGCCGATCGGCAGCGCAGACGAACAAACCGCGGACGAGTCTTCGGTGGAAGCCACGTCCATTGTGCAGCCCCCCGCTGTGCAGTACGTGAGTGTGACCAGCAGCCCCCTCGACCACTCGTACTCTCTGACCACCGGCACCACGTCCGCGGAGCTGCTGCGGAAACTGAACGAGCAGCGGGACATCATCGCACTGATGGAGGTAAAGATGAAGGAGATGAAGGCGACCATCCGCCAGCTGCGGGTGGCGGAGGCCAAGCTGCAGGAGGAGGTGCGGGAGCGGGACCGGCTCCTGTACGGCAACTCGGTGGTTTTTAACGCCCGGAAGAGAAACTGATAGACGGACATCACCGGAGACACGCCGTTACAAAGACTCAGACTGTCGGGGGAGGAGGCGCCGAGGGGTTTGGAGACAAACAGACCCAGCCCTATTTTGTATAAAAACTTGGAGCGATGACAATGTATTTTCAAGAAGTAGAGCTCAGTTTTCGTAGGCCTAACGTAATAAAAGTTGGCTGGCTAGTTAACGTAGCTGATAGTAATAATCTTATTGCTTATCACCTAGAGCAGGGGTCACATACTCATGTTAGTTCAGGGGACACATTCAGCCCAATATGATGTGAAGTGGGCCGAACCAGTAAAATAACACTAAAAAAGTAAAATTACATTATAATAATGTTTACATCTTCAAACTATCCTTATAACCTGAAATCTTTTAAGGAAAATGAGTGTAATTTTAACACTATTCTGTCAGTTTATCATTTACACATATTCATTACAACTTACAGATCACAGTGGATCTACAAATACATAAGACATTTAATAACAGGCAGAATATTGTTAAAAATGCATTTATTTTTCTTAGGACATGTTAGTTGTTTTTTTTTATGTTTTTGGAAAAATATAGTTTATACATGTCAACATCTTCATGTAATTTTTTTTTTTTTACACTAAAATATAAATATCTGTCATTATTTGTAGGTAATCATGATAGTATATTACTGGTCTGACCCACTGTAGATCATATTGGTCTGTACATCCTTGATTGTTAATATCTTCAGTGTCATTTTTGCATGTCACAAATTTATCCCACAAGCTGTTTTGGACCCTGTGACAGGCTGGATTTGGCCCCGGGGCTGTATGTTTGAGACCCCTGACCTAGAGACATGCACAGCCAAAAACAAGATCAACATGGCATTTATTCATAAAACGAAGTTGTAGTTTGCACAGATTTGAGTAAAAAAAAAAAAAAAAAGGCGTACAGACATATTTGTAGTCGGACAAATGGGGGATGCTGAAGACTGCCTGTTTGCATAAAAAGTTTTTGTCCTGCAATGTTTTTATTGACATCATCAGTGAAATGAGATTTGTGTACATCTCAAAAGCATACTTTTAAGGTGAGATAGAAGACAAAAGTATCCACGGTTTCTGAAAACTTAACACTACCCTCAGCACACTCAGAAAATAGGCTCAACCGCTTCTTTGGTTGAGTCTCTGGAAGGTACTTTAAGTTGCTTTCCCACATTTCTGTTTGCCTGAAAATGTGTTGTAGATTAAGAAATTATTTGCATTTTCTTGCAGACATGCGTTAGGATTAATGTGTTTCTTAGTGAAACTGAAGTCATCTCACCTAAGTAAAACATTTTGTCAAGATACTTTATGCAACTATGACATGTACTGTGTGTCTTGTTTTGTAACAGAGCATCTGTTTTTGACTTAAGTTGCCTATTAACAGTCAGATGCGACTTCACACAGACTTTTAGTGGCTGCATCTCTGTTTTGTTCCAGTGTGTGTTTTTGTTGCACAGGATGTTACCAGCATTTCTGACTTGAACATGGTTTGACAGCTGTGCCCAACTGTCATTTTCAAGTAAATTTCATTTTGAAATGGTGTTGATTCACTCTTTGCCATTTTTTAAACTCCTCCAATCCTTTGATAGGATGATGGTTTCATCCACCCTCACTTTAACAAGTAGCAGCCCATAGTCTATAAGAGTCAGGCTCAACCCTCAAGGGCATAAAGACTCAGTACGTGACTGTCAGTATGGGCTTTTAGCAACGAAAATGGATTATAGTGAGGAAACATTAAATCCTTAAAGGTCTCAGCATTTTCTTTCTGTTTTTGTTGAGGCATACACCTGCTAATTGGTTATTGCAGCATTGCTTAAATTACCCTGAGTCAGTATTAAAACCAAGATGTTGCCTTAATGAGTTGAAAATGAATGTTAATATTTTACATCTTCTGTTTAGTAATGGTTTAGAAACTCAACAAACTCATGATGCATCAAACTTTCTGATCAAGAATATGTTTTCAGACTGCAGTATGATCAGATTGCTTTTTTACCAAAAAGTGCTGCAAATCGTTGATGTTTTTATTGATTTGGTAAATGCATTTTTAATTTCATGAAATAATTACCTCCTCAGTTCTACTTAAGTAATTTCTACAAAAAATGGTGAGTGAATGTTCTCATAAATGGAATCAAAAGTGAACATGCTGTATAATTTGTTTTGTTTATTTACCTGACTGTCTTGCCTTTTCATTTTTGACCAGATATTGCAGCTGGTATTTACAGTTTAAGTGTATTTACAGTTTCTTTTTTAATTGTTTTAGTGTTCAGTCATACATTGCAGCATGTTTTGTGCCCTGTAGGTGGCAGTGGGATAAAACCTTGAAGAGAGAAGCTTTAACTCGTCTCTATGTGGCCTAATTTACTCTGTCTCTGTGTTTATTCCCTCTTCTCATGGTCACTTGCTTAATTACCTTAAAATTAAAACACTGAAATACTGAATGTTGTAACTGAATGTAAAGCTGTGATGCAGTTCGATGGCACTAGTAGATGGTGTCGGAGTAAACGAGGAAGAGGGACAGATAAAAGAATGAATGGATAGAGAGCAGTAGAGAGAGACAAACCAGATCCTAATCTCATCGGGATTTTTTTTTTTTTTTTTTTTTTTTACTCCCAACAGTGTTGCGTAATGCTCTAATCCTGTGCTGTCAATCAAACTTACACAACTCTACCTTCTTTTTCTATGTCTGCTACTGTGTTTACTCTCAGGCTTTGCAACAGCATCTCATGTCTGATTGTTTCATCTTTTGAGATTAATTACATAATGGGAATAACGTCAAACAATGTTGGCAGCACATGACCCTGAAATTCATTGTTTAACATTAGAGGTTGACCGTAAATGCTATATGTTTATAAAGACTCACATGAAATACACAATACCTACACTGTCATTTTATTATTAGGGATTATTTTTCAAAAGTGACATTACACCTGTTCTTTATTTTTTGGAAAATATTGAACAAGGACCACTATACAATGTCACTATGTATATACATATGTGTTATATATATGTATATATATATTTATTTTATTTTTATTTTTTTTATTGTTTTTTTTTTTGCTTGTCAAAAAATAATCACATGAAGCTTTGTAATACTTTGTAATAGCTAGAATTAAAATACTGAATACTGGAATCTTTAAAAAACAGACTTCATGGAAAGATGGGCTTGTTAAAATAAGTTATTTGATTAAGTTCTTTTTTCTTTAAATTTTTTTTTTTAACGAAATGTACTAGAACTAATAGCACCAATTCCAGCTTTACACTGTCAAAAATTAGACCCACTGTCAATTCAACCATTAAAAGCAATATTTACTCCAGAAAACGCACTGAACTATATTCATTTTTTCATCAAATACTGTTTATTTGGAAAATTAAAGTTAATAAAAATGAATTATTCTATAAATGTTTTATTAATTTACACCTAATTTTGCATGTTTAAATAGCATCATCCTACTGCTACTTAATCCAAAGACATTTTTTCAACTACAAAGTTTATTGCTTTCTTCCCAATAGTGTAAAAAACAAACAAACCCCAGAATGTGATCATTTGCTTTCATAATTGTATATATTTTCCATAATAGTCCGCAGAAAACATTAAATGTTTACTGAGAAAATTGACTTTTTAGGGAACCAAAGGGTCAATTTTTAAGTTGACAGTAGCAAGATGGCTCTAAAATGTCAGGATGGGGGCAACAAAAGGCTGGAGAAGAAAGAAATGGTGCTAAAAAGAAACAGCTAGAGGACAATTTTGCATCCATTTAGACTAACTGACAACAGGTCAGTGGCATGATTACAGATATAAAGAAACTGTCTTACAGAGGTAGAGTCTCAGAAGTAAAGATGGGCAGAGATTAACTAACCTCCAAAAACATGGTATTTACAAACTGTTAAACAATTGCAGAATAGTGGTCCTCAAAGTAAAACTAGGACTTTAAATATCTCATCATGTGGTTGTTTGTCTCCGGGTCAGCCCTGCGATGAACTGGCGACTCGTCCAGGGTGTAGTGACCCCTGTGACCCTAGTGAGGATAAAGTGGATTAGGATCAGGGGTGTCAAACTCATTTTAGTTCAGGGGCCACATTAAGACACGTTTGATTTGAAGTGGGCCGGACAGTAAAATAATAATTATAATATATAATGTCAACTCCAATGTTTCCTCTATGTTTTAGTGTAAAAAAAAAAAGTAAAATTATATAATAAAAATGGTCACATCTACAAACTATCTTTTAAAACGATGTGAACAACATGAATTGAAAATGTTTAAAGAAAAATACATGCAATTTTAACAGAATATTTGGTGTTATTTAGATAGAATATTGTTAAAATTGCACTTACGACATTTCAGGGTGTTCATATTTGTTCCAGTTATTCACATTTTTTTGGGAAATGACAGGTTGTCATAGTGTAAGTACAGTAAAATTTTATTAATATGTTTACATCTACAAAGAAAAAAATGTGGACTTAGGAGTATTTATAGGTTATTATGATAGTATTTATTGGTCCTGCTCACTTGAGATTGAATTGGTTTGTATGTGGAACCTGAACTAAAATTACTATAAATATCTTAGCATCATTTTTGTATTTCACACTTTCATTCCAAGGGTCGGATCGGACCCTTTGGCGGGCCAGATTTGGCCCCCGGGCCGCATGTTTGACACCTGTGGTTAAGATGATAAATAAATGAAAGAATATCTCCTTATCATGTGCAGTACATAATATAATCTAAAGTTTAAGGGAGACTAAGAAGTTTTCTGTTGTCAAGGAGCATGGACACATAACATTACTGGATGATCATCCTCTGGTTCTCAGGCACCACTGCATTAAAACCACGTATAACTATAATGCAAATCAATCAATGTCTGAGCAGTTCTCTGTGAAATCACCTAACAGTTTGAAGCTTTATCACACAAGAAGAATTCACAAGTGGACATGGTATAGAAACACCACCATCTTCTCTGGGTCAAAGCTTATTTCAAATGAAAGCTAAGTGGAGAACTGCTCAGTGGTCAGATAAATCAAAATTAGAAGTTTTGGAAATTATTTATGTTGCATCCTCTGGACTAGAGGGACCATCTGGCTTGTTTTCTGCATCTCTGATGGTATGGGGTTGCATTAGTACTTATAGAATGTGTGGGCAGTGTGCACATTTGGAAAGGCATCAGTGTTAATAGGTATGCAGATCCTAGAGCAGTAAATACTCCTATATAGATGACATATTTGTAAGGATGGCCTTGCATATTTCAGCAGGATATTCAACCACATACTATATATGTCGGAAGAGCATAGTTTTTGCAGTAGAAGAGTTTGGGTGCTGAATTGGCTGGCATGTTGTCCTGACCTGTCACAATTTGAAAATATTTGGCTCATTGTGAAATATGACAAAGGACACCCAAGGCTGTTTAACAGCTAGAATCCTGTATCAGAATTGCCTTCCTGAAAATTGAGCAACTAATCTCTTCAGGTCCAGATAAAAAAAGGAAGGAATTCTACACAGTGGTAACATGGCTCTGTCCCAACTTTTTAGACGCATGTTTCTGACACTGAAATCAATATTACCTAATTTTTTTCTTAATATGGTACATTTTCCTAATTTAAACATCTGACATTTTCTATGTTCTGTTTAAATAAAATATGGGTTTATGACATTTGCAAATAATTTTATTGTGGTTTTATTTACATTTTACATACTGTGCCAAATTTTCAGAACGGTAAATGGTCTGTACTTATATAACACTTTTCTACACATTAATGGTACCCAATGCGCTTTACACTACCAGCTTCATATTCACCCATTCATACACTAGTGGGCTGCTACTATGCCAGGCACTATCAGGCCTCACTGGGAGCAATTTAGGGTTCAGTGTCTTGCCCAAGGACAC
>JAPTGZ010000018.1:41647820-41658559 GCA_029814645.1 Fowleria isostigma
CCCCCCCCCCCCCAGTCAAGGATTCTTTAATATTGGGAGATAGGACCGTTTTCAGCATTTGTGCATATTACTCCAAAAAACCAAACAAACAAAAAAAAAAATAGTCAGGGCACTGATACAAATAAATGAAATAAATGTAGGATTATTACTTTGGTGTGGCTCACAATATGGGGGGAACTATCATGCTAGGTGGAGGTCTGTGCTCTCTGAGTGCTTTTCTAGTTAATAATAAATCACATTGGAATAATTTGATATTGTCTATTTTGCTCAGATAAACCTACAAGACAGAATATAAAACTTAGGGTTTAAGTCATCAGCATGTGCAGGACTTAAAATGTATGCCTTATTTTACTTGACACAACTTTCCCAGCTCTACTGCTGTGAATGAAGTGTAATGGGACACTAAACAGTAGTTTGACGTAATTCGTTGTGTTTCCACGAAGCTAAAGCCCAAGGCCAAAGCTGAGGCCAAATAGTTTCACAAAATGGATTAAAGATGTGTGGTTGCAACTACCTGCTTAGTCTGTTAGTTAATATATGAAATGCAGAGTATAAGTGGACTTTTAAGTGTCTTATCAATCTGTGTGTATATTTTCAGTGCCATGAAGCCTGTATAGCCATCTACAGCAGCATGGACAACCAAAAGCTCTCCCACTGGGTGATCATCTCCGTAGTCTCCATGTTTTTCTGTTTGCTCATATATACCCTGACTGGTGAGCTGACTTCTTAGTGACTACGTTTCATTATTACCTCATATAAGAGATGCTGATGACTGCATGTCCACACTGCTCATGCTCAGGTGTGTATGGATTCATGACATTTGGACGAGATGTTGCCTCAGACATTTTGATGTCATATCCAGGAAACGATGTGGTCATGATCATTTCCAGACTTCTGTTTGGAATATCCATTATTACTATATATCCTATCATTCTTCTTCTGGGGAGGTAAGAAGTATCACACATCAACATGTGTTTTAAGAAGCTGAACTATTACAGTGCTTGAGCTTCAGTAACATTTACCTTGTTTCACTAATTTAAAGTACTGTACTTTACACTCCTACTCCATAATGTGTACTTTCTACTCCATGACATTTGTCTGCTACCGACAGATTTTTATTCTGAAATCATTGATTTCCCAATGTGTTACCTTTGAATGTTTGGGATGACCTGAAGGGTGAAAATGATCTTTATGATTTGAGAGAAATCTGCGGTGTGTGTGTGTGTGTGTGTGTGTTGGGGGGGGGGAATTACCTGTATTTAAGATTAAAATGGTCAGCTTCCTCTGTTCAGTGCAAATTAAAATACTAAATATAAATATTGATGACCTGATGCTGTTTCATGCCAGTGTGAAAAACAAAAGACACTTTCCCATGTTGGTGTATTGTGTCAGTAGTCATGTTTGAGGAAGTCTATGTCAGCCTTTTGTTGAACCCTCCCTACCTGTATGAAAACACCTGTGATTATTCAAAGTTTGCATCATGGGGTTGATTTTCTACAGCCTGAAAATGGAGAACACAGGAACCTGTAGGATTCTTGTTTCTTGTATAAATTACAATATGCTAAAAAGTAGTTATCAGAGCTGCAGCTACTGATTATTTTTGTAAAAGAATAAAAATTGATAATTTTCTTCATTTCAATTTGATTGAACAATTATTTGAATAGGTGAAAAAAAAAATTAAAATCTGTGTGAAACACAACAGCGGAACCAGTCTTTACAGGCAGGAACTTTAAGGAAACAAAGCTTTGATTCAAGACAATTGTACTCAAATAGATTTTTAAAAAGTAATTATTTACTTCAGCTCTAACAATGTCTGGTGAAAAAAAATTGAGCACTGCATCTTAAATTAAACAAACATTTTACATACATGTAGTTCTCACAGGATATTAATGCTACAACCATGTGAAAAATACAGTATAGAAAATTATGTATTTCTGAATACTTGCTGATACGTCCTCAAACAGATCTGTCATCCTGAACCTGATGCTTCGTATCCGGAGACGCAGTCGAGGAATCGTCACACACTCGTTTGAGAGTCGCTGTAGGGTGGTTCTGACCATGATCTGGATCACCATCACCCTGCTCATTGCCATGTTTGTTCCTGACATGGGAGAGGTCATCAGTGTCATAGGAGGAATCAGTGCCTTTTTCATCTTTATTTTTCCAGGTATGAAAACAAGAACTACATGATTGTGACTGAAAAGTCACTAAAACTTTGAATTACACTGATTTGTATTAAAAACAGTGTTTGATGGATATGCACTGGACTCTTTAAGGTAGACCTGTTTATGTTTGTCATTTCAGGTCTGTGCCTAGTGTTCATTATGCAAAATGAAAATGTGACGTTGAGATTAAGGTGAGTGTAACTACAGCCCTGTATTTTCACAAATGTGATCTTCTATTGTTAAACCACATGAGATTTACTTCAAGTTGATAATGGATTAATGAAGACAAGAGACCATTTGGATAGGACAATTAATTGTTATTAATTAAGAAGTGCCTATTATTGACCTATTGTTGCCGTTACCTGGATGTAAAACTTTGTCTGCATTAATGATTGATCTGTTTTTTTTCTTTGCAGGGTGAGTTTAACAGTTTGGGGGGTCATAACCGTTGTAGTTGGAGCCTTCATTTTTGGACAGAGCACAACCATCGCTGTTATGGAGCTTTGCAACAAATTCTGAATGTAACCACCGTGATCCTGATCACCACTATCAGCAACAGCTGCCTTACTGTGACCTCAGAGCATTTTGTGATTCTCATCTCTTTTGCACAACAAAATATTGTATTGGCAAAGGAGGGTTTTTAGTTGTATGCTTAATCCATATTGAGATCTTTATGGGCCTGGATATTTGGTGTACAATTTGTTAATGCCTTAGTTTTGGATTTAAGTACCTTATTAATTGACAAATATGTTCCATATAATCAGTGAATGAAAGTATTTAATTGTGATATATGCACAAAAATATGTTTTAATATATGTATTTATGCCAATAAAATATATAGAAATCTCAAAATATTTCATGTTTGAGTTTTTTGTGCACCCCTGTAATGAATCAGTGACCTGTCCAAGATGTACTCCACCTCATGTTCACTGACGGCTGGGATTGGCTCCAGACCCTGCAGAGGATAAGCTTCTGAACATGATGGATGAATGGATGGATTTTAATTTGTTGCAAAAAGCTGCCAGGGGGCAGTATTGCACTGTTCAATAATTATTTATTTATATTAACTCATACTGATTCGTGAACATATGTGGAACTGCAACTCAAATAAAAAAAACACCAGTTATTACCAGTAACCATTTGACGTTTTTGTCCTCACGGATTTAATGTCCTTGCAATTCACATTTACATTAACCAGGTAATAAAATGTGTCCATAAATATCCTGATGTTTTTTTAAATGCATGATTCTTATCTTTTTCTTTGCTTTTCTCCATTTCCATTCTCTATCGACCCCTGTGAGCCCTGGATTATCTGAGTGATTTAAATCTGCTGGTTTGACAGAGCGCAGAAAGATGACTGTGCTCTGCCGAATATCACTGTTTATTGTTTATTGACTTCAGGCTTAAAGGAGTTATAGCGACTGCCTGTGAGTGTGCACATGCCTTCACATGTGTGTTAACATATATGAGTGAGTAATCAGTTACAGTAAATCCAGAAAATGGGCCATGTATCTGTGCCTACGGGGGTTTACTTTAAAAACAACATATCAGACAACTTCAAAGATACGCAGCAGGCCTACATGTGCAACTAATACATGTACACACTGCATAAGAACTTCATTCAAAAATAGACCAGAAACACACTGGCTCCTTACCAACAATTTAGTTATGTAATAGACTTATTTCTCTATCTCGTACAGAGTGATATTCAGCCTACTTGGGTTTAGTGTATGGGATTTTATTCTGACCTGCCATCCAAATAACTACATCCACTAACAGCAGTTAAAAAAAAAAGAGCAATATCATTGAAAATCACACAAACTTCAAATGTTTAATTGAATATTTCAGCTGCATCATGTACACAGTAAAAACAAAACAGCGTCAGTTTAACTTTTAGAGAGGTGAACTTAACTCATTTGGTCCTACTCAAAATTAGAGTAAGATTTACTCAATGGTCATTGTCAAATTTTCTGAGTTAATTCTATCCAATTCAGTGTCAAAATTAACAAGGATATGCGTAAAAATATTTAAAACTGTGGTGTTTTCGCACTGTTGAGAGTAATATAATTATACTTTATAGAGCTATTTTCACTCCAAATTGAGTTTCAAATTGAGTCTATAATGTGTTAATATTTATTTCTCTGCAGTGTTATTTTCTTCATTAGTTTACACCCTCTGCCAAAATTGAAATAATATAGAAACGCAGGGGGATCCCAAGGTGGAGGTCATAAGATGATTTTCAGAAATTTTTTGAAGTTGCTCTTGGGGTAGAAATGATAGCTTAAGTATTGTTACACATAATTTGAAGGGAGGAATCTTGCTCTACTGGTTCCAATCATCTCAAGAAATGTTTTTGCTTGAAAGAGCAAAAGCATACTCTCCTGTATTACAATAACAACTTCACAATCAGGTAAGCCATTGTTCTGCCTACAGGTTTGACTAATGGTGTCATATTAATAAAAAAGGCCAATAAATGTTGTGAAACAGACACATTAACCTAAACAAACATTAACACAACCCCCTCCAAACCCTTGCATATAAAATAGAACACAATGAGTAAAATGTCCACTACCCACAATGGCAGACTGGCACCAGTCATCTCTCTGTAAAGTTGCATCTGTACAGACCTTTACACTGACTTTTAACTCAACTGTTATAGCTGGTTTACTCTCCATAGAGCTATAAATACTCTTAAGTTTAAATAGCTTGACTCTAAAAATAATACATTTTTTAATTGTGTAGTTGGAATTTGTAACAGCTTCATGGGTCAGCTCTGTAAATCAGAACTAAAGGTGGTCTGTCCTAAAGTCTGCAGTTCCTCAACAGCCCCCCACCACCACCACCACCACCAAAAAAAAAAAAAAAACATCCATTATTCTCTGCATTAGATGATCTTTTCATTCCCCAAGCCCTCTGAAAAATAATTTCCAAAGCTCATTATTATGCTGTCCCCTGTAGCTACTTTGTTATTGAAAAATTATGTTTAATATAGGCTCCAAGCACTGCTAATTAATGAAATGGCAATTTAACGACGTCCCTTTTAAACGTTTAATTGTTCTTGATAAGAGCATCAGCAGAATGCCTGAATGAAAACGAATGTCATTTCTGTTGTGTGTGTACTTTTTTTAACTGTCACATGGATTGAAATCTTTTTCAACTCCTTTTGGGTTCACACTGGAGACTGAACACTGTTCATCTGCACATAAGTTACATTTCATCATGCCGTCTGTATATTCATGATTTTTCTCCGGAACAAATACGACTGATGTTTTCACACCATATGCTGTGTCTGTTGTGACTGCAGGCATGTCAGAATGTACTGTACAATGTGTACAACATGACAGTGTGCATATATTTGCATGACCTTGTTTTTCAGGCATCAAGGATAAAGCCAGGAGGCTGAGATCATCATGATGGAGATATCATGCGTCCATCATCTACCGCATGGCCTTTATTGAAGTGGTGACAGCAGATCTTTGACCTCAGAGCTGAACTTTGTCGAGTAATCGTTGTAGTGGCAATGAGCCCAGGTGAAGGAGAGGCTTCTGTCACCTTGTGTGTGAGCAGCAGATTAGGATAATATTAAATCCTAATCATAATATTCCAAGCACACTATGCTTTTAGTGACCACTAAAGTCATCAGATGTTCAACACTGAACAGTACCAGGCTGATGTTGTTTCTCTAATGGAGAAATAATGTTCTGCAAATAAACCACAATGATAAAATAATCCAGTACACGCCAATGTGCAAAGGCCCTGGCTATTCAATGACACTTAATTAAAAATGTCGACATTCAAGCTCAGAGGACGAATCCTTATTACTGTGGAGATCGTTCATCTGGTGACACCACCAGATTTCAGTTTGCAGTCCACACTGTTGAGGGCTGATTGAAAAATATTAGTACGTTGACAAAGTAAATACCATAAATTAGGGCTGATAAATGCAAAAAAATACCTATTTCTATTTAACTTTATAGTTATGTTTGATCGAACCAAACCACAGACGGCATATACTTTGAGAGCATTAAAAAGGACCAACCAAGTTCTGCAGGGAAAAGGAGGCAGGAAGGGAAAAATAAGAAATTAAACACTATTTATAAGTAACTTCAACAATTTTATGGACGTTTGCATAAATGATTGGTATTCAAAATCCAGGAAAGTTGAGTCTTTCTTAGTGTTTTAGCTCTTGCTGAGGAGTTTGTTTTTTTTTTGCTATACAACACACTCACCTACTGACACTGGCAGGCTGGAGTTAGTGACTGACAATAGAGGTTAAAAGTATTCATTAGACATTAGTTTGACCTTGACTGAAATGAAGGAAAAAAAGACTAATATATCCTCAATACTATGTCAGGAGGCTGAAATTTGAACTGTGTAAACCCCTTCAATGAAAAAGATTGCAGACTGTCAACATGAGCACAAGCACAGAAGCTTCATCTATGGTCAGTAATACCATAAAGTGTTGCCCTTTAGGTATAACTTGTGATTGGAAGCCAGTTAGTGTTATTTCCTCATAGCAAGAAAAGCTTGGGTTTGATCCCTGGGTTGGAGATCTGTGTTTGATTCCAGTGCAGACCGGTGTGGGCCTCTATGTGGAGTCTGCATGTTCTCCTCGTGTCTGTGTGGGTTCTCTCCGGATTCCTCCCGCCATCCAAAGACATTCACTGGTCAGTCAGTGTTGCCCATTGGTAGGAATGTGAACAAGAAGGGTTGTTCGTCTGTATCTGTTTGCCAAAGTACCCAAGGAAACCCCAAACACCCTCCCTTTCCCCCAATCCAACAGATTAAGCTGTTCATTAAAAGGATGCATACAAGGGCTCCAAAATGTCACAGGGTTCTAAATTATCCCGTCCCTGCAAAGCCATGGCTTAGAAGGCAAACATTTAAACTATTTTCCCATCTTAAGTATCAAAAAGTACAAAATTAGGTGTGCTGGCATAAAAAAATCGTTTTAGACATAGTGGTTCATCAATGTTATGGTCAATATCTCAACAATGCCTTGGACAAAAGAATTAAAATTTGATCTGTGTGACCATATAAAGCTAAGAATAAAAAAGTGCCAATAGTAATACTGCCAGCAAGAATTCAATTGTAGCCAGCTGTCACTGTGTGAAAAGTGCAATAGTTGACATTTAGGCATTCCTTCACTTTGGTAATAGGGGTTCAAAAATGTCATGGTCAATATCTCTACAATGCCTTAAGCTAGGAGGCTAAAAATTAAACATGTAATCCTCACAAGCTAGACTCTAATGGAGTCAAAATGAAGGATATGAATACAGCACATTTAAGCATGGCCAGTTTTCACTGTGTGCATAATGTAAGTTTGACTTTTGAGTATAACTTACCAAAAATCACAGTCAAAATTGCTACAAGGCCAGGAACGTCAACTCATTCTTTGGATTTCTCTTAATGTTAACATTAGCTGCTAGAAAAATGTATCTTTAAAAAAAATATAAAGATAATACTCTGATTTTATCCTGCTGTCTTTCATGAAACTATCAATAAAATAAGGGCGTTTTCTCATAAAAAATGTGTTGCAAGACATGTTCTAATCATGTCCATTTAAATCCTGGTTGGCTCCTCACCCTTGATGTTCAGTTTCATTTAGTCTGATGTTACCATGAAATTAAATAGAAACAGATACTTTTGGATTTACTGTCCTGAGTTATTGCACAAAGAACCACAAGCATTTCTTAGTGACCCCTCACAGCACTAAACATCTAATGTTTACAGCATCACTTTAAAACCAAGGGGAATGTTTGGAAAATAAGACAGGATGAACTTCACCTGTATAATATGATAAATGCTGTTTGAATTTCTAATAGGTTTTACTGGTTAGTACTTAGATAATTACATGGTAAAGCAACATTATTGCATATGGTTTGTCACATTATTACCATGGTGTTATTGTGATATTACTATAATGTTCTGTATGTCAACTGCTGCCAAAAAGAATCTTCTGCACTGGTTTCATGAAGCTTGGGCAGATCAACCAACAATCCTTCAAAAGGGATGACATCTGGATAGACATACAGACAGCTCACGGGTATTTACTATTGCCTAAGGTGATTATGGTTACTAATGTGTGTAGACTAATAATTAATTATTAAATTGAATTACCCAGAGAGAATCTTATTACATTATACATTTACTGACAGATTTGGTGATTTGTTTATTACTTCTACACCATGAGGTAATGTGGCGTGTGTATGTCTGTCCATCTGTAAGCTGAATTGTGTAGAAACTACCGAACCTGTTTCTATGAGAAGTGGTTGAATGGTAGAGCATAGGGGAGGGATAAACACCTTTAATGATGGAAAATATTCATTAAAAGAGCAATGGCTGGATTGTGACATTTGAAAACCATGATAAGTAATATAAAGAAAATGCCACAATATTAAGTTGTGGCTTTTTCATTGGACATCTGTGCAAAATTTTACTGGTATTTACTAAATGTTGAAAAAACAGAGGTGCATAGTGTCGGTTTTTCCATTAAATCACAAATGCAATGATTTGTTTATTTATTATCACAAGATGACATGAGAAGCCATTCCATAAACATGGCAACAAACATAAATATCACATTGATTGATAGATATATTCATTATTATTATATATTACCCCTCTCTCCTGTTCTAAATTCAATAATAATTTGGTTTACTCATGTGCCCACACCTACCATGCCATGTTTCTTTTAAAACTCATCTTTTTCACTTGTTGCAACATCCATCAACATTTTTTTTTTTGTTCATGTGACTCTAGTCACATTGCGGTTTTGCATAAAATACAGATTTTGCAACACCTGAAAAACTACCTCTTGCCAGCACAAAAGCTTTTCATCAAAAAACAAGAGTTTTGGTGAAATTGTTGTTTTTCCATTTGGCAAATTTTTATGCACAACTTATATTCCTGCAATTTGAGGGTCAATGGAAAAGCAACTAGTCACATGCATGGCCTGACCCTTCTGGCTCATCCTCATGCTGTCAGATTAATCATTTATGTAATTTACTTTGGTTTAGTAGCTTAATTATTATTTGTTCCTGTCATCAATAGATAATTGACACACAAATTGATTAAATATACAAATCAACATTTTTGATTGTTGGAAAGGAGCAGTAAGATGAATACATTGTATGTAAGCTGGCATTTAATGAACATCAGAAGGTCTATGCAAAGTTTCTCAAGAAAGCTCGGTCCAAATACTACTCCAACATCATCAATCACAGGCCAGGAAACTGAAACAGCTTTTTTCAACAACAAACCACCTCCTCAATCCCAGAAGCCAAAGCCATATAGATCCCATGGTTGAACAGAGCGGCAAGTTCTTTATGTTTTTCAAAGATAACATCAATACCATCTGGTCTTACCTCTCAAACTTAATTCCTCCTTCTCTGTCATCTGCCCACATACAGTACAACTTGTGACTTTCAATATCTTTGCTGAGGTCACACAGAGCGAAGTTGAAAGTCTCATTAAAAAACCTGAAACCATCCACCTGCACCGTTGACCCCTTCCCTACAGCCCTCATCCAATCAAACTTGTCTGCCATAAGCCCGTTTATCACACAAAGTATAAACTGCTTGCTATAGTGTACTATTTCCTATCTCCACTTAAAACTGCTGTAATGAAACCGCCTCTGAAAAAACCCAATCTGGATGCTGATCTCCTCTCCAACTACCAGCCCATTTGTCATTCCTTTCTAAGGTGTTAGAAAAAGCTGTTTCCTCACAGCTACAACCATCTTCAACTTCACTCTCTCTATGAAAAGTTTCAGTCTCTGCCCACAGTACAGACACTGTGCTAGTCAGAGTCATCATGACAATTGTATGTGGCTGATGCTGGTTTCCCTTCCCTCCTCATTCTCCTTGACTTCACTGCGGCATCTGACACCATCAACCACCACACCCTCCTCAACTGCCTCTACACTGATGCTGTTGTCTGTCACACCACTGTTAATTGGTTAACCTCATGTCTCTCTGGTAGGAATATTCCCCTGAGTAATGCCAAGTCCCTGGTCACCTGTGGGATCCCACAAGGATCTGTTCTTGGGCCACTCCTATTTATCCTTTACATCCTGGCACTGGGCCATGGCATCAGCTCTCATGGTGTCTCCTTTCATTGTAATGCTGATGACATACAACTATACCTCACCCCAGTCTCTCCTCTACCATGCCATCTTCATCAGCATCCTTTATTGTTATCTACACCCCTACCTCAACTCACCACCCTCACTACCTGCCTTGAGGAGATAAAGGCATGGATGAACCATAACCTCCTTCACCTAAACAGTACCAAAACTATATCCATCCTAATTGGCATCCCTCATCCTCCTCCAGTCCTCTTCCATAACCACCATTCCTTCTGCGGATAAAATATACCACTATCAACCTCTGTAACCAACCTCGATGTGAGACTGGACGCACACCTGACATTTGAAAACCACATCAAAAATCTTTTTAAAACATGTTGTTTTTCCATGTTATAATCATCTCCAAACTGATGATGTCACTTCCTGTGGTTGAGTGCAGATCGTTTTTCAAATCGCTCTGGGAGCTGCTGTGAAGAAATAGTTGA
>JAPTGZ010000018.1:41687180-41703958 GCA_029814645.1 Fowleria isostigma
GTGATGAACTGGCGAAATGTCCAGGGTGTACCCCGCCTTCACCCTTAAGTAGTTGGGATAGGCTCCATGTGACCCCCATGACCCTAGTGAGGATAAAGCGGGTTCAGAAAATAAATGAATGAATAATGATTTGGAGAGGCTCACAGAACAGAATGAGATGGAGAAATTTTATCAGTGGCCTATGCTTCTTCAAGGAGTAACAGGCTTAAGTAAGTAAGTTTAAAATATATCAAGGCTAAAAGTGATAAGCATCTGTAGGTGATTAGTTTATTTCTTGAAAGTTCCTCACACTCTTCCTATATCTGTCTAAATTGTGAACCTGTCCTCTCCATTCTTCTCCTACCTTTACTTGTAAAAGTCAGTTTTTACATCACTGATTTTATGGGCCCACTGTTGCATCATGTATACACTACTTCATGTCTCAGGTGACATTATTAATACTGGTGGGGTTGTTTTGCAGTTCAGATATGCACTCTCAGGAGGGAAAAGTGTCTTAATTGTTCCCTGAGGAGGCAAGAGAATACAGTAAAATGCCATTTCTCTTCCTAACTCTTCTTTTTCAAACTTGAAAATACAGTTTGTATGTGAATGTAAAATTGTTTGCCAGGCTTAATTTCTAAAATGTAACATGGGGATGTTTGGGTCACATTATGACAGTTTGTATTCCATTATCTCAGCTGTGTGATCGTAAATTGTTTGGTGAGCTGTTGTGTCAGACAACATACATGGTGGGAAAAGCAGCGATGAAATCAGCAATATGCAGCTTCACTCTTTTCTCTATATTATGCCAATACAAATAGCATATGGATCCATTGTGAGGTGGAATACACACAATCTCCCAAACACACCAAACATTGGGCACTGCTTTATCTTTTTTCAGCGAAGGGTTTCCAGCCTTTGGCAACTTGGAGAGTTATTATCAGCACTGATCACACTAAAGTTACAAGGCCACATTGTGCAGCTGATAAAAATGGGTGATTACTGCGATGAGGCATCCTGTCACTCTAATTTACACAAATCGTACACTCCCACTCTGACTGCTGCTCAACCGTATTAACGCCTGAGCAAATGTCTCAGGCAGTCAAAGCCAAAAAGCATAATTTAATCTACATGCACACTTCCACACAAATAATCCCACAATGTGATATTCATTTCCAACAACAACATGCACATTTGGTCCTTTGAGTATTTATTGGTCCTTTGAGCGTGTAATTATGTAGTTTTAGATGTGTGCTGTCACAGCGGCATCACATCAGATAACAGGACAGCGTTATATGTATGTATGATTTATATAGATGATATTCCTGCTCATATGAATAATGAGAAGCTTCAGGGGACTGAAGTTTGTCTGAGGGTGGGTGTTAAAACACAGAGTTTGGCTGTTGCACTGATATGCCTGCCCTGAGTGACTGAGTGTAATGGTGACAGGTGGAGGAGACAAACAACCACATGGGTCATTGCACTGGTACCCCGAGGGATCACATCAGAGTGGCCCCTGACCAATCTGTTGGGTCCTGTATGTCTTTATATGTCCTGAGGATGTACACTCTGACGACTTGGTGCAGGCGTGTCGTAAATGACTCAGAATCATTTGTGCATTTATGCTTTGTGTCTGCTTGTGTGTGAAATAACACAGATAGATCCTACATAAGCTTGTCATTCTTACTCACTGGATCTGGGTTGTTATTTATCAGTGTATAGAGCACAGGGAAAAGACCCAAATGCAAACACAGATGCAGATGCAGGCAGGAGCAGTAGTTCACGGGATTTATGACTGGAACACAAAACAGGCTTAGAGGCAGGAGAGCAGAGCCTTATTCTGGTAAACAGTCTGGGAGCAAGAAAAGAACCAATATATAGATGGAATTCAAACCAGTAAGAAGGCTTACTTCCAAATCTTATAAGGTCAGCAAGTCCAAGGCTTCTGCGCTTTAATCTCTGTGTTTTAAAGGTGCATTATGGAATACCAGAGCCTGCTCATGTCCTTACATGAATATTTATATTAGAGTCTGTTTCATGCTGGGATAAAATAAAGGCAAAAATGAGCCCAAAAGTGACACCTGATGATGAGAAGTACAAGGAGAACGCCTAGTCAACCACTATGGACTTGTGTATGTCTTTGGTCAATGTCATTACAAGCTTTGGAGCAGATTGGAGGCCACAGCAGAATCCATATCTGCCACTATACACAAAAGTGGCTGATCTGATCATTTTCAACAGCGCTGTCTGCTCCTCACACTGGATTTAAGACAAACTCGGACAAACAACTGGGATAAATAATACAAAATCCAAACATCTGAAGTCCAAAAGCAAAAACCTAAAGAAAGCGTTAGGCTTGAATCCAGGGCTGACAGCAGGTTTTATTCCAGACCGTGGCTGCTGTTCTCCTGGTATTACGTTCTGGTTAATTACTGATTGGACATTTGGCCGATGACTGTAGATGCATTTCCAACAAGCTGTATTTATTTACATTTTAAACTGCTGCATTAAAAGTCTGGTGGAAAAGCCAAAAATTAAATAAAAAGGAAAAAAGGGTTTTTCAGGTGGAAAACTTGATAAATGTATCGAATTTAATGAATAACTTTGTGTGTGTGTGCTGGTGTAGATCAAGAATAAGACTGCAGAGTTTACTGCATTATTACAGGACCCAAACTTCACTGCTGCCCATAAAATTGGACTCATGTCATTTTCAGACACATTCCTCTTTTTATTCCTATTTCTGCACATCAGTGTCACCTTTGACCATGTACAATGATTTCATAATGAGACCCATTTACACTTTATCTATCAAGAGTAAATGACATTGGCACAATCATTTCATCGGAAGTGGTAAGAACATTTTATTACAGCTTTATGGGCAACAGTGTATAAAGTAAATCTATCACTTCATGTAAGACAAAAGTTTTGATAAATCCTGGAACTATCTGAATGTGCATATGACCCAGATCAGAAGTTTGGTACAAGAGGTTAACCATGTTCAGCTTTTAGCCAAAATAACTTTTGTATGTCTGCATAAATTCTCATTTGTCTCAATCATGATTCATCCATAGTTTTTTTTTTTTTTTAAAGTTCAACTGGACTGGTTTTGTTCTTGAAAACATTTTGTCTCTTATCAAAGCAACTTTATCAGTTTGGCTCTTCATTTAGTAACACTGGTAGGATGTAAGTGTATGAAATGTTAAATGTTGCACTTTTCCACACTTTCACGATACCTAAAGCACTTTACAAAGCCTCACATTCACCCATTTACGGACAGGTGGGATTTGAACCGCTGACCCCTTGATCATTGAACTACCAACTGTACCACAGCTGCTCAGTAAATGCTTCGTGGAAAAGTTGTAAATGATGTTGATGGTGATGAAGAAGAAGAAGAAGAAGAAGAAGAAGAAGAAGAAGAAGGAGAGAAGAAGAAGAAGAAGATGATGATGATATGATAATGATGATGATGAAACAGCTCTTATTATTCGAAGTACTGGCTGGATCTTTTGTCAATTGTTTGAAAAATTAGTAATAATATGTTACATTTGGATGAACCCTGCCTAGTGATCATTAGAAGGAAAACTGGTACCATGATGCCACTGTTTCAAATCCAATACCAATACTAACATGAGAATAAGTCTGGCACCCATTGACTCATTTTCCATCAAAAGGTGCTGATCAAAACACTCCTGGAATCATCTGGACAGACCTTCACTCAGCCAAAGCAGTGACACAGAAGAATAAATGTCCAACTGTTGAATCAAGAATCTTTATTGTCATTATGATTCCACAATGAAATTTCTG
The DNA here is from genome assembly GCA_029814645.1 of Fowleria isostigma. NCBI lineage: Eukaryota > Metazoa > Chordata > Actinopteri > Kurtiformes > Apogonidae > Fowleria > Fowleria isostigma. The sequence continues at coordinate 41,690,964 of JAPTGZ010000018.1, forward strand.
TTGGTGACTCCCAGCTATAAATAGTAAAAACCACACTATATACAAGAGATAAAAACTTTAAAATATATAAATATGCAAACAGAAAGTGCAAATGAACAGTAAGATGGGTGATAAAGTGCAGCCCAGTGCAAGACAAGGGTCCTTAATGCACATAGTGTTAATTTATGTGTTTGTGGGGAAAATAGACTGGACAGCTCAGGGATAAAAACTGTTTTTCAGTCTTGAAGTGACTGTGTTAATGTTACTGCACCGCTTACCCAAGGGTGACGACCCAGTCTGTTTTCTGGGTGGGTGGGGTTGATACATCGAGCTTTCCTCTGGACACGGCCCGCATATGTAAAGTCCAGATCTGGAAGAGGACTTCCCACAATCTCCTGTGCTGTTTTTACTACCCGGGTTAAGTCCTTCCTGTCCTGAGCTGTGCAGCTGCCGTACCACACTGTCACACTGAGACAGAGGATACTTTCCACTGTGGCCCTGTAGAAATTCACCAGGAGCTGAGGGGAGAGACCAGCACATTTCAGCTTTCTAAGATAGAAGAGTCTTTGTTGAGCCCTCTTCACTAGGTGAGCTGTGTTCAGGGACCAGGTCAGGTCAGATGTAATGTGGATGCCCAGGAACTTGATGTTGTCAACACGCTCAACTGCTTCCCCTTGAATGAGGAGAGGAGCATGCTCTGTCCTCCTGGACCTCTTGTAGTCCACAATAACCTCCTTGGTCTTGCTGATGTTCAGAATCAGATTACTGTCTGAGCACCACTGAATAAGGTGCTGGACCTCCTCTCTGTAGTGGTTCTCATCATTGTCTGATATGAGACCCACTATGGTGGTGTCGTCGGCAAATTTCATGACCGTGTTTGTGGAGTGGATGGCAGAACACTCGCTGGTGAACAGGGTGAAGAGGGCCGGGCTCAGCATGCAGCCCTGTGGTGTTCCTGTGTTCAGGACCAGTGTGGAGGATGTCCTGTCTCCCATTCTCACCACCTGAGGCCTGTTGGTGAGAAAGTCCCCAATCCAATGACAGTGATGTGGACAAGCTGTGGAGCTTCAGTGTCAGCTTTTCCGGGCACACCGTATTAAATGTCTGAACTGAAGTCCACAAATAACATCCTCATGTAGGTGTTAGGAAGCTGCAGGTGGGTCAGGGCTGTGTGAAGTGTCATGGAGACAGCATCGTCTGTTGATCTGTTCTCCCTGTAGGCGAACTCATATTGATCCAGACCAGCAGGGATGTTGTCCTTGATGTGATTTAGGACGAGCCTCTCAAAGCACTTCATAATCATTGGAGTCAGGGCAACAAGACGATAGTCATTCAGGCAGGTGAGTGTTGAATTTTTAGGCACAGGCACAATGATGGAGGTTTTGAAGCTGACAGGGACTGTAGCAAGCTGCAGGGACAGGTTGAAAATGTCCAGAAAAACTCCTGCCAGTTGGTCAGCTCACAATTACAAAGTACGACCTGACACACTATCTGATCCTTCAGCTTTGCTGATGTTGATCCTCTTCATGGAAGAGCTCACTTGGTGAAGCTGCAGAACCAGAGACTGGTGGTGTTCCTCCAGTCAGGGAAGATGGACTCTCTCTCTGCTGCCAGGTGTTTCAAAGTGAGCATAGAATGCGTTCAGGGTGTTGGGGAGAGTGGAATCTGGGGTAACCAACCGATCACTGCGCTTATAGTCCGTTAGGGTCCTGATGCCTGATTAAACTCACAAAATCCAGATACAAATTCATCTTTCCAGGCAGATTCAGAACACTGCCCCTCATTTGATGCAGCCATCTTCATTGTTTGCAGAAGTCCTCCTCAGTAAATCATCCAATCAAACTCTGCCTGTTTCAGATAAGTGTTCTGATTGGCTCGGTCTGATCTAGGACAAATGGAAATCTGTTTGAATGGGAGCAGGGCCAGACTGATCTGTCAGAGAAGAGACATCCACTGTCAGACACAGTGTGGATCTCAGGCTGTCAGGAAGGACTGAGTGAAGAGAGAAATGGAGAGAAAAAGAGTGAGATGAAAGAGAGGAGGGGGGGGGAGGACACTTTACCTTAACCTCCTCTAAGTTTCTCTTCTGTGTATAAATATTAATACACATTTTTTACTGCTTTCCAATCTACAGAATAACACATTCATCTGACAAGTGAAAATTTATACTAATCCCCAAATTATGATGGTTTAGAGTTAATTAAAACTTTGAAATATCTTGGCTTGAAACTTGGAACATTAATTAATTTAACTAACTAGCTTGCAGAAAGACAGCATGGACTGTGTAACTAATGCCTTCAAAATTTCCCCTGAAGTTTTATGGATTTTTTTTTTTTTGACAAATGCTTTGAGCTGGTTGTCCCCACCTCTCTTTGTAGATGTTGATGATATTATGTAAGAACCTGCAGACTGGTAAATGGTATGTAAACCAATCATAAAAGATTCATTCATTCATTTGAGAACATCTACACATGTATTTATTAACAGTTTTAATGTACCAACATGCATATATTTTATTAATAATATATTCTGTATTTCCAATAATTGCCTCAGCCTCAGGAAGAGTTATAGTTGTTAATAAATACAATATAACATAACCTGTAAGGACCCAGTGTTACTTTTGTGTCAGTTCTCTCTATTTAACCTTTCTTAAACAATTTGTCATCATTGATTGTAATATTATCTTCCTTATTTTGCATTTTGTTCAGTCAAAATCAGGTATTTTCCTATATTTTATTCACTGATCATGTAAATGTTCATTAAAGCTCAGATTAAAGTTAAGGAAACTGAAGATTGTCAGGATTAATGGATCAACTGGTATTAATCATTAATCATCAGTGGATGGTCTTGATCACTAATCACTGTTTGGGTCTTTATGGGTTAATAATTGGGCTGAATTTGTTAAAAGTCCGCTGTGAAATGTGACCTCTAAGAGCTCTGTGACTGATGAAAAGAGTTTTTGTGTCTCATACAGTTTATTTTTTCCTTTATCTGACACTATGTATTAAAGGAGGCTCATCCCTGTCACTTCAAGTTTCCTTATCATTCACACTATGAGTTGTTCTGCACTTTATTTTTCTATTTGACATGTTTGATAATCTACAAGCATGTCACTGACAGCAGCAGCTCTCAAGAAAACTTTTTCCATCTTCATCATGTGTTTCCTGCACTCTAACATGTTTGACATCTTCATGTTTTGCAGTGAGGTCATTTGAAATAGAACACCACCTGCATCCTCTCAGACCAATAAAACAAAGTACACCCAAATGCCTGCAGAAACGCTTAGCAACACGGGGTCAAAATTCAATTGATTTAAGCAGAGATAGCCAGTGAATTTTTTAGGAGGATAAATGCAAAACAAATGGCAGCCTGTTAATTTTTGTTTCTCTTTCATCTCTAGTTGATGTCTCTGACCACACCTCCACTCGTTTATTTTGGTTCCATAGCAGCCACAGCTCTACACCATCCATTTTTTTTTTGTTGATTATTAATAATATTAGTGTTTCTCAATGACACTAATTAAGTTTATCAGAAACGGTCTTTGTTCCATTGAGAGGTTCCATAAAATCTACAGAAGAGTAATATTCCATGTGTTTGGATTATGAACAACTCAGTCTTTCATACAGACTAACCTGAATAAATATGATGCGCCTCAGGATTTTTGTTAAACACGGAAAGTGTCTTCCTCACCTCACAAAACAAATCATCAAACAAAGCATCAAACAAAACCAAACAAAACAAAATTAGACCTTGGGCAGTTTCTGCTTTGCTCTCACTTTTCAAAAGGTTTAAATTCTCCTTCAGAAAGGTTATTTCCTTTGGATTAATGTTAGTGTCTGTAACAAAGGAAAATAAGAGGCTCATCCTCTGAGGCTGTATCACAGCATGACAAAACAGCTTTATTTTTCTGAAACACTGCAGCTTTATTCAGTCAAAGGAGGCCAGACTGGCATTAAGATGCACACTTACAAACAGTAAGTCAGGTCTATGACTGAACCCATACGGACCCAGTGGGACATTTGTAGCAGGTCCAAAATTATTATTTTTTCTCCATATTTAAGAGTCCTTAAGTGGTTTATCACCATTTACTGTAATATTATCTTCTGTATTTTGTGTGTGTGTTTTTTGGGTGAAAATCAGGTATTTTCCAACATTTAATTTACTAATCATGTAGATGTTTATAAAAGGTCAGAGTAAGGTTGAGGGTTATATCAAAAATAGAGAAAACAGAAGAAAAAAATGCCTTTTTTCACCAAAATCTGTCAGTAATTGAACATAAACCCAGTGTGTCCATCCACTGTCATTGATCCAAATCCATAGGTTTTACTAGTGAATCAATGTTGTAGAAGATGACGTGTTTCTATGGTAACTACGGAGCCTCTGAGCATCCAAATGGGTCATATCTGATGACCATAAAAAGATCAATAACTTTATTTTACACCAGTTATTTACATTTATTAATGGGATTAGTGGATCAACAGGTATTAATCAGTTTAGATCAGTAGATGAGTTTGGAGGCTGTGGATGTTTGGGTCTTTATGGGTTAAAGTCTGTAGTCTGTAATAATGCAAACAGCTGATAGACTGATCATGGAGACAGGGCCATTGGAGCCGTGGCTTTCGTTGATTAAAGCAGGACAAATGTGATACACCAACCCCCGACAATGATGATAATAATCATCCACAAAAATTATTAACCTAAAGATTTAACCTGCAGTCACTAACTTGTCTCTCTTTATTGTACTGAGAATATCACCTCCCATTCAGTTTGATTTAATAGCAAAGTGTTTGACTGCGACCTTCACTCAGTCATCACTTCGTTGCGTTTCAGTATGACAAATACTTTGTTTTAATGCATAAACACATGCAGGATTTGTGCACTTGATCCAGTATAATTCTGCCTAACACCAAATATGCTGCATTGTTGTTGCATTTCAGAAATTAAATCAAAGAGAAGCGAAAAGCCTCTTAAACATCTGGCTGCTGTGTTCATTTTTCACATCCCACTTTTTCCTTTATGTTCATTATTACCCGTAGGCCATTTTAATTAATCTGCAATTCAGGGAATGCCGTAAACTGTATTTAAAGACATTAGCAAGATTGCATAATTATTCATAATCTGAGAGCCGTGGAATATGTAATGACTGGCATGCAAAGTTAATCCTGTTTTCAATTGAATTCATGGTGTTTGTGAGTAAGTGTATGCTTGTGTAATTTGCATGTGCATGTTTTCATTCACATGACACTCCATTGGAAACATAATCACAGGTCCATTATCACCTCTGTTACTTATACGCGGTTATTGCTACTCATATCAAACACTCCCCTTTATTCATGTCATCTCTCTAGATCTAACACTTTGGAGAGACAGTGCTCATAGCTCAACAAACACGTGCTATAAATACAATAATTATTATTCATATGATTCGGGTCTGTATGTTGGGAGTTCCTATAAATATACCCATCCACTCTTCCACTCTTTCCTCATTCTCTCCATCCCTTTTCTGTCCAACATATGCACTTATCCTCCCCTCTCTCACTCTAACTCTCTCCAACTCTGTTTTTGTTTTCTCCAGTTTCTCTCTGATCAGCACACAGCTCTGCAGGGAGGAGATAAAATGTACTCTTCCTCCTCTTCTTCCTCTTCCTCATCATTCTCTGCATCTGAACCCCCCCCCACCACCACTACAACAATCATCCTTCACACCAGCTTCTGAGGACCAAAACAGGAAAGGGAGATGTACAGTGGAGAAGATGAGAACAGCATAAGAGTGTACAGTTCATCCTGCAGAATGAACAAAAGCATTTAAGTGATTTATGCAACAGTCGTGCTGCTGCTGCTGCTGCTGCCTGGATTTACGCCAATCGTTGGTTCGATTGGCCAAGGAGACAGAGTGCCCCCCCGCCCCCCTCGACCTCCACTGACCAGGAAGAATGATGGAAAGTGTGAAGGGTGGAGAGAGGGAGGGAGGACATGAGAGTATTTGCTGAGAATGGTGGGAGGGTATAGTCTCATCTGTAAACGACAAGTGGTAGTCAAAATTAAAAGTTTGCTGTGATTTGGAGGAAAATGTGGCCCTGAATGAGCAGAAATCACTGCACACACAGTCATTGTTTGGATTTTCTCCTGAGGTGATGTGGCCTTTTGGATGGAATGTTGAATGTATTTACGTTTCATTTAATAAATCATAGCATGGGTAGCTATAAGAATGGAGACTGGGATGACACAGATCCCTATAAGATCCAGAGGAGCCAGCGGGGCGCCCACCGCAGGATAAACCGTTTGATGTAATGTTCTCCTGGAGGAGGCGCACGGATTGGATGATGGATAATGATCCTCCTATCAAACCAGCAGCCTGGACAGCAGTTAATGGTAACTCATATGCAAATCCCAGGAGCGCCTTCCTCCTCCCCCTCCTCCTCCTCCTCCTGTAATTGGTCTCCTGCTGGAGCTCTGATTGATGCCTGTGGGCTCTGGACACGGGTGACGCGCCCCCTGGTGGTGCGTAAGAGAAGTGCGGACGCCGCGGGGGGTTTAAAAGCCCCGGCTGAGGAGGAGCTGGCCACAGTACCAAGGAGCTCTACACTCGGAAAAGTTTGCCTTCAACTACTACACTCGGCTAAAAAGGAGGAAGAATCCGCAGAGATGGCGACCCAAGCACAGCAGCCGCCTCGCCTGCACCTGACTGAACTCACCGCAGCGCAGTTTATCGACATCTGGAAACATTTTGACGCAGACGGTCAGTGCGCGCAAGTGTATTCTATTGATCAATGTGTCTTTAATTAAATAATGCATTCATGTTTATTACAAGTTAGATATCTATTATATTTCAGAAAATTGACATTTTTATTTGATAGGACATAGTCTTGTTTCATGTCAAATATTATATATTTTGCTGCTTAAAAGTAAAATGCCTTAACATCACCAGACGTTGTAAAAATATCTGCTTTACTTAAGATCACATATTCAACCTATTTATGAGCAATTATATCAGTGTATTTATTCACCTAATTCAATGTGAGCATAAATCACTCACTTGTCATATGTTTTCAGTTGTATTGCATGCAACTACTTTTTTTTATGATGGGAAAATAATTTTGCGAGTCTTTCCTGCTTATTTAATATGTCACAGGATACGCACAATGATTTTTATGATAAGAGGAAAAAATAAGCAGTGTCAGAGTTAAGTTATGGGTGATATAAAAAAAGAAGAGAGGGAGAAAAGAATAAAAAGGTGGATGATGCTGTAAAGAAGAAAGGATTGAGCGTGAAGGAGAAAAGAGGAGGAGGAGGAGGAGGAGGAACAAGAGGGGAGGAGGAGAGTTGAAGGGATGTACAGGAGGATGGGGGTAGGCAGAGGATGAGGAGGGGGAGTCCTAGAGATAAGGGAGGAGAGAAGTGTTTTCTACTGGAGTTTTCTGGGAGGAGCCTCTGAAAACCACCGGAACCAGAGGGAGATGGAGATGATGTGTGTGTGTTTGTGTGTGTGTGTGTATGTTTTTTGTTTTTACATCCCGGTGGGGATATTTGAAGTTGCTGCACACAAACTCACGGGACATCCTGTCACTGTGGGGACAAAAGCTGAGGTCCCCATATGCCCACACTGTGCTTTGAGGGTTAAGACTTTTGGGGTTACATTTAGAACTTGATTTTGGTTAAGGTAAGGTTCGATGGCTTGTGTGTGTGTGGTGGCATTTTAATTAACTTTAAAGTTTTTCTTCAAGCAAATTATCATATTATTATATCCTAATGGACCATTAGAATAGATAGAAATCATTTGCGGCATTGAGCTGGGTGGAGCTACATGTAACTGGTTTTAATACCTATGGATAGTGTTATATAAAATGACCGTGTTAATGTTAAATCCTGATCTGTAATCTATCTATCTATAGCTAAATGAAGACTTTTTTAGATTTATTTATTTTTTTACATTTATACATTGGAACATGCATGCATATTACAATCAGCTTTATTGGTCAAGTCTGCACAAACGAGGAATTTGACTCTTTATCTTTACCTCTCATGCACTATAGAATAAATACTAGTAGAAAAAACATATGGTAATACAAAGTGGTGTAAATTGTATAAAGAATAAAAATGTATAAAGAGAACAGTATTGCAGTATAACACATAGTGCAAATTTATGCTGGAAAGCTGATAATGGCGCATCAGCTGATAAATAACAACATTATACAATATCATTTATCATTTTTTGATTTATCATTTTATATCTGCATCAAAAATTTGATGTTGAAATACAGCAGGGTAAAAACTGTAGTGGAGTCGACATATGAAGCCACATAAATACTTAAGCACCTTAAGCAGAAGCAGGCGTTGAGAAACCGCATTTACATCCACACCTTTGGCATCAGTGATGTTTGACTGCAGGCTACGCTTGGACATCAAACTGTAACCCTGTGTGAAATGGTCTAAAGGTAGCTGAGGAGGAGACATCTCGGAGCCCAGACTGCAGGGTGTCATCGTCCCCCTTTGAGCCAAACTCCAGCTTTAGTGATTTTCATGTTTCTACTTCAAAGGGTGGATTACTTTCTGAAGTCATTGAGAAAAGCCCTGACCTATTAAACCCTTTCCAAACTCACAATTCATTTCATCAAACAACAAAACCCTGCAGTCCAGAGTAACATACAAGCTTCCTCCTTTCACATCTCCAACCAGTATTCAACATAATGCATTTATAAAGGACCACAGTTAAATAACCTCGTCAGTGATGGATCAGATGATGCTTCATAATGAACACATCTCCTGACAATGACGCCTACAGTCTGTTATATGACCAGCAGGGGCACCATGAGTCCTTTTCCAAGAAAATTTTGAGCTAATTCATCATTTAGTTGACTTTCCAACAGTGCTGTTTGTAGCTTCATGGGGCTCGTAGTTTGCCAAACTACGATAAAGAGATTCCTAACCCTTTAGATGGTTGAGTAAGATGCCACAATCTATTACACTTCATGAGCAAAACAGAATTACACATCTTAAGTTGAGCACTCAGGCCGGTTAAACTGATTAAAAAAACTATATTTAAGGAAAACAATCATCTATATGTCAATAAATAAAACAGATTCAGAGTATTTATAAAACATGTTTCTTTTAAATAAACAAATACAACATCCACTGAGATAACTTCTTTTTGATGCCATTATGGTTTTTGTTTTGTTTAATACTTTTGCTAACAGGAATGGTAGGGTGGGTAGCTGCCAATCATTCCCATCATATCTGTTGGCGGACCACTGTCACTAACTGTGTGACAGTGCGGTTCAACAAATTACCTAATAATGACATATCATACGTCTATTTTTTTTTAAGTATATAAGGGATGTAATAAACATAAAAGATAGCTACAGATAAAGATAGGAAATTTGAATTTTCCTCAGATTTGGGGCCCCCTGGTGGCTTGGGGGCCCTAAACATTTGCCTAGTTTGCCTACAGCAAGAAACAGCTCTGATTACCAAACATAATTTCAGCAAACACAGACCGTTGATAAAAAATGAGACACATTTACAGGCATGTCTGAAAGAAAAAGCAACACGGAGATGCAGACCACTGGTTTAACTGGACAGTAAATCAATGAGGAACTGATTTAGAACTCAGCAGGTATGACTTTTTTAAAGATGTTCTGTAAACAGGTTAATTGGGGTCATTCATCCAGGGTTAACTGCCTTGCTCAAGGGCACACTGCTCCTACCTGTCATTTTTTTGAACCCAAAGTGACAGGAGTTTATCGGGTTGTTTCCTGCTCAAATTTCAAGTTAAAGCCATCTTCCTATGTCAAATGTATTATGAAACCACTTATCATTGTCATTTAATGATTTATTGCCATTAGAGTACATTTTTAAAGGTTTTTTTTTTTCTTTTATATTAACTGCAATAACAGGTTGACTTCTTGAACACAGCTGCAGCCCTTCAGTGACACTGGAAAAAAATGGGACAAATAGGACAAATAGAAGCGTGACATTAAATGAAAAAAACAAAACAAATGGCTGCATGGACTAATTAATGAAACAAAAGCGAAGGAGTGAAGGATGTTTTGACTTCTTCATGGATTAAATAGAGGAACATTTGATCAGAGATACCGCAGCATGGCGAGCATGTTTGTTCCTCTTTAAAGTTCATGAGGAAGTTTTCAGTTTCTTGCTTTTCTTCATAATTTCATTGCCCTCAGCCAGTGTGAGTCAGACTGCTGGATTCTTTTGAAGTGCCAATAAGTAATTAGGAATTGAGCTGTGTTTGGAAATGTTTAGGATATAGAGGGCTGCATCTGCTTGGTTTGCATTGTGCACTGGTGCGCTCCAAGTGGCAGCTGAGATTTCTATTAGGACTGGCAGTGAGCCCATCATACCAAGAGCACAGTTTCACATTGAGAGAAACTCACTCTTTACCGTTGATTATAATCTGTTTTATGACCAACTATTCTAAAAGAGTTCAGGTTTGATCCAGTGAGAGTAGGATTATTATCAGTCTTGTCATAAGCCAGTGGTTTTGTGCAGGGGGTTAAAAGGGTCTCTCAAAATCAGCTCCTCCATGTCATGAACGCTCTCAAATTCACACTATTCGCCACAGGTCTCGGCCTTTAGTACCACATACCATCTAATGGCACAAATATCCACAAAACAACAAGTCGTCTCTACTTTTTCTTCTGCTTTTGTCATATTTAATCTGCCTGAACCCCAGTCCTTCAAAGCCTGCATAAAAACTCTTTTATGTCACGCTGAATGCTGCAGAGCCTTTGGATCAGAGGGAAATGTATTTAATGGAAAGGCACAGTCAAGGTAGATTTATAGTGAAAACACACAGGTCCTTTTAAACTGCTGTGTGGCTTTATGGACAGGGCCCAGCATTTTGGTCTAGAACAAAATTTAACAACACATTCTGGACGGATAGGTGAAGTTTAGCGATGCTTTTCATTGAATCAATCAGGCCTGTGTGATATGAGGAGAATCTGCAATCTGTGCAAAAGATCATTCAGTGTTCCAATGATGATGATGATGTGACTCATGAGAAATAAAAAAAAAGTTAGCAAATTCCAGAGTAGATGACGACTAGCAGGGGTTAAACATGATAAACTGATGTTGAATACAAATGATTTTTATTACTCATTAGGTTTCATGCAGTTCATAAATCGACAATGGTGAAAATAGATATTTACTTGTCCAAACTGATATCGTTAAGTATTTTACTGAATGTTTCTGTACAGTCTGTTTTCATTAATTTTCAGTCTGTAAGATTTTACAGATAGAAAAAAAAAATCTGAGTTGTCAGTTCATACACCTGCTATTTTCTTAATAAACTGATATTAATACACATCACTTTAGAAATACTTCTGAACAGGAAATGAACTGATATATCAAATAGAAAATATGGTGTTGGCCAATATTTGCTGATATCGCCCCATATCAGTATTGACATATAGTTTATTTTCACAGATGGATGTAGTAGATGTTTGTCTATCATTTATATTAATTTACATTTAGTTAACTATCATAAATTCGTATTTTTGAATCTTTGTTCAAACATAATGTGATGAAGGGCTGTAAGACTTCAAATATACTGGTTCCTGTAAAGTTAGAGTAATTTTGTTTTCAGGCACATTCTTCATTTTTTATTTACACATAACAGTAATCATCATTAGGCAGGTGTGATGATTACACACCGAATTCAATCACACTTTATCTATCATCAATAAATGACAGAGCTCAAAACATTATATTCGTGCTTTATGGGCAACGGTCTAGAGACTATTTTTACAAGTGTGATGAAGATGTATTTGTCAAGGGGGTAAATAAAAATGAAAACAAAAAACAGAAACAGAATGTACCATGGGTATCTGCACCAGCTGTTGGCAGAAATGTCATTTTAAGTATTGGTATCTGCTTAAGTCAATCCCTATTTGGGACATGAGGGTGGCACCACTTAAAAAGTTCTAATTCAGCCTTAAAACAGTTTATATCAGTCCAAAATTATTAGTCTAAGACACCGTAATGAAAGTTACAGGAAAATAAACACAAAATTAATGCCGGGATAAACTGCCTTGATGGAGCTTTTAGTTTCGTGTCCTTGTTTCTTTTTACGTCCAGAGCTTTGCGGTGACTTGTTTGTAAATCTAAAACAGCAGCTCAACCAAAGCACAGATGGTGACATGGGGCACCTTATCAAAAACAGTGTGCAAATGAAGCTGAGCAGGGGGGGATGAGAGTAAGGGGGGAGGTGAGGGAGAAAATGTTCAGAAAGGAAAGGAGATGAGAGGATCAGAGATTAAGAGATGAAGAGGGGCGGAGACTCTCTACATTTTATTCCGTACATCTGTGTTTTATTCTCATTTCAAATAACAATTTTATTAACTTCTATTTCTGTCCCATAAAAGGCACAAACTCCAGTGTCTGCCCGGACGGGAGACAGATGGTACTCATTCTTATGATTAAAAAGAAAAGGCCCGGTGTCCTATTTGTTGTAACTTGCAGGCAAACCAGTGGAGTAAATGATGGTATGAAATCATTTCTGGTCATGTGACTGTCATAAGAAGGACAAATCTAGAGATGGGACAGAACGCCCCAATAAGCATCAATGTGACTGTCCACGTTCACCCTTTCAGGCAAGAAAACACTCATTATATTATTTGCACTCATTATACTCCGCCGGACTCTTCTGGGTTTTCCTTCTGCTCCAACACATTTATGCATCTCAAAAACCCTGTCACACATAAATGTCTCTTTGGTCAGGACATTCTACAGAAATCAACTTTTGAAAGATTTAGTTAAGAGGATAAATATTTGCTGTAAAGCTTGGGACTGAGATGATTTTTGTGCAGTCTATTGTCAGAATTAGTTTCAATTTCAAGAATAGAATAGAATTAAATTCAATACAATACAATATATACAATAAGAGTAAACTAGAGCAGCAGCAAAACAAATGTGCAAAATAGGTTCATTCATTCATTCATTCATTCATTCATTCATTCATTCATTTTCTGAACCCGCTTAATCCTCATTAGGGTCACGGG
>JAPTGZ010000018.1:41704058-41715480 GCA_029814645.1 Fowleria isostigma
AGTGAAACTTTACAGGGTTGAAGTCACTAATAAAGAAAAAAGTCAAAAAGTCAAAATGCTGTTTGACTGTACTTTCCAAGATACAGTCTTAGGGAAAATGTAAAATTGTGAGAATTAATAAGATAATGATTTTTGCTGAAAAGGAATGTTTTTTGTCAGAGCTACATCTACTTCAAAACATTGTCCGTGCATTCACTTTTCAGGTTCTTTCTAGTGGAGGGTTTACAAACCTACTGTACAAATGTACATAAGCCAATATGTAATAACACTATCATATACATTGAAAACTTCAGCTAACATTATATTTGTCATTTATTTTGTAATTTTCCCTTTTAAAGTATGTAAAATTTAGCACATTTAATTTATGAGGCAGGTGATTTCTGTCTCATAAAGTAAACTAGTGTTATTTATTGATGTTTTTTTCCCAATTTCTTCAAACAGGACTGTTTTTTATAGTTAAGTATTTGGTCAGTTGAAAACCTTTCTTTAAAACCTTCATTTAAGAGTCTGTGTAACTCATTATAAAAAGAATAAATATATAATTCTGCTTTATGTACTTTTGGGAGATGGTGAAACCAGTGCAGCCTTGATCTTGTATGTGTTAGTGTCATATAATAGCATGTTCCAGCAGAGCGCAAACTTTACACAAACAAGTGCTTTGGTTTTATTGTCACTTTTTATTTTCATTTTACTTTACTGCCATTTTAATTTGGCCTCCATTGATTTTCTATTCACTCTCATTAATGGATTTCCTCTTTTTCATTGATAATGCTGATAATTAAAGTGGTTGGTTTTTCTTTACACTGCTCTGTAAAGCACTTTAGACCCTTGCTTAAGAAAAGCACTACTGTATATAAATAAACTACTTACAGACTCAACACTTACATCAAGACATCAATATTGAAAACTCAGCTTTGTGCGCTGACGTGCACGTTGATTTAATGATCTAAAATTGGCTAAATACCCGGAGTCATTTCAGTGCAGCCGTAAGTCTGTATACGTGAGCAGTTTTCTGAACAGCTTACTCAGATTCAATCACTCACTTCTGGAGACTTGACGAACACTTGTGGTTTGGCGGCTGATCTAAAATGTACAGACCCCCCTGTGACCTTTAATCTTTTATCCACTTCTTAAGTCTTTAATCAAACTTCTGAACAGTCAACAAAGCTTGAGGCGACTTAAAAGCTTCATTAGTGCCAAACTAATTTGGTTTGTCCACTGCGCCACAGGAAATGGCTACATCGAAGGGAAGGAGCTGGAGAACTTCTTCAGAGAGCTGGATGCTGCAAGACGAGGAGCCGGTGTGGTGAGTGCGTTTCCAGGGGTTCCCAAACAAGGCATTAGCTTCTGACCGGGGCCCCCCTTTGCAAACCTATCAATACTACAAATCATGTCAAGAATCACTGACTTTGGGAATGTGTTTTCTTATTTTTATTCAATATATGGTTAATTCTTCAACTTGTTTAGCATAAGAAGAGGATTAACTAACATGTCTCCACATTGTATATTCATAATCATCCTTGAGCATTAGCATCTATTTTTTTATGGTGTATTGTTTTGTATTTTTCTCATCTTTACTCCAATTTTCGGAGGCCCCCGTAGTGCACCCCGGCGGCCCCCACCTTGAAAACCATTGTCCTATACCACAAAACAAGCCACTTATGCAAGTTACTTATTTATCTTTCAGGGACGATGCACATTAATCTCAGGAGGGAAAAGATGCAGAACAGAGATAGTGTGTCCCGCAGCCATGACTAATACCGGTTGTTAATTTTCCCACCAAATCGTTCAGTCCCCTCTCTTTTCACTATCCATTATTTTCTATTACCTCATGTTCTTTTGGTTTATTTACTGGACCTGCAGGATTCTTCCAACGCTGCATTCAAAGAAAAGATGAAGGAATTCATGGCCAGTTTAGACAAGAATTCTGATGGAAGAATTGAGATGTCAGAGGTGAGACTGTGTGAAATAGTTTGTTTACAATCTTAAATCTGCCTGCGTTTAATGATGTAAAATCACCATTGTGTTTTCTGTCCTCTCTGCAGCTGGCTCAGCTTCTGCCCACAGAGGAAAACTTCCTGCTCTGTTTCAGAGAGTTTGTGGGATCCAGCTCCGAGTTCATGGCTGTAAGTTTGTTTGCATCCGTTTTGTCACACACTCATACACGCACAACGCCATTGTTAACCATCTTGTTTGTCATGTTGTGTAAGGGCTGTGACTCACTGAATAATTGAACTGTGAAAATTTCCAACAGATTATCATAATACACACTGCCACCACAGTTCATGCATATTCACTGCCCCTTGTTTGTTTCTCTGACATGGCTGGGTCTTCATTTCACAGAGGTGCTAAGTGTTGATTTAAAGGAGCAGTGGATAACATTTCAGTTTGTAACATAAACTCAAAGTATCCACAGTGTGTTAAATACTAGCTTTGGTTTTATGTTAAATACACAAACATGCTACACATTTTAACTGAATTTTCAGAAAATAAGTCAAATGAATTTTGCATGTGTACATTTATTACTGCTATTCCAAACTAAGAGCTGATAGAGTTATTAGACTGTTTTTTGTACAGTGACATGCAGGTATATGGAGCTAAGAGGGTTTTTAACTAATAAAATAAAGCTACTTTTACTTTTACAACTTTTGCTTAACCAAGTCACTGGTCTGGATCATATATCGTTTGTGTTTCACACTTTGTTAAGCCTTTGTCTAACATTTCTTTTCCATCTATACAAGACATTTATTTGTATTTCTTGTTAATCTCATGATTGTTGTCATCTCGTTATTTGTTCACTGATGCAGACACAAGTAATGCACTAGATCTGTTCTCATTACACATATTCACCTTTTATCAGTTCACCAGTTCTCTTGAAAGATTTTTTTTTTTTTTTTTCATTTTTGCAGCATTTCCATTGTTTTCTTTTAATGCACCAAATATAAATGTGAATAAAAACAGATGGATGGGCATCCAAACAAACTAAACTTCCTTTCTGACTGGCTTCAGTACATATCATTGCACCAGAGATACTGTATTTACTGGCGTCAACATGCTAACCACCACTTTATGCCAAAAAACTGTGATGATCACTGTAGCTTCCAGAAGAAAAAGTAGTGCAGCAAAAAATGTTTGCCAGCAAAGAAAAGAAGTGATAGTAAAACACGAGCTCAACTTGGCATCGCTTTCCACCACTGGGAACAATTCTTGCTGTGTAAATCTTTCTGGAAAGACAAATTGAACCTTTAAAGCCTGGATGCTCTTTTTCAATTTAATACATGGACAAAATGTAATTACATAGACATTAAACAAGAGCCATCCTTGTCAGCATAAAGGCCTCACTGACTTCAATTGCCTTAAGGTTTTTCCATAAACACTTAAAATGAGGACCGAAAACACAGCACAACTTGACATACCAAGAGTTAATGAATTGTAAGCACGATGATCGATGAGCCAGTGGATAATGCTTTTTCTGCTTGAAAAGGAAACAAAAAGACAGCATTACATCAGAAAACAGAGAGTAAGGAGAGCATTACATATGATATTAAATTATGGTAACCATAGTGATACAATACAGTTGTTTTTTCATCCTGCCAACTGATTATTTTACAGTTTTTTTATGATCACCAATAAGAAAACAGTAGTACAGTACATTAAGTGCACATACTTGCTTGGTTGCATATGTGGAAATTAATTACAGATAAAACGTGAAGCTTTGAACATCTGGTCCACTGTGATTGAAAATAAGCCCCACATGATGCACTGTGGAGCGTTTTCAGTGGTGTGATGTTCAGCCTGTGCTGTGTGTTAAAGCTATTCTCAGACAGCCATACATTATGAATGGACCTTAGCTTTCGCCCAGGAAAGGCAGAAAGTGCTTGAGGGGTTTAGGTATCCATCTTTGATAGAGGCTTTGACAAATTCTATATTTACACGACACCAGATGACACCCTCATACTACTGTCATACTGTAGTCCTTCATCAGTACATTAGAAAACACATGAAAAACACCTTTAATGCAAACATGTTCTTTTCACTGTGGCTAGAGTTGCACATGTTTATATTCTCATCACTTTTCTCTTGCAGGCCTGGAGGAGGTATGACACCGACCGTAGTGGATACATCGAGTCCAATGAGCTGAAGGTAGAATACAATATGCAAAGTATACTGTAGATATAGAGGATATTTGTGTTTACACATCTCTCTCTGCAAAAATATGCTCTGATCTGACACAAAGCAGTGTGCCAGGCCTTGTATAGTGGTATAAAAATACAATATCAGCAATATTATGGTGTGTAGTTTCAATAAAGACATTCAATTGTATTACCGTATACAATTTAAATTTATTTATTGACTGATTATCAGACAGAGAAAAAAAAACAATATTATTTCCAATACGGTACCCATTTAATGGTGAAATTATTAACATATATGTGTAAAATAGTTTGCAGGTGTGAAATCATAGCAAAATACAGAACAGTAAATATCTACAGTACATTATGTGTGAATTGTGTAATTACTGTAAACATATTAATATGATGACTAGTGTGTGTTTAAAGGAAGTGCATAGTGCTAATACTCTGACCTGTACATGTACATTATGTTTCCTGTCATGTGAAAAATGAACGAAAATCGTGGCATAAGTGTCCTTGTGTTCATATGTGATCGTAAATGCTCAGTATTATTAGGGTGGCTGTGGCGTAGCTAATAGAGCGGGTTGGTGGTTCAAATCCCGCCTCAAACTATTCACATATTTAAGTGTCCTTGAGCAAGACACTGAACCTAAATTGCTCCCAGTGGGATCCAGTAGCGCCTTGCATGGCAGCAACCGCCCACTGGTGAATGAGTGTGTGTGTGAATGACTTGTAATTTGCACTGTAAAGCACTTTGTGACACCTGTCTGTGAAAAGTGCTCCATAATAAAGCTTACTACAACTTACTTATTAGTATTAAATCTACTGACTGAACACAACGTTTTTTCTCTCTCTTAAGGGATTTCTTTTAGACCTGCTGAAAAAGACTGACAGGCACTACGATGAAAAGAAGCTCAATGAGTACACAAAGACTATTGTGAGTATTTCTATGTGAACATAAATACATTTTCCAAACAGTTTTGAGTATATAACATTATATCATTGGTTTAAAAAATGCACAACATTACAATAACAGTTTGCATTTCAGATCTGGTTTGAAATCCACATGACCCTACCAAATGCATCATTCACGGTGCATAAATGTTCCCAGTGGGAATAAAATACTACATGACCATACGCTCCAAATAGTGTTGCTGCTACAATTCCCCATAATGTAAATACATCCCTCACGGCTTGAATTTTAATAATGTGAACAACTTCAATGTTGGCTTCACCCTCCAGCTCAGCTGTTGTGCTGAGACATCACTTTTCTGGCAATCAGCATCTGTGGCCTGAACCCACTCAGCTGCTGCCTTTTAAGCTCTCTTGAATGATTATAGGCTATACGCTGCATATGAAATGTGTTTATGTAAAGCACTGAAAAGTTCTTTTGCTGTGTTTCTCTACGCAGTTGAGGATGTTTGATCTTAATGGCGATGGTAAACTGGGTCTGTCTGAGATGGCAAGGTGAGTCTCATGGAGTTTTATTTGTCTGCTTTGTAGATGTGAAAACATTTAATGATACCATGAAAACAGAATTGAAACCACTGCCTTTTTTTTTTTTTTTTTTTTAACCACAGGCTCCTGCCAGTTCAGGAAAACTTCCTGCTGAAGTTCCAGGTGAGACCTTTAGGAAACATACACCGGAGAGTGAACACCCCTGTTTGTTTTCATCAACAGATTACTGCAGAAATGACAGCACCGATTATCAATCAGTTACCTCATTTGTCACCAGTGGAGCAGTCAGCCACACAGTAATGAGAACCAGAACATATGATATAGTACCTATACATAAAATTACAACAACTGAGCAGTATGGTGGTGCACCTATGCCTCACAGCAAGAGGGTTGATGGTTGGATTCTCAGTCTGACCAGAACCTTTCTGCATAGAGTTTACCTGGTCTGGACAGGGTAATGCTCCTGTTAGTTCCCCTGACGAAGATCCTTCTACTAACTTCTCCTCATTGAGTCTGGGATGGAGATAGCAAAGTAGAAATGAATGTTTGTATCTGTTAGTCTGGGATAGTGGAAGTCTGAGCACTGAACCAGATGGAAATGTTGATGTAAAGGATGGGAAGGATCAGATTAGATAGATTTTGCCTTCTTGCACATGTTTGTTATTAAATTTCAAAGTTTCTTGAGCATTATGGCAAAGAGCAAGGAAACAAAGAGACAAAGTGATGCTTTTTTGATGACATCTACCAATGCAGTGTGTCAGAGGTGTCACACTGCTGGTACACGCTTATGTTGCCATGGAAATGTATCTTTCATTTCTATGTATCAATATATATCATTATATAAGTAAAGAGACCAAGATATTAGAGGAAAAGATGAAATTAGCACATTATAAGAACTGTTTAAAAAAAAAAAAAAAAGCTCTTTTGCAGAAGAACACGGGTGGATATTTCCCTCTTCCACACACCTGGAAGACATTATATTATTATCAGGCTTCTGCAGAGCTGGATGCTGAGCTGATCATTAATTGAACCAGGTGTATGGAAGAGGGAAATATATAAAACATGCAGGACACCGGCCCTTGAGGACCACTGCTCCTGCAATGGAACAAGATGTTACCTTTTTTTTTTTTTTTTTTTTTTTTTTAAAATTTTTATTTATTTGTCATTATCATCAGTATAGTACAACCCATTCTCCTCAGGTTGAGGAGCAAGAAAAGAAACAAAAACAAATGAAGAAATAAAAAGAACAGTCTGTATTTGTGTTGGATGTGTTTATGTCCCTTATTAGACACATTTTTCTCCAAATGTCAGCCATTTTCCCCAGTTTTTTATAAAAAAAAATTTTTTTTCATCGTCAGTTTATATATAAGATGTTCCATGACAAGTATGTCATCTATGACTAAAAGCCATTGTTTTTAAGATAGAGCATCAGTCTCAAGCCAGTTCTTTGCTATGTCCTTCTTCCCAGATACCAAGAGGATCTTAATGTTACCTTTTAGTTGTTGTTAATATAAGTTGTTTGTTTTGGTTAAAGGAGAAGATTCTGCCCTTAAGTATAAAAATGTCATGGCCTTGGCGTTACTGAGGGACGAGCAGAGTCTGTTCTGTCTGAGTGGAATCCTTATAAAGTGGCTCAGTTCCAAAACAAACAGATGACATATGCACTCTGTAGCATCACATTATGACTCAATCTGCTGAAATCTACAATGAACAAAACTGTCAGTGTGTTAAAAAAAAGTGACACTTCAAGGTGTGGGACTCAACAGTCTATCTTGTCACACTATTAAGTCTCTTTTCTTCAATTGTCATCACTGAAATTAATTATATTTTATTGTCATTATAGTCACTAAACATGCTGTGAATGTGTGCCATCACAGCTGAGACATCTGCTGAAACTGGCTGGAGTTAAAACCAATTATCCAGAAGTTAATGGTTGTGTTGTGATTGAATTTGACTTCTCAGCCTTCTGATTCAAGTCCTGTTCGCCCGTCTGTCTAATGTAGATTAAGTATTATTCTGTCTGAATAGTACAACTCATCATTATTGGATTCACTACAAGAGGATTATATGTAATCAAAGTCCTGAATGGACATATGGGTTTACTGTGTGTTTACTTCAAGACTTAAATACTAAATTGTAACAACCACACTAGAATGCACCAGACTAACTCTGAATTACACAATTAAAGAAATAGATATTGTTATTTAATGTACATACAATAATTAAAATGTGAGAAGTGTGAATAGTAAATGATAAATACCTTACACATCATTGAAAATGTTTCGTTTACGGTTTATTCTCTGATTATAGACATAACCTGTTTACGTACCAGCTGACATCTGAACATTTGCAGCACACAGATAATTTGAGTCTACATATTTGTATTTGTCATGCATGTTCACATATGTACATTTCAGCTTGGGAGAGTAGATCAACAATTCCCTTCTGACAGAGGATTATTCTGTCTGATCAGGATTAACTCAACTCTAGTCCCAGTTATCATAATCTGCATGGATTAATATCAGTTCTGGATCTGGTGGGGCTTTTACTGCTCTCTAGAAATGTCCTGCAGTTTCGAACAATTTTCACCTCTTTCATTTTTCCTCACAGGGCATCAGGCTCACGGTCAAAGAATTCAACTCCCTCTTCACCTACTATGACAAGGTAAATAAAAACATGACTGGAATTCTTTAACTAGTATTTTTTTTTGTTGATTTGTACATGTATAACAATTCAGAAGAAGATTAAAATTTGTAGGAACAGTTGACAAAGATACAACATTTGGGTTAGTATGACTATTTAGACATGTGTTATGTAATTATACATATATCTGCTACTTTCACCATATTATCCATTATTTGTTTGTAAAACAGCTTTTAAATGTTTATATTTGGTTCTCCTCCAGTTTCTAATGCTCTTATCTTCTATTTCTTTAATATCTGTGAAGATAACACTATGGTTTTTGGTATTTGCTGATGTAACATTGTAGATTGCGGGACGGTCTTTCAGGATCTTCTAGGCTCTTAGAGAGTCATGTGATTGATCAGCACCATCACCATACTTTTGGAGGAGTCCATTTCACCAGTTTAATTCAGACCCCATGTTGTCTCTTTCATCAGGATGGTAATGGATATATTGATGAGCAGGAGCTGGATGCTTTGCTGAAGGACCTCTGTGACAAGAACAAAATGGTAATGAATAGTGAACCTATTGATTGATCAGTTCAAGTTACTTTTCGATTGCCAAATATAGAACTGAGAAGGTTGAACCTGCCTATATGGCCTCTGCTTTGTGTCCCCTAACTGTATGAGCCTCTCTTCTATCACTCTTTTTTTTTTTTTTTTTTAGATTTATTGAATAGTTTGTGGGGCAAGCTATAAATCAGACTCTCCAACAGACAGGACAAGATAAAACCATCACACAATAGTATGGAAAATAAAGTAATTTCAAGTCAAATATCAAACCTGATCATACTTATGCAAGAGGTTGATTAATAACCAGAATCATACCACACTGTAAAAAAAATGACCTTAGAATTGACACTAAAAACATTTCAAATTGCAACATAAAAAACTGTAATTGAAAATATAATGCAAAGTTGTTTATTTGAGAAGATTTTTGTGTTATGATTAAATCAGAAGTGTAGTTTTTACAGTTAGAGCATGTTAACAAAATGAGATTTGTATGTAGAAATTATGTATTTCTATTGTAAATTTAAAAACAATGCGGTGCTGTTTAAATTGCAAGACCATGATGTTGAAAGAACAGCCTATTCATACTTCTTTCAAAAATAAAAAGTAATAAAAAAAAAAGTAAAAAGCATTTTAAACGTGTAAATACCACTGAAATCTTAAATCTACATATTAAAATGTTAAATCTACAAATTACTCCATAAAATGTGTTTATGGTTTGATGTGTTTTTTTACAGTATTGTTCTGGTAACCACAGCTGCCAGTTTTTTACTGGAAAAACAATGGGAGTTATTCATGTTATTCCTGAACAACACAGTTTCATGTATTACCATATATAAACCTTGATCATGTATCGTCCATGAAATAAGGGAGGTTATTATAAATGTCTTTGTTTTTTTGGCAGGATGTGGATTCATCAGGACTGGGAGGATACAAGAAGAGCATCATGGCTCTGTCAGATGGAGGGAAACTGTACCGCACTGAGCTGGAGATCGTCCTCTGCCGGGACTCTACACTGTGACCTGCCGAAGCCCCCACCCCACTCTACCCTGCCCCACCTGTCTCCTACCTACTTTCTGATGTAACCTGGTGCATGTGTGATTCCTAACCCCGCTAGACCACTTAGACTGAAAACAAAGTATATGCTGGCCCCATCGTTTTTGCTTCATACCTCACTGAAGCTGTTTTTTTTTATTTATTTAAATGCAGATCTATAGAGAAATAGCCATAGCAGGAATATACTGTCTCTATTTAACATGTTATTTATTTATACATTTGTATTTTTACATATGTTCCCTCTATGTTTATGTTATACATCTATACAAACAGCTTATTTATTTATTCTACCCTGTTTAAATTGACTTATTGAAGTTATATATTTATCTGATGAGGCTTGTACTGTTCTATAACAGATATAACTGAGAAAAATGAATGAATAAATACATGAAGACAACTCTCGTCCCAGTTATTCACGTACAGTAAAAGATTCAAACTTTAACTGAAGGACATTCTCTTACATCCTAACTCTCAGGAGGATCATTTGTCCCTACAGTGAAAGTTTGTTTAGTGTTTTCTCTCAGATGTGAGCAGGAGAACATAATTTCCCCTGCTCGGTGCGTGTCGTGTGGTTCCAGTGAAGATTACAGCTGCCCAGAGCAGGATGTTTTCTCCAGAGTGCTCCACCTTCTCTTTCTAATCTCCTGGTAACAGAAAGTGTGATGTGGAAAAAGCTTCTGCTGCTCCATTTTTCATAGCGGAGAGAAGCACTCTTATGCCTCTGTGGAATTTTTAGATGAAGTGCGCAGCAGAGGAGGACAAGCTCGTCATATCAGGGACAAAAAATTACAGCAGAGTGATTGTGTCGCTTTAACTACTAGTATACAAACCAGCTGCACCACAGCATGATAAAATACAACACGGCAACTGAGGATTTGACACTTTTAAATAATTGAAATGTCTTTTTGCATATCCAGATGACACTTCTCACAGCACCTGACACATCGTTTTCCTCACTTTACCACACAATATTGTATTTGCTTCTGTACTTAATGAATGAAAAATATGTTACACAGTATAAATGAAGTCACTTTAAGTTCTTGAATGGAGCAAACACATTCTTAAAAGAAACAGCCCTTACTTATTCAGAAATTTAGAAACATCTATGTCTATATGAAGAGTCAACCCACCCCTATAGTTCAGCTTTATGGAACAGTCTACCTTACATCAATTAATCATCAGCACTTTCATCTTTAATTAAACTCACTATCTTTAACGCATCCCCTTCACACACGTCATCTCCTCAACTACACACACTCCATCACACACACAGATACAATACGGCACTCACCTCCTTGTGGCAAATGTTTAATGTTACACACATTTCTGCAAACAGGTGCATGCACACACATGATTACTCACCGACACACAGCAACTGCTGACAGCAAGGAAAACAAGCGTTATATCCGCTCTGATTCCTTCACACACATCAGTCCCACTCAGAGAGAGAAATGAGACAAGCAAGTGAAATAGACAGATGAGATTCCCTCTGCTGTTTAGCCTCTATACAGCTGAACACACACACACACACACACACACACACACACACACACACACACACACACACACACACACACACACACA
>JAPTGZ010000018.1:41715580-41734907 GCA_029814645.1 Fowleria isostigma
CACACACACACACACACACACACACACACACACACACACACACACACACACACACACACACACACACACACAACTGAGTAGAGTGTCAAGATTTACATATTATGTAAGAGGCAGTAGCTACTTTCATATGTCAAACTTCAACCTCATTATATTGATCATTAAACTCCTCACAATCTTGCCACAGTAAAACATGGCTGTTCTACTGTTAGTGGTTCATTACATCATCTGCATCATTATAGTCATTATGTCATATTCACTCAATCATGCATTAAAAGACATTACTTCCTCTGCCAAGTAGGTTATGTTTAGGTTAACATTGTTTGGACATCAGTAAGTAACTATATGTTCTCTGCCATAGAACAACTGGATCACTCAATGCAAAATATACAACAAAACACAAATGAAGGTATAAGATGCCTTTATTGTACCTCACTACCTACCCATACGATCATCCACAAATAATATTTACCACACTATAACAGTAGAAAAATGTTCACAATTACATTTGATTTTGTACAGTTCAATTCAGTACAATGAATACCATCTGCAAACAAAATGCATAACCTCTCTAAAACTGGAAGAATTTGTTTAGTCATTTTCAGCATACAGTGACTTTTATCTACAATGTTCTACATTTTGTTTGATTTTTGTTTCAAGCACAAGAGCTAAATGTCTGCAAAATTTGCAGTTGTACAGAATTTTGCTGTTGGCGAACAGTGACAGAGGTATTCATGAATTCTGGAGCAGGTGATGATTCAATGCATTTGTATTGAAACAATTCAAAAATATTCAGAGTTCATTTCACACATTCTACTGTGAAAGGCAGAGTAAAGCAGAAACATTACCGAGGAAGATGCAAATGACATATGTACACTGAAATAAAAAACTAACATGTCAACATGTGTGATATATATATGTGGACATGTGTTATTGCAGTGATAAATTCAAATAGATACATGGAGCCATTTTCCTCATGTATTTTTACTTTTCGATCAGACCTCTGTTGAGGACCATAACAGAATGAAACTCAGGTAAAACAATAGTAACAAAGGGACATGTCAGTTTCTACACATCCACACAAAAGGCCTTTGTAACAGGCAGACAGACAGACAGACAGCTGGACATGCACAGGAGAAAAGAACTGCTGTTTATACTGAAATTAATGAGACTATTTCTATTTGGTTGCTTCACTTCAGCTCACTGTCACACTGTCAGGACTCAACAGGACCACAACGACTAAAATAGAAAACATTAGAAGTAACACTTGTGTTAATATGACAAGTCCAAGTGTCTGCTGTGGAATTGGCCTGTCCAGAGACGACGTCTAATCAGCCAAACCTGGAAGCACCTGTGGGGGTGAACCGTGGACGTGCCTGTCTTTACAATGACCCAGCTATTTCTCCACTAATGCTGTTTTAGTCTGTTTTCAGTCCACTAGTTGTAAACACTGTGATGAAAGCAGGTACTAGTTTTATTTTGTCTAGTTTTAATTTGTCCTTTTGTCAAATGGTAGTGAGAACGAATGACGTTAAATACTAAATGAAGATGCCCACTTGATTGAAGAGAAAAACAGATATGTTTGATAATTATTGGATCCTGTAGTCCAGGGGTGGCCAACCCTGGTCCTGGAGAGCCACAATCCTGCATGTTTTTAGCGTTTCCTTCTTCCTGCACACCTGAGGGTTATTATCAGGCTTCTGCAGAGCTTGATGACAGACCTATCATTTGAATCAGGTGTGTTGGAAGAGGGACACATCTACAACATGCAGTCCACTCAGTGTAGCATCTACTCTGATGGGAAACAAAGCTCTGTTCTGTTCAAACTAAAGACCCTTCTTCCATTTGATGTAGGAGTCCTCTACACACCTTTGGGTGAACTGTACTCCAGAGTCCCTCAACAGTGGTTTTCTCTTTACTACTCTCCCTTAAAGTTTTGACAGTTGTGACACATTCTCCCCATCTCAGCTTTCACCTCCTTCGGTGTAGTCATAGGTGTCTTTGCAGCCTCCGTCACTCATCTCCTTCTTTACAGTCTCTCATTTTTTGAGGACAACCCGCCCTAGGTAAATTTACACCTGATATATTTCTTCCATTTCTTTCTGTTTTTATTTTTCTAAACTCCAAGGCACATTCAATGACTTGAAATGTGTTTGTATCCAACCCCTGACTCATACTTTTAAAAAACTTTTTCTCAGAGCCAAGTGTTATTTTGTATTCATAGTGTAACTGTAGTAATGAACAATGAGTAAACAGTTACTGGACCTGACAGAAACAGTCTCAACATACTTTCACTGTTCACTCCTTCACTATTACGAGTTTACCAGAACCATTGGCTGGACTTCTCTCACTTTTAGGGGTCAAATATCTGTGTTATCACTCATTTGACATTACATACTCTTAATGAAATTAAAATATTTGCAGGAATTTGTTTTCACTTTTAAATTAAAGTTTTTTTGTTATGAATTCTTCTAACAAAAAAGCACATTTTAGTGACCATGATTAATTTTTTTAAACAATAAAAGTAAAAAGAAATATCCAAGGGATAAAATATTTTAGACAATAAATTTTATTAGACAAATTATTAGACCACCCTATGTGTTCTTCAATTTCTTGTTCATTTAAATGAACTGAATTTAAATGGTAAAACTAAAGGCATGCTTGTTTGGACAATATATAATGATGACAACAAAAAAATAGATCGTAAGAGTTTAAGAGCTGATATCGATCAATTTTTTGTGGTTTTCTGATTATAACCAAAATTTCATAAGTTCTTACATCAGTGGCTATGGCATTGTACTGACAAAAACAGTGCTTTTAAGTATTCCATGTTTTCTTTTCTGTCTGTTTAAGACACATGATACACACAGGAATTAGAACTTGATTGCATAACCATTGTTTTTGATGACTTTTGATGGTCTAATAATATTTTTCCGTGATTTTAAATGCATTATTATGTAGATTAATTCTTTCTTGCTTTGTATTTTACCACACTATAATCATTTAAAATTGTTTGTTAATGTTGCTCTTAAATACTACAGGTATGTTTTTTAACCTCTTTTTTTCATTACAGCGAATACTTAAAAGGTTGATTCTATTGCAATGAAAAAAAATAAATAAAAACAAACAAATGATGTGAAAAATCCTTGCATGCAACAAAATGATTCATATGAAGTCACAGTGAGAGGCAGCAGAGTACATCTAGGATTAAATCAAACTGTGCCAAGTATTATTAAGTGAAATAAGATCTAATGGTTTAGTGCTGCTGCTTAATATTTAATCATCATCATCATCATCTGTTCCACAAGCCTACTGACCATTAACTCCACAGTGAGTCCAAAGGTCTGTGCATTAGTTTGTATTTCTATAAATGTCAGTGTGCATGTTTGGAGACCTAAAATCTTCCTAAAGTTGTAGTAAATGTTTCAAGAGCATCTAAGTAGGTTTAAAAAGCACAATCTGAGCTGTGAGCATTAGAGTCAGGAGCATTTCTCTTCTATCGTTTTTTTTAATCCATTCTTTTGTTACTATACTCTTTATTTTTAATGCCTTTTCCTTCAACCTCTTATTACTTTGCCACTAAATATTAAACTGTCATCAGTGAAGAAGGTTTATGGCCACATGCAGAGCAATTCTCTTTGGAGTGTCAGGATTAATTTGGGGTATGGTAATATTCAAAGATTTTAATCATATCTATACTATCCTGAGGTTTTAATGGCTGACAGATTAATATATAGTAGTGCACACTGGGATGTCAAATCACACTTCAGCTGCTTCTACTAATGAGATAACAACACAAAAGCACCACTGGACATGTCACAGAGTAAATGATTGAAAAAGCTAAATTAAATGTAGCTCCTCGCTGTTTCACTATAATTCCACTGAATGTGTGAAAGCAGCTTTCTGATGGGTTCCCCAGAAATAGCCATATCTCCTCCACACACAGGCAAATCGAGTGTGTGTCCAGTTTTGTCACTGTGTTACTGTGCCCAAAGAAAGGGCCTGTTTATAGGAAAATGTATCATGAAGTTCCAGACTGTGCCGTGTGATGTTTGCCCAGGCCTCTGCACAAATTGAGTGAACCTGAAGCTGTTGTTCTTGTGAACTTTGATGGTTTCTTTGAGTCTTTCATGTTAACCTTAATGTGGAAAGCCCTCAGGATATGTCAGACTTTTCTCTTCTAATAGAAAAAGTATGATGAATAACAAAGCTCTTAACGCAAGGTTAAGAAACACTGCTCTGAGTTATATATTTTTTCCTCTTCCTCTTCCTGAAGAATATATATTGTGAAAATATATGTACATTTTACATGAATTCGCCAGTTGAACCCACTGTGTAAAGGGCATTAATTTTCTAGATTTATGCAAACACATTAATACAGTTAAATACTTTAGAATATAAGTCTGACCTGCATGGACAGAGTGTCAGCTAAGACAAAGAACAAGCACGATAATACCTGTAAAATGCACTTCTGACTCAAAAAGAAGGTTATATGATACTGCCCTCAAGTGGAGATGACAAGTAACTGAAGACCAAATGGTGACCATTATTTCAGACATTTCTTCACAGAGATGGTTTGTCATAAAATCATGCAGAAGCATCAATTGTAGACTTCCTGTTTATCAGAAATCAGCTTTGTCCATTCTTACTGTTAATTAATTCACTGTAGATTATGTATTTCTGTACAGTAGTGGTGGATATTGTTTTTGTGGGCACTTGTGGCTGAGGAGGTTTTTCCTTTCTGTCTCATCAAATGAGGCTCTAGCTCAGTGTTTCTTAACCGTGGTCCTTGAGGCCCAGTGTCCTGCATGTTTTAGATATTTCCATCTTCCAGCACACCTGCTTTAATTAAGGATCAGCTCATCATCAAGCTCTGCAGAAGCCTGATAACAACCATCAGGTGTGCTGGAAGAGGAAAACATCTAAAACACGCAAGGTTAAGAAACACTGCTCTAGCTGATAAGACACTGAAGGACCAATATATAGTCTTTAAGTTATGCAACACAGTAGTAGACTAGACCCCTTTATCAGCTTGATCTTTAAATGGATATAAAACCCTCTTCCAAGGAGCAGCCTGGCCACCTATGTCCCATGCATTAGGTTCAGAATGTTCAACATGTCCCCCTGAGATGTCCACTAGTCTTTATTACAAGCATATTGATAAAGATATCATAATAATGTGTTATTATAATTATGATTATGATTATTGGTAGTATTTTGTCTCCTTGATGACTTTTTGCTCTGTGATCCTATTTCTTTATTTTCCATAATCCAAAAATAATTATATATTTATTTTAATAACATATGGAGTTATAGTTTTATACATTTATACAATTTTATATATATAATTTCTTATATACATTTTTATTCTGTATTTTCACTTTGGATTGAGCAATAAAATCTAATATTTGTCATGATATTATCTTAGAAATATAATAAATAAAATCTTGTCATACTTTTCCTTGGAGATCAACTACAGTATAATTTTAAATTGCAGTAATTCTATAATTTTTTTGTCATTTATTTTACACTATCAAGGAAACCACAGAACGTTTTAACGTATGATTTTTTTTAACCTAAATGATTATTATTTTTATCACTTGACGATCACAGATAGGTGATTAGATGAATCAACTGATTATTCTCACACATACAGTGAAATATAAACTGACTTTACTTAATGTTTTACATAATGTTAGTTCTGTTTTTCCTCTGAAACACTGCGATGTTGTCAGGATTATCGATCAGATTATCGTCTGAGGTTTACGTACTGGCTGCGTCTGTACGTCCTGCTCTGACGTCAGCTCGTACTGGTGACGTACCGTCGTACCGTGGTCGTGCCTGCCCTTCACATCCGTCCACATCCCTCCAGGTTCGACTCCCAAACGCACCACAGCGATGGCCCTGCTCAAATCCAACAAGCTGCTCTACTCTTTGGGGAACATTTCCCCGTCCCTGGGAGTTCTGTCCACCCGCCAAAGGTAAATATCTGAAAACTGCTCAGATCTGTCGTGCAAAGTCATATTTAGACACAGTTGTCGTAATAATGTAGTTGACTATCACCTTAGTTTTTACAGCAACATGGCCGTTATTTTGAGATTACCGTCACCATTTGAAGTCATTTCCATTGACGTCTGTGTGTTATTTGGGTACTTCATACAGACTTGGTAGTTCGCTCGTACACAGGGGTCAAATGGTCTCATTAGGCCTCACTGCTCTATCCACGCTGTGCACCGCTAGCTTATCTGAAGGCGCTGCTAGGTTAATGTTAACGCTCGCGTTTGAATGACTGGCAGGTCAACACCTGTCGTGCCACACATCCTGTCTGGTTCACACTGAATTGACCTTAGTTAAACTCGGAGCTACCAGTGAAGCAGACTGCTGTTGAAAGTCACGTTGATATGTCAGCGACACAAGTTCCTGTTGAGTAGCCATCGGGGTGTGACAGAGTGACGGTCTGATCAGATCATAAACATTCCCTTTAATAATCCTTGTATGTGTCCGTGATTTTACTCTTTTGTCATTTCAAACACGACATAGTTTACGGGTTTACGTTACTATCATTCGCCGCTCGTTTCTGCACAATTTGAGCTAAGCGACTTGTCGTAGTTGAAGTGGTCCTTTGCGCTGATTGGTTGGGACGTCCCGCCTGCGGCCGCTGATTGGCTGATTTCTACCGGTGAGGATGACAGACGCACTGGTGTCCTTTCAGGGTCTGCTTGGAGGACAAATAGACTTATGCTTAATGTTGACAAACAGTTAATACATTTCAGAAGGAAAGATAATTTAATATAGCCCTGTTTGTTATATTTGCATGTGCACATGTTCAGTCTGTATCTCCTCCGGTGTAAAGTTTAGTTTCTTTTTCAGTCAGGGTGCTCTCGGTTTTCCTCGCGAGGCGTCTTAAAACGACATTAAATGCATGGGTTTTAAATGTCTCCTGTAGATCTGTTATGGAACGTAAATCATTCAAAAGTTCTGTGCTTCAAGACAAAAGTGTGACACTTAAGTATTTCTATTTTAAGCAAATTAAACTTACTTTCCACACCTCAGAAATGAGTATTGTGGTCTCCACTCTACATCAGCTTTAGTTACTTCATAGATTAATTATTCATCCGTCATATCCTCAAATGTGGATTTCATGCAGTTGGGTTAAAGTAATGATTAAATATCTTTGTGTGGAGTTTAAAATTCTCATCTTACCTGAGCTCAGTATACTCTTTGCAAACCCTTCAGGATAAAGTGCATCGTCACAAAACTGAAAATAGACTTTTTTCTGAGTTCATGGAAAGCTGACGTTTTGCAGATGCATGGTTCAAACACGTCAGTGTTATATAAAAATATGATCTTACAGAATATGATACTGAAGCAGTAGAATAAACAGAAAACATGTAATAGTAACACACTGATAGGATCATTTAACTCAACAATGATTATGTTTACTTTTCATCCTTTAAGAGAGTTGATAATGGTTAGTTTTACTGACATAAATGTGAGAGACAAGACCCTTTTAGAGCTTGCAGTCCTCTCCACAGACCTAAAGGGCCTTTGGTCTATTGATCCCTGATAACTATCAGTTGGCGTGATTTTTAAATAAACGTGTACTGAAAAAAAAAACAGTTCACTGTTCAAAGGTTCTTCATGCACACTGAGGCTGAGACCACTTGAACCTAAATGCCCTTTTAGAGGTTGGATTTTGCTCCTTCTAAAATAATAGATGATAACAATTAAGACCTGACATTGCATATTGTACCAATTATTAAATCATAACATTCTTAATTTTGTATGAATATGTTCTAACTCTTAAGATTAAAATTTTAATCAGACAAAATCACATACAGAAACATGTAGTGGTTTTCTCAAACTACAGCATTAAGTTACACAAGTTAGAAATAATGTCTAATTATTACAACCTGAGCAGATGTTTTATGCCTTTGAAGGTTTTTGTTATTGATTGCATGACACTGCAAAATAGTGCTTTGTATTGTCTACTCTCAGTAGAATTAGTGTGTGGTTAGACCCTACTTAATTCAAGGCACAACTGTAGGGTGTGACTTAGTACCGGTAATTACCATTTTTACAGATATTTTATGCTGCTCATTTTTAATGTATTAAATATATGTATTTCCTTTGTTAAAGTACGGATTATACAAGCCTAATTCTATATTTTGTCAGGATTAGTAAGTGAATGGAGACTTTTGGCCTTTGCAAAGCGTTCAGGACTAAATTTAGCAACAAACTTTGAGGGGTTTAGAAAGTATAAGAAACCTGAGACAATATGTGAGTAGCAGTGTGGAGAAGGTCCCAACATGCAACAGCCCTTGTTTCTGAAGGGGACGTGTGACCACATATCATATTTCATTAATCTGAAGTTAAAAAGGTTACAGTCATACTAATTATAACTCTCAGTGATAAACTAACTTCATAATTAATATTAAAGTCATCAGTACACTGTGATCTGCTTCACTGTTCCTGTCTTTTAGAGGTTGGATTTTGTGTTTTTCATTGTCTTGTATAGATTTACATTTATTTTAAGCTTGTGTACATGATTTGTTGCATGCCACAAGTTTTCATGAGTTCTAATCCAAGTACACAGTGTAAGTCACAACTATGTTTATGATTTGTTTGAACTTCATGGTCAGTGATGCATTACCTAAGGCCAACAGGTCAGGGTGTGTAATATGAAACACATTTTTATGCTGCATTTACTCAGTTATGCTGATTTTACTTGGTTAAAATATAATTCTCCTGAAGTCTTTTTATAATCATATGAATTTAGAACAGTTCTGAGTAGTCATTAATACTCACAAATTATCAGTGACATTTTTCAGTCAAAAATATTTGTATGTGTTACAGTGTTTTTAGTTTGTTGAGGCTGCCTTTTAGGAAAATGAAACGCAAAAACAACAGTTAAGGGTGAACTACATGCAGATAAGTGACATATAACTTGTCATACAGAACTAAAGCAAGGGAATTTACTAACAAGATAATAGTGTTTTATTAAACAGCAGCAGTTTCGGGAACATTATGGAACTTCTGTGAGTTTACCTCAAAATGTGGCTTAGACTCTGGACTTTCTCACTGGATTAAAATGTTTGTTGTATGAAACTTGTGCCCACTGAGCATGTGTTGTGCATGTGTCTTTACGTCAGTGTAGTATCCTCAGATCACATGAGTCCTTAAGCTCAGCATTAGTGTCCAGTTTGTGACAGGGCCATGGCTACTATGGTTACTACATCAGTGTCAGCTGAGGCCTCAACATCTAAAGAAGCAGTACATGTTATTACTGTGCAGGGATATTAGTGTTATTTACTTCACCCACTCTCGGGTCTTGTCACTACTTTTATTAATCTGTTTTTGTCTTTGCAGCTCATGGTGGGGTGGTGTGCAGATGGGCCCCCCCGATCCCATCCTGGGGGTGACTGAGGCCTTCAAGAAGGACACCAACCCCAAGAAGATGAACCTGGGTGTGGGAGCCTACAGGGACGACCAGGGAAAGCCATTTGTGCTCAGCTGTGTCCGCAAGGTACCTTAATGTCTTACAATAATGACTTCAGAGGGAGGAGCTGTTCTCCTCCATTACCACGAGTTAAAAGGAGATTTAGCAGGTAGGGAGGGACTGTTAGTTCCATTTTAGCAGTGGGGGAAATGACCTCGGAATAACTCCCAAATTGATTTGTACTGCTAGCAGAAATGGCCTTAACCTCAGGGAGGCCCTAAGCCAGATCCTGCAATGGGGCCCTCCTACCTGACCAGAGACTCCCAGTGGTGGGTCTGTGTTAGTGTTTGCTGAAGCCGGTTGTACTAAGGATGAATGTGTGTGGCTGATCATAAGTCTCTGCTACACACAAACATGCATATCCCACCTGTAAATTCTAGATGACAGTACTACTATGAATTATTGTAAATTCAGTGGACTGGTAATCAATTTCTTTCCATGTTTCCTTTGTCTCCTCCTTTAGGCAGAGGCTCTGATTGCAGCCAAACAGCTGGATAAGGAGTACCTCCCTATTGGTGGTTTGGGAGAGTTTTCCAAAGCCTGTGCCCAGCTGGCTCTTGGTTCTGATAATGAGGTTCTGAAGTCTGGCAGGGTAAGTTAATTAACTTAAAATTAACTTAATGTAAGGGGACCCTTTCATATCCAGTGGAAACAGCCATTGTCACCTCAACATGCACTCGTCTCATCGTTTCTCAACAGAGCATCACTGTCCAGACCATCTCGGGAACTGGATCTCTGCGCATTGGAGCAAACTTTTTGGTGAGGTCCTTATTTATTAGTCATTTGACAAATAAATATTTACGCTGTTCAGGCATTCAAATCTAATTTTCTTGTTGTACAGTCTCGTTTCCATGGAGGCCCCCGTGACGTATACTTGCCCAAACCATCCTGGGGAAACCACACACCCATCTTCAGAGATGCCGGCATGCAGCTGAAAGCATACCGGTACTATGACCCGTCCACTTGTGGCTTCGACTTCAAAGGGGCTCTCGAGGACATCTCTGTAAGTCATGTGACAGGTAGTCTGATCTGTTATGTTCATAGAGGGACTTTAGAGCATCTTTATCAAAAACTTAAACCAAAATCCTCAATATCTGATCTGAAGTCACAGGGGATACAGTCTTGGCTCCTTGTGTAGTTTTGTGTAGAGCTGTCAATTGTTTCTTGTATAATGTTTGAATGGTACAGATTTTCCACTTCAGCAAATTTGTGTAAATATGTTTTGTCATCAGTTTGTTTATGCTGGGCAATGAAGTCAATGATGGTCATATGTATTTCTTTAACAGACATGAATTTGTTTCTTTTGTCACAGAAAATCCCAGAGCAGAGTGTGATCTTGTTGCATGCTTGTGCCCACAACCCCACTGGTGTCGACCCCAAGCCTGAGCAGTGGAAGGAGATCGCTGAACTTGCAAAAGTGAGTAGTGATGATTTCAGTGAAGCAGTCAAGTGGAGAGATATTAACAGGTAACGAGCTTCAAACTAGATGTATTCCTCTCCATCAACTGAACCAAAAATATTCTGACTCTTGCTTCTGCAGTGAAAGGTTTTATATTATGTGTGTTTAACTCCCCCAAAAATTTGAGGATATAACCTGGAGGCCATTACACCGTTATCAGTCTTCTGCAGAGCTGGATGAGCTGATCATTCATTGAACCAGGCATGCTGGAAGAGGGAAATATTGAAAACATGCAGGACACAGCCTTTGAGGACTGTATTTGAATACCCCTGGTATAGACCAAAGGATCAATGGACTTAAGGACAGAAAGATGATCAGCAGATTAAATAAATAATTAAATAAATCACTGTATATATAGTTAAACTCCCAGGAAAGTGCATTCTTTATCTCAAAATCAGACAATGTTTAAAAGGTTCAAAAGCCACAGCTGATAATGACTGTACTGTATCTGGCTGTTATCACTTGACAGCTAATTGACCTCTTGTCTGCGTCTGATGTTTGACCCCCCCTTTGTTTTTACCTTTTAGAAAAGGAACCTGCTGGTGTTCTTCGACATGGCTTATCAGGGCTTCGCCAGTGGAGACATTGACCGTGACGCCTGGGCTGTTCGCCACTTCATCGAGCAGGGTCATAATATTGTGCTGTCGCAGTCATTTGCCAAGAACATGGGTCTCTATGGTCAGTCACAATTAACTATTTTTGATTTGATCTAATTAAATGTACAAATGTACAGTAATGTCCACTGGTGCTCTGGGTATGAATGTGGTTATTTTGAGGAATAATTTCAGTCAGTGTTTGTTTAAAGCTGAATTAAGAACATTTAAATTAAAATGCATTTAAACTCACTGATTGCAATTCCTGAATGAATGAGACTTCATGAATGAAAATCTTGAAGACTGGGTGAGCCTTACCTTGTGTTTTACCACCACCCAGTGGACATTCGTTTTTTAAACAGGCTTTGAAAAGTACTAACAACTTAGACGTTTCTCAAGCATGTCTTGTTTCAACAGATGAGTTCCCCCCCCCGTCCAGAAAATAAGACAAAAAATAAGCGAGTTTTGTTGACATTCACAGGTGAGCGTGTGGGAGGCTTCACTGTGGTGTGTAAGGATGCTGATGAGGCAAAGAGAGTGGAGTCTCAGCTTAAGATTCTCATTAGGCCTATTTATTCCAACCCACCAATGAATGGCGCCAGAATTGCAACAACTATCCTCAACACACCGGAGCTGCGCGCACTGTGGTATGAACTGCTGCAAAAACAGACTTTATACTGAAAATAAGTGCAGATTTTTGGAAAAATGTATCATGCCTGAAGTGTTTCCCCTTGGTCTTTTCTTTCAGGTTGGAGGAGGTCCATGGGATGGCGAACCGTATCATCAAGATGAGAGAACAGCTGGTGGATGGTCTGAAGAAGGAGGGTTCCACCCACAACTGGCAGCATGTCATCGATCAGATTGGGATGTTTTGCTTCACAGGCCTCAAACCTGAACAGGTACAGAAGAACATCCCAGTCTTTGACTTTATTAAAAAATAATAGAAAAATAACATTAAATGACAGTTACCACATTAAGAACAGGAGGTTTCACAACTTAAGATGTTTTGGAAAGAATAATATCTGTATCATAATGAGGGAATAAATCTTTAATAGCAACAATATAGGTGATTATTTGTGTATTTGATTTTTGAACAGTTGAGCCTAAATAGGAAAATAGTTGTTTCTTGGATTTGTTTATGTTTCTAAAAATATAAGATGAAAAAGATCTACCAAAACAGGCCATTTCTATTATTCCCAGAATTAAATATGGTAATACAGCAATTTTCCTGACACTTACAAAATCAAAACACAATCATAAAGTAAAGCTTTTACACTAAAGCTATTAGTAACTTTCTGCTTTTTAATAGATTTGTTTAGGTGTCTTGTAAAGCCATTAATCCTTTTATATTTTTATCATTTCTTTCAAAAAACCCCAAAAAAGAGGCTTTCGTTAGCTCTAATCTGAAAAATGCCTACAATTGGCTGTTATTCTACAAGATATTAATAGCTCATTATAGAAAAAAGCTAAACTTTTTTTGCTCAGTAGCACATGGACGATATGAACACGCTAAGAGATGATGACTAAACGTATTTCTGTGGTGTTGGTTTTTTCTATACTTTCAGGTTTTGACACTTGTGTGTACTCATTGATGTTCTTTTGTCGTTACATTTTTGTCTGTTTGTTTATAAGTGTCAAATTGGTTAAAAATAGTGTATTAAAAAAAAGAACTTGTATACTAAAGCCCTGAATCATTTGTCTTTCCTGCAGGTTGAACGCCTGACCAAGGAATACTCTGTGTACATGACCAAGGATGGCAGAATTTCCATGGCCGGTGTGTCCTCTGGGAACGTGGGATACCTGGCACATGGGATCCACGCCGTCACCAAGTAGAGTGGATTCTTCTGGCAGAGCTACAGAATCACTGCAGCAGTGTTCAAGAGGAGCTTCGTGTGTCATCTGTTCTGTCTCTCCTCTTTTCCACCTTAGACAAGAGCTCAATATTTAGTTACATTTTCTTGATTGGATTTCATCTTAATTTCAACTTTGTCCCAGTTGGAATGATTGCTGCTTTAAAGTTTTAGTTTCCAGTCATCCTTTACTTTTACGGTTCACTGAGAAAGACCCCTGTAAAGCAATGAAAGGCATGATTCTCTGGTCCTCTGACTGAGCTGAAGTCTCGTCTTTGCTTATTTATTTTTTTGTAAACATCTGTTGGCTGTGCGTTAGCCTCCACCCTAAATATGCACGTTCATCTACAGCGGGCTCACTCTCTATAAATAATTAGTAACTGACGTCAGGGGGACGACAGCCTCAGTTAAGATCTGTGATGCTATGTGAAAGCCTGTAGAAAATGTGAGGTTTTTTTTTTCTTTTTTTCTTTAGTGGAGGAGTTCTAGCACTTTATAAGTGGTAAGGCACTGTATTTCCAGATTAAGTTGACTTTATTTGGCTTTACTGTTTTCACAGGTATTGGTCAATCAGGTGGGTTTATCTGTCAACATCTGGCTTTGGTTGTTCATCAGAACTTCTCAAATTTTAGTAATGTAATCACCTGATGTCTCTTTAAAATCTTGCCCTTTTATTCAGTACTTTTACAGTATGAATTATTTTTTGGGGTTGGTTGCGTGGCAGCAGTTTCACAGTCCTTTGTAACTTTCATTTCAACAAGCACACAGACCAAAAGAGTTCAACTTGGTAAAAAAGTGATAAATAAATTATATAAATTCCAGCACAGGAAAAATGTTTTTATACTTTACTCATACCCCAAATTGAATACCCTGTCTTAATTTTTCATGTGGAGGGTTTGTGTTTGCTCATATCAACATAAACGTCTCTGTGTGGCTGAACATGAGTGGGGTACCTGCGTGGGATGAGGACAGTTCATGAAATAAACACTCGCTGTTCAGTCATTCTAACATCATGGTTCAATGTATGAAACTGTACATCATGAGGACTAAAATGTACAGATGGCATTTGGAAATGTGTTTTTTTCCTTCAAATCTGTTCATTTCTGAAACTTGGCACTTTGCCTCCATGTTTTACATTCTGTCATAAAACAGTGGATCATTGGTCATGTACCTTATTGAACAAAAAATAAATCATAGAGAAATGACCTGCTTTTGCTTATTTCTCCTCATGTTGTGATGTATAATTTTATGTATACTTTCATGCAAATTACATTTTTTATTTTTTTATTAAAACTAAGATTGTAGATGGAACTCTTCACTGGATAGCCATAGCGCCTGAGCAGAGTAAAAAACAATGCTGGTTCCCATCAGAAGTTGCAGCAAACACTTTACATTTATTCCTCATGCAGCAAGAGCAACACAGACAACAGGAAAAAAAAACAGAACACAAGTTTAGACCCCTTTAAATAGGCACTGGTCTAATCCATTAACCCCAACAACAGGTGGGTAAATTCCAACTCATTTTTAGTTCTGCTTTTTAATAAATATTTACATTACTTACACTTATTTACAAAATAGCTCTTTATCATTATTTCATAAGATGTTTTATTTTTAAAAAGTACTCAAATTAATTCATTCCCCTACTAAGCCTTCCTTCCCTCCGGGCTGCATGGTCTGGTCTGATCAGACAGATCAGATCCTCCTGGTCTGCACTCACATGGATGCGCCTCCATGTCAATGTCCCAGCCTATAACCTCAAAGAAAAAAGATGCGATGAACAAAGGAAATAACATCAGTGAACTTATGTGATAACTAAGTAGGTACCGATCTTTAGCAGTTAACACAAAGAGTAATAAAAGATATCTTTAATGAGACGATGCAAAGGCAATGAAAATACTAAATGATTATACTAAGGTGTGAGGTGGAGGTCATACACCTGGTCAGTGGGGGAGGGTGTCACTACAGCTCCCTCAATGAGTAATATCATTTTCAGAAGTCATAGGAGTAAAAATAGATATATATATTTTATCTTGAAGCAGGTGTCCAGTTGTCGTCAGACTACTAGAATAGGATAATGAAATATACATACA
Source organism: Fowleria isostigma (assembly GCA_029814645.1). Classification (NCBI taxonomy): domain Eukaryota; kingdom Metazoa; phylum Chordata; class Actinopteri; order Kurtiformes; family Apogonidae; genus Fowleria; species Fowleria isostigma. The sequence continues at coordinate 41,731,069 of JAPTGZ010000018.1, forward strand.
ACAGTGGATGGAATATGTGGACAGTTATTTGATATAAATACATGTTAGTGCTTGAAACTCATTACATGTTAAATTATACATATGCCTAGTAAATTTTAGAAAATGGAACATCATATTGTGTTTAGTTGATAATTATGTTCATCAAAACCTATTTATTATAAAGGTTTCAAATTGCGTAATCTACATCAAATGTTATTTATGAAGTTTGAAGTACTGAAAATATTAAGTGAGGAAAACTTCATGAAACAGAAAATAATAGAACTAAATAAGTGAAATACAAGAAGAATTACATGTTGTGGAACATTATCTAAAAGATTTTATCATTTAAGACCATATTCACATATGTACAATTGGAACAACCAAAGATAACATTTCTGAGAATATTGTAAATTACCCCATCACTTGTTTCAAAATTAATATAATCAGCATCTTCAATATCAAGGCCATAAACTAGAGGCAATTTTTTCACAGAAATAATTTTAAGTATATAAATCATCACAAATATGTGCAAATAAATACAATTTTAGGTTTGACAACTGCTAAATACAAAGGGAAGGAGAAAACTACAAATGAATAAAAGTCACAAATAGCAGGCTGCTGTTTGTACCATTTATTCAAATGATCAAATGTCACCTTATACGCTTTTGTCCCAGTGCACCTACAAACTATATAAGAGATTTTATAATGAATTTAACTGAACTGATTTCAAGGCTAACGATTTAATCACGGAGTACTACATTACCCACAATCACTGTCACATGAGAGGTGGTCACATGCTCCCCTGCGCTCTTCACGACCAAAACACAGACAACAGACAGCCCAGTCATTTTCTGCGGTGGAAGCTAAATAGCAGAAGCTGCCGTGGATAACCGTCAGCATTTCATCGTCTAAGGATCAGAAACCACCATCGAATGTACAGAGAAGGTAAAATACACTGATTTATTTTGGATATGTGGTGTGTGCGCTGAAAAGTTAGCGCCGTTGCTGTTTTGGTGTTAAGCTAGATAGAACGATTGTAAGCTAGCGTTTTGTGGGACACTGAATAACAAAGCAGGGTCTCCTGGTGACACCTGGTAACATCTGGCAGTGATACGTCAGGTAATACGGCGTTAGCAACGAGAAAAACACTAGAATTATAAGAGAAAAAGCCCTAGTCCTCTTTTTGTATCTGAAGGTCTGACTGTATTTGAGGTCAGCTGGACACCATCAGGAGCCTCACTTGTTTCCAGTTAGCTTCACTTCTCCTTCCACAGTTTCCGCAGACTTTGAAGTGAACGTGATTGATTAGTCATTGATTCAATTAGAGACTCAGACACACTGTGGATGTATAAATGGTGGCTGATTTTGATCAATTTGCCCAATTTCTTTCTAGCTACTTGGCTTTCACAATTAAACATACCATACAATTACCTCCACAATAGTTGTGAGCATCTTTTCTCTGATCAGTATTAATTCTAGATTTGGTTCCTGACTAGTCTTTACTCCCCTTTTACAGTTTTCTTGGCTGATGTGAAGTGACGTCCATTAAGAAGACAATGTTTGTCTTAAATAAAGGTATGAAATCCATATACAGTGAATCGACTGCACTACTGACAACCATACAAAGTTGTTTTCAATCAGATAGTTTTGACTTAAATTATCCTTTCAATTTTGTGAAGTATTGTGTGATTTACATTTACATCATCTCTATTTCTTCTTAAACTGTGTAGAATATTGCAATATATTACAATATCATGATATATTGTGATACTATCATATTGTGATCCAAGTATCGTGATGCATATTGTATTGTGAGGTTCTTGCCAATACTCACCCCTACTATGTACAGTGTTTATTTCAATTCACAATAACAGAAATAACTTGTATAATAATAATAATTTTATATGGTTGCAGTTATATCAGAGAAATTTGTTGTAAACATTCATTAGTACACTAAAACTAACTCTAACACAACATACAGAACACAAATGTACCTAACAAAAAGAAAGATAAAAATAAAAAAACATCAAATTATAGGCACCATAGGAAATAATATATTTACTCAATATACACAATATACTACACATTGATTAGAATTCACTAGTAATATACACTCCTAGTAGCCCACAAGGGAATGAGAAGAAGTAAAAGTTGTTTACTCCCATCCCCCAGTTTGACTAGTTAAACTTATATGGTTGCAATTATGTCATAGAAATTAACAGTAAACTAACAGTACTATGGGGGGGGGGTCTCCATAACTACCACAACGTAACACAACTCTCTCTCTCAAAACTCCTGTAACTCCATTGTGCAGTGCTGTTCATAAAAACACAACCAAAATCCTCATTTAAATTGGGTGGTCTCTAACGTGGTTTACACCTGTGGTCACTTGCACAGGAAATCTTGATAAATCACCCGCAAACCACGGTCCAACCTCACATGCAAAATTCTACATGGCACATGCACGTTACTACAAGCAAAATGGATTATTAGTAAATCTGGCTCTATGTGTACACAATATACATAATATGTAATTTTATACAGCAATTCATCACTAGTATACAACCCTAGTAGCCTGAAAAAGAGTGAGAAGAAGCATAGGTTATTTACTCCCACCCCCCAGTGTCACCACCCAAACATGTGTGGTTGCACTTAAGTCAAGGGAATCAGCTGTAGCCATGCATTAGTACACCAAAGTAACTGACACAATGTACAGGACACAAATGTGCTCATCAAGAGAAATTAATACTAATAAAACACAACAGATTATAGTTCTTTTTAAGTATGGTACATGCTTGACAGTAATGCTTGACAGTAATACTTGATAAGTAAACCAGAAAAAACAAACAAACTACTCTCTAGTAATTTATGATCTTTTTTTTTTCCTCCGTGTGGGCATCTCTAAATGAAATGTGATTTATTTATTTTTGTTGCAGATCACTGAATGGCTCTATGATTTTAACACCAAGCTACCTGCAACCGGCTGACTCTAGTGGGACTAAAAACACTGGACAAATTTCAACTGTGTGATTTGGTGTCCCTTCATACATATACTCTGATACATTTTTCATTGACTTGGAGTTTAAAGCTTTGGTGTCAGAGCTTGAGCCCACAGACTCATGGCGATTAACACTGATGTTGAGGACTGGGCCGGTGTTGGCAGTAATGACTCTGGTGAGAGAGCGTGGCTCCTGCAGAGTCCCAGTGTAGATTCTGTCCAACACCTTGAGACAAACCGGAGGAGCGACGGCGTGTCGTGTATAGGAGCTGTTTTTATTGTTGTCAACGCAGCACTGGGAGCAGGTCTACTTAATTTCCCAGCAGCCTTCAATATGGCTGGAGGAGTAACGGCAGGAGTGATGCTTCAAATGGTGAGTCGACCTGTTCACCTTTGAATCTATTAAATAAGAAAAATCTGAGCTTGATGTGATGTTTGAAACCAGTCAACACACAGTGATAAAATGGGGAACTACAATGTGACGCTTTGTTTTTTGTTGCAGTTTATGCTGATCTTCATTATCAGTGGCTTGGTGATCCTCGGCTACTGCTCCCAGGTTAGTGACACTTCAAATTCTGGCTTTATTATTTTCATCACTGTCTATTTTTTCCTCTCCAGTCTCTACCGTAGCTCTCATCTGACAACACAGATCTCTCTTCAAAGTTTTCCTTCATCGGTGGTGCTATTACTGGAGAGATCTCGTCTAAAAGGATCTTGTTTCAGTGGTTTTATCCCAGGCTTTCACTTCCTGAAGACATGCAGCTTAGTAGACATACAGTCACGGAAAAAAAATTATTAGACCACTCTATGTTTTCTTCAATTTTTTGTTCATTTTAATGCCTGGTACAACTAAAGGTACATT
>JAPTGZ010000018.1:41803282-41815986 GCA_029814645.1 Fowleria isostigma
GAGGAACCAGTCTACTTGGTTCCTCTTAATCTATCATGCAATGTGTCATTATATCTGTGTGGGTGTGTGTAATGCGCGGGGGTGTCTGAAACAGAATGTTCCAGAAGCTCTTATGTGAGTTATGTTTGCTGTGTTATATGTTACATTATACTAAGATACAAAAAAGTCTCCTAACAGACCTTGCCCTGCCCAAAGCACATACTCAACTCACACTACAGCTGGCGCGGGACTCTGACCGGAGTTGCACATCTTCATCTGACCATGTTGCCCCCACCGCAACGGGTGACACTGCCGTACTCTAGCCAAGGGACCAGAGCATTCCCCAAACAAGATACTACAGGGCTATTAGCCACTGTATCCCATGGGCTGCCTAAATCCAAACTACCCCTATTAACTTATGGCCAGCAGAGTGTCAGAATTTGCTTTGCCCAAATTGGCCCCAGGCAACCTGCTCGAGCCACACACTCAGCTCACATGACACCTAATATAGAACTCTCTGACTGGAGTTCCACACACAAGAATGCTTTTGTATCCACATCCTGCTGTGCCACCTCCACTACAACAGGTGACAACCTCTCATCCAAAGGACTCTGCTCCAGAGAGTTTGGCTCCAGAGAGTTTGGCTCCAGAGGATTTGGCTCCAGAGGGTTCAGCACCAGAGAGTTCCACTCCAGAGAGTTCCACTCCAGAGGCTGGAGCAAGCAGCCCTGCCATGACATTAGCAGAAGCTGTATCTGCTGAACTACACGTTCAGAAGCGCCGAGAATGGTACAAGGACAATGACAACCTAACCACTTGATCAGGTGGTGAAGTTTGTCAATCCACAGCTACCTAGAGCCCAGTGGCCCATTGTACACAATGCCAGACCTAACTGCAACCAGTTGTGCACCAAGTATGGCTGCCAGCTTGGGAAGGGACATGGACACTATCAAGTTAGACTTTCCTTAGATTACAAATTTATAACTAAATTTGGGAGCGGCTATGTCAGAAAGTCTATCTGATTAGCAAAACTAACCTATCATCAGTTCATCATTACCTGGTTTACCATTATCTGCATTAGTATATCAGTATCAGCCCCTCCTACAGCTTTACTGTCAGTATATCAGTGTCAGTATATCACTGTCTCAGCATTCACTTCTCCAGTGACACAGCTAACTATATAACTACCTGCATCTATCTGTATTGGTAGCTCCAGTAGCTTCTAGTAGCTTCCAGAGCCAGGCTGTCCCATGATGCCGAGCAGCCCAAGTGTAAATACACCAAGTCGTCTCTTGGTGATATAAGTGTAAACGAACAAACCTAAATATCCAGTACAGGCAAGACCATCAGCCGAGATGAATGCAACCGCCAAGACCTCGGACTTACTTTCAGTCCCGCATTAACCAACATCTGGATAAGAACCTAGGACCACCTGGAACCTAAAGCTTCAGTCCTGAATCCAACTCAGACTGTATGGCCTGCACCTGTTAACCCTCTTCAAATAAATCTTCCATAATCAACTCTCTGACCAGAGGGATGTCTTCAGTTACCACTACCTGACCTGAACTAGCCTTTCAGAATGCCCACACTTTTTTCTCATGCATGTCCAGCAAACATTCAAGTAAATGGTTCCTTTTATGTATTTTAATGGGATACCAGTGATTCACAGTCAACATAGACGCACACATATAGCACAGAGAGCCCATCGTCTTTCAGGGCTGACTTTAGTGGGCTCCATTGGGCCTGGGGGCTGACTGGGCTGAGTGGGCTCCCCCCCCCCCCATTCATAACTGCTTGCAGTTCTAGTTGTAATGTGCATTCTTCTGCTCTGTGTTTTCACTGTGGGAAACAAACGCATGTGATCTGAAGGGGTCATATCCTCTACATCCTTTCTGAATCTACACCAAGGGTGTCAATCATACGGTCAGACCCAGCCCTCCACAGGATCCAATCCAGCCGGCCATTTAATGAATTTACAAAGTGCAAAAATTACCCATAAGATATTCAGGGTCTATGGTGATCGAGCCACATACAGCCCAATGTGATCTTCAAGGGGCCGCTCCAGTAAAGTAATAGCCTATAAATAGTGACAACTCCAAAATATTCTTTGTTTTAGTGGGGAAAAATTACAATTATAAAATTATATTATGGAAAACGTTTACATTTACAAACTATGCTTTGTTAAAAAAATGAAAATAATCTATCAACAACCTGAAATTTCCTCAAGAAAAATAAGGCAATTTTAACAGTCTTTATGTCTTTGCAGATCCATTTTGATATGTGAATTGTGATGTACGTGTGAAAATAATAAAACTGAGGAATAATATATTTGTTGAGAATTTTGGCTGTTCAAGTTATTAAAACTTTTTACTAGGGGATAATTTATAATTATAATAATCATGCTCATGAAGTAATCTTACTTTTTTGCACTAAAACAAAGATAAATATTTGGAGTTATCATTATTGGTTATGATTTTACTTGGCTGTATGTGGCCCCTGAACTAGACTGGCTTTGGCAGCCCTGATGTAAATCTGTGTCGTTAAGGTCCGTCGGTCTGTGGCTGCTGTTCCCCCTCTGACCAGCAGGTGGCGGTGTAACAGTGTCTCTGGTAAGTTAGTAGGTGTTGCTCTACCGTTTCCACTTCGTCCACGGTCGTGACGTATTTCCTGGGGCTTGTACGGACCACTCAGCGGCACACCAGAGGGGTATCATGACTATTTATAACCAGCAATTCGGCGTTATCAATTTTTCAGCCGTTTCGCTTTGTCGTCGTCGGTTCTAACATCGCGGAGTGGCACAATAACACGCCGGGCCGAGCAGGATGTAAGAGGAAGCGGGTAAGTTGAGCCGTTTGTAAGTTTCCCTCCGCTCCGGCTCGTATTTTTTTTTACTTGTTTGAGGTCTGAGTTAGTCCTGGTCTCGGCTTCGGTACCACCGGGACCCTGACACGGGGGGAAAGGACTCGGACCGGACGGCGTGTTGTGCGGCGGATCCCGGTGGCTGTCAGCGGTGTGTTTCTCCGAAGGGGGATCTCACACACGCCGAGGTGACGTCGACTGCGCTGCGTCCGATATTTGTGTGGTTGTTCTGCGGAGTGGCAGAAAAATAGTGCTCGTGATCCACGCAACGAGTAGTAAAAAATGTGAGCATGAGAGGGTTGGAGATGTGTGTCAGGGCTGGATAAAAGGGGAGGCACCTGTGAGACGGCTCAGGTCAGCCTACCGCCGTGTCAAGTTAGTTGTCATCAGTGCAGTTTCAGACATATTTGACAAACAGAGGAGTCATCATCCCATCGGCTTCTGCGTGAGAGGTGAGTCAACTGAGCGCAAACTAGCAGCCTGACTCCTGTCAGCTGATCACATTTTACACCCGTAACTTTAGCTCCCAAACATCAGGCTGTTTGTGTTGTCAAAGGCCTGATCGTGAGAACTTTTTTTTTTTTTTTTTTCTTCCTTCCCTGCAGTTAATCTCTTCTCCTACAAATAGTCTGAGCTCCTTTAAAACCACAGTACATGCTGCTGTTTCCACAAGCAGCTTAGCAAACTTTGGATTTACTTTTTAATATTTACCAAACACACACACAGGACATGAGGTAGACTCGAAATGAACTTTGACATCTGAAGGAATCGATGCAGTTGTACTTTTATGAGTTCAGTAAAGATAGGTTTTAGTCTTTATTTTCTAAAACCGAGGCCTGGGTAACCGTTTCGTTTTATCATGTACCATTAATCCAATGATATGGAAGCAAATCTATCCCGTCAAACTTTGAATTATAAAAGCCTATGGATTTCTAGTACTGAATTTTATTCTATTTTTTTCACTGAAATGAAGTATCAGATTTTTTTTTTTTTGGCTCTGAATTCAACTCACGTTTACAATATTTTTTTATTTTTTATTTTTCAGTCTTCCTCAAAATAGTAAAAACATTCAATATAAATTCAAGCTGCTGAAACTCATTCAGATGCAACAATTCAAAGGCAAAAAATTCAGTTTAATAATAACTGAACTGAACATTTTTTGCCAGTGTTTCTGTTTGGCAGTTATATTGATTACCAATAAGTAGCTTATTTCAATACACTTTCCAAGACTAGAGAGAGAATCGATTGCTTATTCTTGTTTTCTGGATATATTCTGAATTTTTTTGCATCTGAATGAGTTTGAGCAGCTTGAATTTACATTAGTTGAATGTTTTAAATGTGATTTTTTTATGAACATTGAAAAATAAAAATGAATGATGAGTTGAATTCAAACACAAAAAAAATCAGATACTTTATTTCAGTGTAAAAAAATTCAGTGCTAGAAATTCAATGGCTTTTATGATTCAAAGTTTGAGGCAGATTTGCTTCCATAGAATAACAATAAAGCTGAGTCTGAGTCTGAAAAAAGGAATTTGCCTATTAGATAATGGCTAAATCATTCAGTTCATTGGATTGAACTGTGTAAATGCTCCCAATTTGAGATGATCTCGTCCACAGTATGTATGGAATTGTGTGCGCTTCTTTATGGGAGCTGACCTTCCTGCTTTGTTTGTGCTTCCTGTACTTCTAACTCTGTAATTTTACAAGAAGTATTGAGCTGCTGATCACAGCTAAACCTGGTATTTGCAGAAGCATGTGTTAGATTAAATAAACGTCCCAGACATCAAATATACGCTGTTCTCAATGTGTGTTTGTCTTTACATGTAATAGTAGGATAGTAGTTCACTCTGTCTCATATTGTGGACCATATTTATTTGTGGTGTGATCTGCATCTCAGGAGACAGATTATGACAGTGTAAAAGTGCTGTTCAGATGTTCATATAGTCACTCATTTTCACTTTAAAAGACCAGTATCAGTGCTAGTGTATAAAAATTGCAACATTATTTTTTTAGATTCCAAAAAAGGCCATCACATTACAGTGGAAGCCTTCCAGTAATCTGGAGAAACAGGGAAAACTTGTTATACTTTGACCTCCTACTGAGGTGAAGAATTGCCCTTTGAACGAGGCTTATAATACAAGATAAACTCATTGTGTATCTCAGAAAAGCTGATTAGAGTCTGAAATTAAATGTAAAACAATATTTGTATGAACTCTCAAGACTGACATTGTTGTCGGAAGGCAGATGAAATGTTGGGATGATAAAGCTGGGCCCAAACTAAGTACAGCAGAAAAGACATGAAAGAACAGACAACAGAGTTTTTGTTGTTGCATGTAAGCACTCTAATTAGGCCATCTGAGAGTCAGCCGGAAAATCTCAATGGCTTTTACAATAGGAATTTACATCAAACACTGGTGAAGATGACTGCAAATCACACTTGTGGTTATGTCCGTATGATTGACGATGACATTTGGTCATGCATGCATAATTTACAAACGTAGACTCTATGTAGCCGCTATGATTTTGGTGAAAGGCTGAAATCCTGCATCCCTGAAGAGATATTAAAATCTACCCATTCTATCAAGAGGCTTTTTTAACAAGGACAAAGTGTGTGTTTTTTTTGGTTCCTTCCTCAGGCTCTTTAGAGTCCCATTTTATTTGTGCACTCGAGGACAAACACATGTCTCTAAGGTCTGGCAGTGTTTGCCTTTTAGAATATTTTAATTAACATCACATTGTATGTAATTCAAAAAGTGTATATCCTTCAGTAGAAATATTTGACAGAAACAGTTGTGCTTCATTTTTGCCTCTTCAAATGTCATGAATTCTACTTGTTCAGTAGTTCAGCTTTTGTGAGCAGCACAGCTACAGAGAGACGTGCGCAAATATCAGTCTTGTGTTTTTGGTGCTGCCGTTTTCCTCAGCGAATCCACATCTCTAGCCAAACAATATACGCTGATACGTGTAGTGTATTGAATTCATGCGCTGTATTTTAAGTAGGTGGATTGTTTTGGAATATGACGGAGAGAAAATGCAACAAATTTCTCTAGCACCCTAATATAATAAACAATATTTTTGTGATGCAAGATGTTAAAAGACTCAGACGAAAGCTCCAACATGAAGTATTATGAATGACTAAAATGTGGAGATGAACCTCACATATGGTGTCGTCTCAAACTGTGTGGTGATCGTTAAATTGCTGCTTGTGTAGCACTTGACATCTGACAGTGTGAAGTTGATTTAGTGGAGTTTGAACAGCCCGTATGTGTTAAAACTACTCTGACATTCTGAAATTGCAGTGCGGGCTCCGAAATGGCATTTTATCACCACAGTATTATTTCTCACTATTTAGACAAGATAGCTACTTCTTTTAATGCTTTATGACAGATTTATGAACTCAATTGCGTGTTATTTAATCAGTTTGCCACACACAGCTTGAGTTTTTTTATTAACACTCTCTGCGGGCTATTTGAGTATTGATTACACGTGTCACAATGAGCGAATTTGTAGTAATTAGAAGATATTTGAATGTCAGCCGAGGGTCATGTGGTTAAATGCCTTTTTTTATCTCATTTAATTGTAAACAATATACCGATGAGGTGTAAACTGTTTTCTTTATAAACATGCTGATGAGTTGGGTAATGAGGCTGGTATTATCCTTTGGGTTTAATGATACTTGGCTAATTATAATGCGGTATTTTTTTGTCCATTATAACCTCTGTTATCACAGTCTGACATATGGTATCATTTACTGTGGCAATGCTAAACACCACTCGCAGTGTGACACCCAGCTTCTGCCGGTTTCTGGCGAACAGTGAAGTAGGAGGGCAGCAGTGCTTGCGTGGTGTGTGGCGTTCATGCTGACGTTTAAGAAACTCACTGGGCGAGCATCATGATGAGATCACAGGCCTCTGTGTATAAAGTCTGAGTACTGCCAACAAGTCCCACTATTTACCTGTTGCATCAAAGGACAGAGGACAGAACTGAGTGAGTTTTACTGTCAGACTTCTCTTTTAATTTCTCTGTTTTTCTTCTTGTTAAGTATCTCGATAAGTTGCCAAGGGGTTTAAATAACCAGAGAGAATCCTCCAGGTTTGATGGAAAATTCAGATGGGGCCACTTCTTGTTTATTTTCAATTTCAGAGGCAGCTGACTGGATGTTATGGAAAGTAAACATGTAATTAATTAATGTTGGATGTGGAGTTTTCGCACCTTAATTGAGGGAGATTTTTATGCGTGTGTATAAATAATAGGCTTAGCTGAGCCAGGAGGAAGAATTTAGAAGGTGGAGAAGGGATTTGAATATGACTGTAGGTCGGAACGTTAGAAACACTCAGGTTCTTGTTTTCTCCTATTTATTGATTTGATTTGATTTGATATTCTTCAAGTGTGTTTGAAATAAGCTACTGCTGAAGCGGTTGGCATGGATCCACAGCTGATCTTTCCATCTGACCTGAAAGCTTGCTATGTTACAAAGTAGTTACCTGTGGCTTCTCAACCCACTTAAACAAGTCGGTCTTAACTCTTTAGGCACTGTACTCGGCACGGCTCGTAGGAAATGGCATAATAAGATATTAATGTTTATTGTAATCTGAATTTTTATAATCTGCACTGTTTCTGCACAAATGCGTTGATTGTAACAGTATTATAAATTGATACAGGTTAGAAGAAATGTATATCTATATTGCCTAGTATGTGTTTTGAGCCTTTACCTAATGAAAAATAATTCCACTGACCTTTTGTGAGAGCGTAAAGCTTTGGTAAACCCATGTGAGCAGCAGTGTAACAGCAGTATTTTCACAATAGGCAGAAGAAGTGAGACCTTTTCTTCCAGATTTCCTATTTGTTAAAGACATCCAGTAGCCATCAGGAGTTTTGAGTGTTTGTATCTGATTATATGAGTTATCACTCCACAAAAGATGGATCACAAGTTGTTTGTATTTGCTTTGAACAAGCGTAAATAAAATTGTCAAGTGAGGTAAAAATTTCACATAAAAGATGTATAAATTATCTGCACATGAAGCTGTGAAGTCAAGCTGTGGAAAATCAATGACGAATAGCTGACATGTGCAGTCACCTGGGGTTTGTTTTAGTCAGTCAGTCAAAGCTTTTTACATTTACAGCAGCTATATTTCTAAATCGTATATGCTGAAAATACCTATATGAGCACAAAGAAGAGTCCCACTACTAAACATGTCATTTATCCTTGACTGCGTACTGTCCATGGAAAATGTCAAGTTTGTTTGCTCATTTGGATCGAGGCTTGATGGCACGCTGAGCTCAGTTTGAGTACTCGGCTCTCTGCTTTTCTAACCCCGGAGACAGCGTAATTATAGGAGTACGATTACACCTGTAACATAATCAGAGAAAGTCAGTCCTATAATAGTGTAGAATCAGGCGATGTGACAGCACAGTGTCGGATACACAGATGAGGAACGAGCCATAATTCAGCAGACTGTAACTCTGACGTACAAGAGAGTTAGATGCACTCTGAGGAATTATCCAAAGGAGGGCCTGCTCTTATGTCTGAACACAGCAGTGCAGAGGTGAAGTAGTCTGGAATTTTTTATTTTTATTTTTCACTAATTATAACCATTCTACCATATGATATATTGCTCTTCTTATGTAAAAGATTGTATTTCAGATCTTTTTTTTGTTTTATGTGACTTGGCAACAGAATATTTGCTAGTAAAACAAAGAAATGTCAACAGGTGACTATGTAAAGCTACATGGATGTCAGTGTTTACTTTATAATATCTTAATACCTGTTTTGTTTGTTTAGTTTTAGGTGTCTTATTGCAATACTGCTGCGAGGCCCTACATTTTTGTTTTATGCTTGTGTTGAAGTGTTCTCTATTTAATGTATGATTAAAAGCATTTCATCCAACATCAGGATTGTGTTCTTTACTGCAAATGTGCAGTATTTAAGTTCCAAATTTTTTTTTTTCAGTCTCCTTTATTATGCTGTTCTATGAGGACAATACTTCCAGAATAAATGTACCTAGTTAAACATAATCAAAATTGGATCATAAATAAAGAAAAATTAAGCCAAAAGTGCTAGTTGGTTATGGTTTTCCAGATACAATACTGAGGAAAAATTTAAAATTCCATGAATTAATTAGTGAATGGGTTCTCCTCAAAAGCAATGTTTGTCTCTGAGCTACCACTTCTACTTCAAAACACGTCTGTACAGGAGAATACATTTACTTTTTACTGTCTAGAGTAGGATTTATAAATCTATCATCTAAATTTTTATAAATTGATGCATATATGGAATAACAATCCATCATTTTTTGGAAAACATTAGCTAACCAAGACTCTTGTCATTTGTTTTCCATATTACCTTGTCTAAGTTTGTAAGATTTCACACATTTTATCTCTGAAAAAGATGATTTCCAAAATAAACTCTAGACTGGTGTGACTAATCTGTACTGATTCTGAAGGAAAACACAGAAATATTGGTCTATTATTGTCACCAGCAAGTTGTTATTGTCAAACACTGATGGTGTGAATACTATAGTCCCTGACCGCAGCCGCTGCCTCAGCCATTAAGACTCCACCCTTGAGTGACCAGTTCACCTCATAGTGAGACTGACTCTGCTGTGATCCCTCAGCATCCAGGGCGTAGTCAGGCTTTCCGACCGCACCTCTCCACCTCTGCTGCCAATCTGGTCTACCTAAGCATTTTCTTTTCGCAAGCTTCATCCACTGTGTCCTCCCATGGGAGTTGAAACGCCAAAATGTGCTGCTGTGCATTTAACCACGACATCAGCTCTGGCCTTGACGACTCGCTCACGGTTTCCTGTGGGATTATCACATGCCTGTACTTAGCAGAGCTGAAGTAGGTCTGCTCAAAAATGCTGTGGCTGTTCTTCATCTTGGACAGAAGAGATTGATGTGAAGTTTTAACAGGTTTTGTCTTCTCTTCTGTGCTTCATTGAGTTACAGTAAATTCTGATGGTGCAGTGAGTTCCATGTCTCACATCCTGGTAACGTCCTACAAACATGTTTATTTCTCTGTTCCTCTCCCAGTTATTCCACAGAACAGACGGGCCATAATTTTGGCTTCCAATGAATTGTTGCTGTGACGTGCCTGCCTGTTTCACAACAAAAGTGATCCACCAGTGAAACCAGCTAGGGGTGGGCAATATACCAAATATACTCAATCTATCACGGCTTAGATCATGTACAATATATAAAATAACTATATCGCGAACATCGAGTATCAACTTGTTCACAAATGTCAGCAGTAGAGGCTTCACTTCTGCTGTTCCCTCATCATGCCGTCTCACAGCCCTTGCTCCCCCACCCAAACTGAAAACTGTCTGCCGCACATGCGCGTTCATATATCAGGAAACAGTGAGTATAGCATGAAAAGAGCAAAGAAGGACGAGGCAGATGATATTGGTCTGAAGTAAAACAACACTGGCTCTGTTATGTGGCAGTGGTTTGGGTTTCTTAAGGATGGAACAAAAAGTGGTTATCTATTTCACCACCTGAAAACCCATCGACTACCACGGAGGTGAAGTCGGGTTGTTTTTCAACATTCACTTGTTTTTCTCCCGTTTCAAGAAAATAGCACCATCCAAACAAAATCATCTATCTGACATATTCCTGACACAGACACATGAGACCGATCTTTAACAACTGTTGGTTTTCACAAAATTACAGTTATTTAATTTAAAATGTACAGAAACCACAATGAATATCAAACTCTGAGGCAAGCAGTAGCCAAACTGTTAAGGGACCGTGTACAAATGACAACATCTTTTCCTTCAAGTTAAAGTAGCTGACTTTTCTCTGGATAAATAAGTATCAGCATAGATGTTTGGAGAGTTATGGGTTTTTCTGAAATTGATGTTATCTGGCATTATTTATTAGTCTAATCAGTAAAGTTATATAGGCTATATGGTTGAAGGGGTTTGTGGACATTTCACAGCCATTGCCAGACAAATAACATTTTAAATAATAAATAAATACTCTGATAGATGTCTTTATATCTTTCTGTTTATGCCACCACTAATACTTTTATATTCTCCATCCTGCATCAACACCTATGCATAATCTTTAATGTCATGCATTAAAGAGTTGACTTTAACATTTACACAATGATGTATAGGATATTTCAGAATATTGGGATATATATAGTGTATCACGATATAGCCTAAATGTATCGCGATAATGGTTAGAGGCCATATTGCCCAGCCCTAAAACCAGCCTTTTAGTATTGTAAATGTGCTTCGCTTTATCTGAGCCTTTGTGTTTGTTTCCTTTCAGGTGAGCTGTGACTGTCCCCTCTTTGTCTCTCCGTGCACCTGCATGTACCGTGGGCGGCCGGGCCTATCGGAGAGGCGCTGTGCTCAAAGTCTGCTGCACTAGGTGAACCCATGGCTTCTGGCCATCCACCTCCTTCTAGAGGCCACCGGCTCAGGCTGGTTGAGTTGATACTTGGGCCTCTGCTGGTCCTGCTGGTTTCTGGTCTGGGACCAGCACTGGGTCAGAGCATCTACACCAACCAGTGGGCTGTCCACATACCTGGAGGTCCGGAGGAAGCTAATCGAATCGCAAGTAAACATGGCTTCATCAATTTTGGACAAGTAAGTAAAAAGCTTTTTTTTTTTTTTTTGTTCATCACGTAGTGGTTTCCCTGCATCTGCAGTTTCATATCAACGAGAAATGATTTTCAATGTGAGGTGATCTAAGGGTCAATAGTGAAAATTAGATACTTTGATT
Source organism: Fowleria isostigma (assembly GCA_029814645.1). Classification (NCBI taxonomy): domain Eukaryota; kingdom Metazoa; phylum Chordata; class Actinopteri; order Kurtiformes; family Apogonidae; genus Fowleria; species Fowleria isostigma. Next base: position 41,814,854 of record JAPTGZ010000018.1, read on the forward strand.
TTGCAACTAGACTCATCCACCTGCTGAGAGGTTGAATAAATGGAGGTGAGCTGAATGAAAATTAGTTTGAAAATGGGTATGTCATGCTCTGTATAATAACCATCATGCTCACTTTTATTAAATCCTATCAATATCTACATGTACTAATTTATTCTGAAGTATGAGGTTGTAGGCTTGATTGCTATGACTTTACATTAGTTGGGTATGTGCGAGCAGGGGGTCTTCCTTTTCTCATATCTCCTGTTGCTCCACCTATTTAATTATTCAGCCAGAAGCTCTGCTTTGAAAGGCTATGTTATGCCAGTTTTTCAGCATCAGGTCAAGGTCATACATTCATGATCTTTCTACAGATGAAGCATTCTGTTCCTCGCTGACTGTGTTGTAATGAATGCGTTGCAATTTTTTCTCGTTGATGTGCTGACAGCGCCCTCTAAAATGGTATTGTTTCCATTTTGCGTTGCAATTTTTTCTCAAAAAGTTATTTGCTGGTGAACATATTTGTGCGGGCAGATATATGCTATCACTGCAAGTGTGTCTACAGCTGAGAAAACCTTAAACACTAAGAACACTAAACTTTGATTTCAAGCAACATAGAGAGTCTTTAATAGACATACTGTGAATGATAGGTAGATCATGTCAAGCATCGATATACACATTGGAATTCACTGTATATCCAAAACATTATAAAAAGCCAAATTCCTCTAAAATGGAAAATGATGAGATTTTTACTAACAGTTTTAAGTCGGTTGCTTCTTCTATGTACATTTTTTATGTTATTGAAATATTATATCCATTTCCATACACTTAATGTGTGAGCAGTGGATTTGGATAAGCCTTTCCTGTCTTCTTCAGTGATTCATTTCTCTCCAGTGACTTCCTGTTTGACCTTAGTGGAAACTAATTAGCGGTTATGCCCAAAAATTCTTCACTTTTTTTCTTCTTCTTCAAAAAAAAAAATCCACGCCTTGTTAGATTTAATTAGCCTTCTTTATACTAGAGGATTTATTGACCTGTTTAAAGTCTTCTTTTTCAGGTCACTGCTCAGAACCCAAATCTTCATTGTGCTTGTATGTTTACCAGTTCCTCATGTACTTGTATTTGGCAAACTTCAGGATTGTTTTTTTTTTTTTTTT
>JAPTGZ010000018.1:41825341-41835496 GCA_029814645.1 Fowleria isostigma
CTAGTCATCAGGAATTAATTACTATTGAGAAGGTTATTGCTCATTTGTGCTAGCAAATATCTGTAATATTTTATGCTCTGTAGGTGAAGATGTGTTTTTTAATGTGCTAATATAACACAAAAAGAGCACTTTTATAGCCAGTTTAAAGTGTGTGGGAGATTATATAAACTCAGCCTTTAGCAGAAGCAAAATGAAATCACTGCTAATGTGACAAAAAGCCCTTTGTACTATATGCTAAACACTTTCTTTATTGACAAAAAGTGAGGCTAATGATATATTTTCATTATTAATGCAGTTTTTGCTGTCTGCACATTTAAATTCCGCATATTATTCATTGTATATTTAAAAACATGGATAAAAACCAGCTATTGAATCTGCTATTCAGCCATGAAACGTTACCATTCCCTAAAGGCTGCTCCAAGGTCCTTGAGTCAAACGTGGGTCCAAACACACCGGCTATAGATTGCCAACTTTTAAATATTTTATTACATTTAAGCATGTTTTGTAAGCTGTTTTACTTGTGCAGTATCTTCATTAATCTTTTAACACACCACTCTGTGTACTGTAGCTATGTCCTACTTCAGCCAATGAGAACTGATGGATCGAACGGTGAGTGCAGGCCTATAGAACCGCTGTACTATGTCGCTTAGAGATGGTGCAGCTTTGAAGTGTATTAATAATAACATTGCAACCACAGTTCTCAGTGAAAACTGTTGAATTTTAGCCCTAGTTTCCGTATGGTTACATGAAGGGACTGGTGTTTTCATCTAGAGAAAAATGGACAGTTTCTCATCTCTGGGTGGTTGATCAGCAGCAGAGGAGCGTAGATCTGCAGCGTGTTTGGTCCCACTGCCTTTGGTCCTTGTTTTGTTGTTAGTGAGCGAGCCTTGCTTTTATTCGGCGCTCCGGCCTCTCTCTCACTAAGCAGACCCAGATCTCACTTCATCTCAGTGCAGCTGCTCTTCTTTGAAAGTTAATGAACTGCAGAGATTGACTTATCCTGTTTGCTCTGGAGGAGACTTCTGTGTTGAGTGGACGAACTTTAGAGCCAATATACTTATTATAAAATACTAATACAACCACATACAGGCATGATAATAACATCGATTGTAGTATTGGACTGTATTGGAATACTTTTATTAATAATATAAAATATAAATGTGTAGTACTGCAGTAAAAGGAAAAACAAAAAAAACAACAACTTAGGTTATATGGGCAAGTCTGTTGAGCTCTTGAGGTTTTCAGTGATTAATATTGGTGGTAAATCTGTTGCTAAGATTATGTCTTTTCATGCCCTAAAGCCATTGTTCCCAACCCGGGATCCAAGACCCATTCAGGGCATCACAGAGGAGTCATGGGTCGTTGCCTATGCTGAGGTTGTCCAAATTAGATTTGCACACTTTTAAATTCATAACAGTAACACGCATACTGAATAATTTAATGTTTGTACATAAAACCATTTAAAATATGCCTGTGTCCAGTCACATCTGCTGGACGAAGACTGCATCTTGTATTTCCTGCAGTCAGAGTATCACCATTTTATGTCCAATATATTTTCATTTCTTTACAGTTCATAGAAGGGGGAAAAGAAAATATTCAACCATCTATGCATGGATCCATACAACCTGATGTACTATGTCTATATATCTTTATAAATATATATGTGCCTTTACATGAATAAATGCATAGAGTAGGGCTGTATAACAACACAGCATATGGTGTAATGATAGAAAAACACATGTTGTCCAGGAAGAACCACTGCCTCAGGCACAGTACAGCCATTTATCAAAACAACTTTCAAGTGTAATCTCAGTATAAAAGTTGATAATGCTTTTTGGAAACCAATTACTTTACAAGGTACCAGTGCTTGTCTTGACACATCACAGTGTTACTGTGGTGTAGAGAGTTGACTTCCAGTGGTGGCTGTGCTGTTTCGTTTTTTTAAATAATGAAGTTGGATTGGCCAGAATGTGCAAATAGTGTGCACTTTCAGTAAACATGCACATATGCTACAAAATGAGTAGACATCTTAGGTAACAGAAGCACACCTTGTATAATTGTAATAAATAGAAAACAATGAGTATGTGTTCTTTTAAAGCTTAAGCATTGAACTAGAGTCTCTCTGTCATCATCCATCGGTAGCAGCTTCGTGGAATCAGGGAAAAATAGAATCACGCCTACACATATACAGCTGGAAAACAAGTTAGGGAACTAGAAAATTGTCTTTAGATAATGTTTTTTCCACTTTTAACCTCCTGTTTCTGTGCACAGATGGTGTTATACCACCGTATGGAGCAGATATTATCAGTCTTTTCTTACGTGTTTGAACAGACATTATTTTTATCAAAGGAAAAGTCTCTGTCAGTGATTTCTGTATGTTGCATTTTTTTCTTAGTAATCATGTAGAGTTGCATCAGTCACATAAGCTGACTGGATGACTTCTACTTCATGTGTAAACTGACATTGCTAGGAATTGTCAAAAAAAATAGTTGGCTCAGGCATGAATCAGTGTTCCTGGCGACATATCTTGATGATGACATAAATGTCTGGAAGAAGCTGCTGCTGGTTTCGCTCAACCCTCTTAAAAAAACACTAATTTTGAAGACAAAGGAAAAAAAAATAACGTAATGGTCAGCAGGAGGCCCTCTCCAGCCTAGAGTAAAGGAGTGTACACTCATATTGCCAGGGGTTCCTGGGAACCGCGGCAGCAAAGGCCCAGCAGCACTCGGTTATTACTCTGCTCTCCTGCAGAAGAGTGATGGGGGGCTGGGATTGAGCAGAACCACACACAGGTCACAGGGGCTGTAACAAGAGCCAGATGTGCTGAGGGGACACAAACAAATACATGGACAGGCACCTCTCTAAGGCTTTTAAGTATGGGCTCGCTCACATGTATGCACAAGCACACGCACAGGGAGCAGGTTGAGGTATTTCAAGAATGCCTACCCTAAAATGGAAAAGCAGCACTACTTGTTATGTTAATATGTGTACAAGGAGGAAAAGCAGCAAGCGGCAGTTTTTACCATTGCCTTAGTTTTCTCACAATTAATGAAATTCATTATATTAAATGTTCATTTTAACACAATGCTGGCAATAACAAAATCACCTTGTTAAGTGCTTTGTGATAAATCTAGTGTGTTTGAACCTACATCTTTTTAAACTAATATCTTTATCTTTGCTAACATAATACAAAATCTGCAGCACTTTAAAATAATTGACATCCATTATCTTCATATTTGTCATTACTTCAGTCTCCTGCTGTCTGAAACTTTCTGCACTTATTTCCATTCAGAGTATTTGAGTTTCAGTACAGAACAGAATTGTTGAACTTGAATTGTTAAATATTTGTTCTAGTCTAATATCCTTGTTCACAATATTTCCCATATTTCAGGTTTCATGTTTTGCAGGGATCTTTACTGCTGGCTATTTCCTAAACTCTCTCCCATTTCCTGTGTTATCTTAATTGTCGCCTATTAACTGAAGGCAAAATGCCACACAACTCTTAAAGCAAGAATTATATAGTACCTAGTTTCTCTTTGTTGTTGGTTGACCTCAATCACCTCAGATATGGTGAAGGATATGCTGAAAAATCTGGTGTCTGTAGCTGAAAGGTCATGAATTTGATCCCAAGACTAACAGCATATAAATCTGGGTGGGAAAATCAACACATCAGACTAAGGAAGGAAGCCGGTTGATGGGACAGTTAAGCAGTGTGCTACCCCCTCTTCTTCAGTGGCAATGAGATAAAGCTGTGGTTCTACTGGGAAACTTCCAGGTGTGGGCTGTTGTTGCTGAAAAAGCCTTTCAAGTGAATTCTCATAATGGTTTAAAAAGAGTAAAATGTACTTGTCCCTCCTGTCTGTGGTTTATTCCATTCATTAAAAGTTTATGAAGCGCTATAGATGGGACTCCTAAATAAATTCCCTCTGTCATTGTCTTCCCTGGGTGAACAGGTTAAATTGTTAAATATCTAGCAGCTGAAGTGAGCCTCATTGTGCTGCACAGTCAGTCATCTGTCTGTAGAAGTGTTTACTTTTGGCTTGTATCTCATGTCATGGAGCCCATAATGAGAACAGAACGCTCCCGTCTGACAGAGTAACCAGGACTGTAAGTCCCAGCCTCCTGCTCTGTGTTGTCTGCACAATCGCAGACAAGATGACCTGGGAGGCGGAGTGGTTGTTTGTGCTGCAATTTGAAAAGGGCAAGGGCTTAGATCTGATAAGCCTTTTACAATGAAAACAATGAGGTGAACATTTAGAAGGCAGAGTGCGACCTAATGGAGGCGGCAGTGTGGGAGGAATGCAGCATTTGGGTGGAGCTTCTTTCTTTTTATGAAGGCTGCAAGTGATTTTTTCCCCCCTTTTTGTAACAGGATTCCTACTAAGTTGCTACAGATCTGCATTTTGAGCTATTTGGTTGTGCTGCAGTGTAGCAGAGATGCTGGAGTTAGATTTCAGATCAGGTGTCGTTGACACTAATGGTTAGTTTAGCTACACATTACCACGAGAGGAGGAAAAACAGGTTTTTATTTGAAAGGGTTTTGTGTTCCTGTACACCCCAAGGATCAGGTTTTACTTGGCGTATTTTAATGAGACTGTTTCCTTGAGTGATATACATGGTGTTCTGTTCAGACACACAAACACTGTACCTTTTTTGTACCTCTCAGAACATCTCTGCCTTTTTCTTGTTGACAAATGACAGTGGTATCTTGTCATGTCTCTCATCCAATGTAGCCCAAGTGACCTAAAGAAGTTGATATAGTTGTTTTTGTTCTTATTCTGTGTCTATCCTTTAAGCCATCTTGTCAAAATACTGTTTGGCACAATGTAGCTGATAAAAATATCAAGCAAGCAAACAAGACTTTTCTATTTCTTTCTATCCTTTTTGTGCCTTAAATTCATTTTTTCCTGGAGCTTTTTGGTGCTTCCAATCGTGCATCAGGCTGTTTTCTCCTCACACTGAGTAGGTGCTTATTTGTTTTTGAAGGTTTCCAGTTCTGTTTTGGTAACCTGCCAACTTGGCAGAAATGGATCTGAAATGTACTAGGGGTACACTTTATTTTTTTTCCGATATATTTTTGAAAAAAGATCTTTGTTCTTCTGCAATGTTGTGTCATCTGTGTTATGAATGTGACAGCCTAGTTGGGTCTGTCTTTGTGTTTCCCAGTTTCTCTGCACGTCCTCTGAGTTTGTTGGTGTGAGTTTGACAGTTTGGTGACACAAACAATAAAACACACCTTCTTTCTAGGTCATCTTTGCATGTGGCAAAGGAAGAAGGGTTTATTATGTCTGCATACAGTATCAGCTGTTGGTGTGTGTTTGAGCATCCATTAATATTTTATTGCTGATGTAAGGTATGCATCAGTGAGTTACATCTCCCCCTCCCCCCCACCTCATCAAATGTTCTTGAATATGAGTTCTTGCATGTCTGCTGTACTATTGGAGCTCATCCTTTTATTGTGTGTAATTTTGCTGACTGAAGCCACGTTGACTGAATTGAATACTTAACTGCTGCAGGGTTGTCGGATTGGGAATAATACTGTCTTATACCTAACCTGTGTTTCGGTTGCCGTGATCCACTTCGCTGTTTAATCCAAAACATTATTACATGTATTGTTTACACAGGAGGGAGAACATATCAGATCAAATGTAATCTTCTCAGCTGTTTAGCTCTATATCAGAAGAATCTCTGCACACTGTAAAACAAAACAGCAAAAATACAAGCTTGGAAACTAAATTGGATTTATTTTGTATTTATTTTACTTGCTTGTCAGATGTTTTGGTTGAATGAAGAACACTATAAATCAACCAATGAATCAATTTAATTTAAAGTGCTTTGCCAACACACAGTCCCAATACACTTTACAAGATGCAGAGGAAAATTAAAGAATATTAGAAGATATACACTATGTAAATAAAAGTAATGCAAAAAGCACCATTAGACACATCAATAAGAGATGGGTAGAGTATGTAGGTGCAATATACTGTGATTACAAATGAGCCACTGTTTCAAAACTTCTGTGTATGAATATTTTTAAAAATTGTAGGTCCTAATTTATGTCATAGGAAATGTAAAGGAAATGTATACTAATCTCCCGTTACCATTTGATACTAATGCTTTCACTAAATGAATCTAATTTTATAGAATTAGGAATAATTTTTCCAATTACCATCTATTTAAAACCCAGAGCCTGTGTATAATTATATTAATAGACAGTCATATGGAAATATGTCCCCAGTGTTTTGTTTGTAGCATCGTCCATACATCACAAAGATAATATGGGTCTTTTGTATTTATGTATAAGAGGCATTACTCTCTAGAGCTGCTGCTGAAAATGGAGCAAACTAGGCTTTGAAAGCCTCAAATCTGTGGATTCTTGGGATATTTACCACAATATACAGGAAACCAACTGCACAGGAAATGCTGAAGAGGTTGTTTTCTAAGACGCATCCATCTGTTTGGATGTGTTTCTCTGGAAGTTGCCCCAGCTCAGGGAATGTTACCAATGTTTTGGACAGGATGCTGTGGTAACTCTAGTTGGTGAGCCTCAGTGACTTGCTTTCGTTCCCAGGGCAGTGGTCCAGACGGCCTCGGCTGGCTTTGCCCCTGCCTGCTGAGATGCGTACCGCTGCACCACAGTGGACATACTCCAGCTCCCAGGTTTCCCCGAGTCTTCTTGAGCCACCATTCCTTGAATTTCCAATACACAGTGTAAAGTAAACCAGGAGATCTGCAATTATGGTGCACTGGAAATAGCTGAGTCCTGTGCTCAGTTTAGCTCTGAGTGAGCTTTCCCAACAAGTGGGTTCAGTGTTTAGTCCACAGAAAACAGTCAGCCTCCCTCTGCTTTCCAGACCTATAATACTGGGCTGTTTATGAAAGAACCCCCCCCCCAAACAAGCTATTTTTTGAATACTGCTTCCTTTTAGGCATTTGTACAACTTGGGCAGCCTTTCGTTGTAATTGTAGGAACAGAGAAGAAAGTAAGAGTCATCTTATTTAAACAGATTAAAAAAAAACCTATTGTCTCATTCACTGACAGCTATATTTTTAGCACAGCTCTTCAGGTACATGCCTCTGAGGTTTGCATTCTCCTCAGAAAATGAATCCGTCTGTGCTGCCAAAAAAATGTCTACAAAGCATACCACCAAATGATGCATTTTCTGATAATCTCATATTGTGTCCAATGATTTGGTTACACATGATCCCACAATGTGATTAAAAACTTTGATAACCACTGAAAATATGGAACAAATCTGAGTAACATATATCATCCCTTGCTTTTGTAGTATTCATTAAAGTGTAAATAGACTTTGTCGACACCCTGTATGTGTATTTTGTTTGTGATCTGTAAGTAAACAGTACATCCCAGTGTTGAGGCCTGTCTGTCTTATTTCCACATGAAGTGCAGTTTATGTTGACATTTATGTCTCAACTTTATGTAATTTCTCTGTCCAGAGTTTTCCGGTCTGAAGATCAGCTCCACTGTCGTCTTTAACCCTGTGGAACAGTCATCATTGTCCCTGGAGGGTGAGGAGGACTCTGAGCTGAAGGGCCCTGTGGTAAGAAAAGACTGTGTACCTCTATTTGTGTGTGTGTGTGTGTGTGTGTGTGTGTGTGTGTGTGTGTGTGTGTGTGTGTGTGAGATAAATCTACAGGATGTTAATGATGCCACTCCCCACAGATTGACAGACGCTGCTCACGCTGTAATAAAGAGGGCATGATTTACCACACCAGACAGATGAGATCTGCAGATGAAGGCCAGACAGTCTTCTTCACCTGTATACACTGCAGGTAACTAATGTGAACTCACTGTGTGGCATGGACGCGGAGCTGAACGCTGATACAAACACTGATTTTCACTGTGATTATCATTGACAGGTATCAGGAAAAGGAGGACTCCTAAGAAGATGGAGCCGTTTGTCACTTTCCTCTACGTACATCTGTCCTTCTGTCGACCGCTGGGACACTTTCTCTACCAACTGACTGTAAATTAGAGACTGAATTACTGAAAATAGTGTCACTTGGTGCTTCTATTACAACAGTGGATTCTCCCTGAGTCATTAAAACACAAAAAATTGATCTTAATATTAATTTCCTAGCTTTTCTCTGGGACTTTCAGACAGACCTTAAAATGCTTTTTTAAAATTATTACCCCGTTCCCTGAAGGGGAGGCAAGGGTTATTGTTTTTGGTTGGGTTATTTTTTTGTTTATTGAAATGCCAGTGACCCAGAATGGATGTCATTACATTTTGGGAGAAGTAGGTCAAGGTAAATAATTTTTATGATTTTTAAAATATTTTTTTCCCCCCATGATTTACTTATAATGGGTGAAATTTTACATGTTGATTAAAAATAACAATTTTGTTTCAATTTACTTGAAACTTGGCACACATGTAGAGGCAGTTGATCTGCTGACATCCACATGCACAGACATGATGACATCAGCTGGGTCAATGCCAAAATAAGCTACAATTTGTGCAAGGGGTGGGGGTTTGTTGTGCCTGGCACCACTTGTGGATATTGTTGTTATTATTATTATTATTATTATTAAATAGGATAGGTGGACTTTTTGTGTTTTTTTAATATTTCAAAACAGATATGGAGGTATCGTGTACAAATGAATCAAATGAAAACAGTTACAGAAACATTTCACGGGACAAACGAACTGCTGATGTTTGACTTTCCATAGAATTTGCTTCTTGCAAAAAGAAAAGGAAATGAGCAGACATACTCTTTAAACACTCTTAATCGTGTTCTGGTGAAGGAAAACTGACTCTCAAAGCTCCAGTAAGTAGTAAGTGAATCAAGAATTGTGGTTTTACAAGTTTTATAGTTTAATCACTATTACCCACCCCCCCGAAGGGGAGGCAAAAGGTATTGTTTTTGGTTCAGTTTGTTAACACTTTAGCAACAAAACTATTGGTTGAATTCATACCAAATTTGGTTTATAAATTGCCAGTGACCCAGAATAGATCTGATTTATATTTTAGGAAAGGTAGGTCAAAGTTCAAATTTAAAGTTTTTTTTTATTTTCAACTCTTCCCATTCACCTATAATGGGTGAAATACATGCAAGAGGCAAGGTTTACTGTGCCTGGCACCACTTTTAATGTTTGACCTTTTAATTCAGTGAAAGTTATCTGGAAAGAAATGTGTAAAAATAGAAATCGGTGACAGTGTGAAGAGGTTGGGGGGGAAAAATACACATTTCAGAGCAGACTGATGTTGGTTGTAGATTTTGTGTTGAATTAAAACCATGTCTTTTCCCATCTCAGGGTAAAATTTGTAGATCGGGCAACAAATGTTTTTGATTAAAATCTCACTTCATTTGGTTTCATTTTGCCACGGTGATAGTAAGAGGAAAAGCAAACAGTAAATGGCTCCCCGTGTGTTTCTTAATCCAAAGAAATTACTCTTGTGCACAGTTCTTTTTCCTTTTCTTTCTCCAGCACTGGCAGAGTAGACAAATCAAATGCAGATGGAGGTTTGAATGTGCAAGACTAATAAGAAGACGCAAAGAGAGTCAATGTGGAGCAATGTGGATCAAATGGGCAATTTGGGAATCAAGCTTAACCTTGTCAGGAAAAGATCCAACGTGTTACGCAGTGTTATATTAGTGATGCCTCTTTAAAGGTCTCATTGGAATCCCATAATAAAAGAATTCATGAGGACAGAATACATTAACATTTTGAAACAAGATGATGTGAAACTGATAAAGAAGATGAAGGTTTTTCATCGTGTTTGTCAAAAGGCAATCTCTGTTGTGATTGATGATATTTATGCATCTATTGATCTAGTTGAATAGATGATATTTGGAGATTAGACAGAAATACAAATTATAACAGAGGAGGCAAAAAATACAAAACTGACAGTGTTGATTAAATTCAAAATACATCACAGAAAAACATTTTGACATATTTACTTGTCCAATGATGGTGAGATGAAGAGCTGGATATCATCTTAGTATGTGTGTGTGTTAACCCATAAAGACCCAGCACTACTTTTGTGTCAGTTCCCAAATGAAATTTTCTTTATATTTACCTCCGCCAAGGAGGTTATGTTTTTGCCGGCGTTTATCTGTCTGTTTGTCTGTCTGTCTGTTTGTGTACAAAATAACTCAAAAAGTTATGGACGGATTTCGATGAAATTTTCA
>JAPTGZ010000018.1:41838009-41855293 GCA_029814645.1 Fowleria isostigma
GTTTCGGTTTTTTTGGACTTGAATTTAAACGGTTTTACAAGTCCAGAACCGGTACGTAGAACCGGTACACAGCACTACTTGCCAACAAGCCATTTTTACACAACTGGCTGTGTCCAGATGTACAGACTGTTAAGAGACCTTGTGCTCTGACATTGAAGTCGATCCAGTGAATGAGATGGATACTATGCTCATAGTAATTTATGCACAGTGCTTTCACCACTCATGTTGTGTTACTTAAACTGTATTGATGTAGGACTTGATTGTGATGTTTACTGTGCCAGAATTGCATACTATGCAAGGCAGTATATTGTTTTAATGTCTACAGACTCTCTACTCTCCAGAACGAGTGTCTGATTGATATTATTTTTACTGAGGACCCAGCATAGCTATATTTGACAGGGAGCTGAAATAAAGGCAGCCATGTCAAATGAGTTTAATGTTCCTTGACATGGCAGTGACTGCTTTTCATTCCCATAATGTTGATGAGACTAGACTTGTTTTGCTCTTTGCTGCTGTCTACTATGAATAATTCTGTGGTGTAACTGCATTCAACATATCTTCCCCCGATTGGTGAATTATTTGGTTGGAAGAACTCATTTGTCCGTACAGCCTGGGGAATGGAAATTGAGTAATTCTGCTGATCGACATTCAAGGACATAAATGAATACATCAATTTTAGATCAGGAGGAACTAAGTGGTTCGCTGTGCCAGTTCACAGCACCAGTGGCGGCTACATGTGGACTGGGTTTATGTATGTGAGTTTTGTTGAGTCGCTTTCACAGCATTGAAAAATAATTCTAAATAGAACAGTTACAGCAAAATAGTAATACCAATATGGGGTAGGGTAAAGTAGGCTAAACAAACAAGCAAGCAAAGGTAAAAAGATTTAAAAAAAAAAAAAAAAAAAGGAGAAAAAAAAAAAAAGTGTACTATTGTATCTTCACAGAAAGTTTCTGACCCAAATGTCAACCACGCTTATTAAGTGGTGACACCAGGGATGGGAGTAAATGAGCTCTGCTTCTTCTCACTCCTTTTCGGGGTTCTGGGGTTTAGGGGTGGTATACTAGTGGAGACTCCTGTTATAAAATGACATGTTATACATACTGTGTACATACAATGTTCAGAAATACAATTGCTATGTCTATATGCACTTGCAATGGATACTTCTGTGTATGTTCCTTATGTACATTCTACATACATTTCTATGTGTTTCTAAATGAATAATCTCCCTGTAAAATTCACTATGTATAGTTTTATATGCATGATCTACAAGTCTACTTGCTTTTTTGTACGTATGCTTTAGTTGTGCATTCTTCATGTATAGTGCTGGATGTATAATTCTTTATGTAGATTCTTCATGTATGGTTCTTGTGTATACTTGTACATATAGCATGCTCATCTTTTTTTTTTTCTTTTTCCTTTTCTTTTTTTTTTGCCAATTCTTCCATGTATGTCTGTGTACATGGGTATGAAATGTATACGAACAGTATTGACTATTGTACATGTGAATGGAATTACCACTGTACATGGAGTCATAATCTTGAAATAAACTAAACTAAAATAATCCCAGATAACCCATTAAAAGCCCAGTCCAGGTTTTCTCACACACGCTCCCACTGCTTCCAACTAATTCACATCAGTTTTACTGAATTGCTGTTGACAGTGTTTTCACTCATCATACTGATTAACTTGTACAGCTTCAGTTTGAGCTTTAAGGACCAGCCAAATGTAAGTTTTATCTAGTCATTCAACTAATATAATCAGGACTGAATATTATTTTTCTTTTGGTGATGATGATTATGCCATGATTATGAAATTTTTGCTGATTAATTGAATAAAGGTAATAACAGATTTGCATAAAAATGGAATGTTGGTGAGTATGACCGTAGTGATTAACACATTTCCACACAGATGAGAGTGTGTGCAGAGGCTTGCTTCCCTTTCTCAGCATCTCATTAAATGTTATACTAGATGAGCAATATTTTTTCTTCAGTAGCTGATTAATTGCCATCCAAATAATTATGATTCAGGTTGACTTAAAGTTCTATTGTGAATGATTTAGGGTGATTTAGCAGCATTGTAATGTTTACAATTCTGTTTCCACTACACGAAAATCAGAACAGCTGTGTTTTTTGCTACATTAGATTGAGAAGGTTTTAATGTTCAAAGGTAGTGGGTCTGTACCACAGCATCTGTCATGTTTACTACAGTGTTTCTACAGTAGCTCAGAACGGACATCCTCTTCTCCTTGTTTCCTGTTTCATAGCAGGTGGCATCAAGCATTAAAAAGCATTCTGTCACTTACTATGTTTGACTATGAATCAGAGTTGATATCCTCTGAAGCAAAAAATTGAAAGGACAAAACACTGGTGGTAACAAGGGATTTTTTGGGGGGCCACCATAGTAGAGGGTGGCATGGGGTTGGGGCATTCAGTTTGTAGTCCGCAACTTAAATGCTGCTTGTGAATAAGTATTGCACTTTGACATCGTAATTGTCTCCATCTGCTCATTTTATGACACTATTATAGATAAGCACAGCAATAGTTAAAATCAGAAGAGCTTTTTATTGGTATTGGACATTGGAACGCTGTCATTGGTCCTAATTCTCTGCTTAGATGCCGTTAAAACTTAAGAAGCAACAAGATAACCCTATTAAGACTATGAATGGTGAAAAAGATGAGGAAATTGTAATGGAAATAACACACTTCCATTAGTTTCATCCAGCTTTTTTTCACAGCTGAATAGAAGTCATTATCATGATCACGCAGAATAATTGCCTTTTGTTGAAATAATTGTGATAATGGCAATGCTGTGAAATGAATATAGGAGCAGAACAGAAGTTCGAATGTCAGGATGTTCAGATTGTACATTTTATCAACTCTGCCGTCCATTATGCGTTGTGCAGAGGCTGGGTGTACTCTTCTGCCTAACATTAAAAATGATTTAGATATTCAAGGAAATCATCCTTTACTTACAGGATGCGCTTTGATCCTTTTCACAGATAGCTATCGAAAGTGCTTTCAGAAATGGTCCGTGGCTGTTTCCTGGTACTTTTCACAGTTTTGATGCAGTTCGCTTCTGGGAAACTTTGATGCCTGAGCAGAGTGCAAAAACACACCACCTTTGCCCGGTAGTTGCAAAATGGGTGTGCCTGTTCCACATATTTATACACTGCTTGCTATTGATGCGTCTCATTGTTCCAGACACATTGTGTAGACTAACTGACTTCAGTGTTGGAAAACAAACATTGCAGGAAAATATATATTCCTCTCACAACCTTTTTATGGCAGTCTGTTTCACTGCTTTCATGAGTGGGTCAACTTTTAGCAACTTCAGTCTCTGCTTCACTGATGCACATTTATCTGTGAAATTGATGTTTAGACAGATTTGAGCTGGAAGGGAAGGTGTGTGTGTGTATGTGTGTGTGTGTGTGTGTGTGTCTGTCTACTGTGTACTTTAAGGAGCAGGTACCCATTATTGGATCAAATTCACCATTAGGTCTGGGGGAAATTTTTTCCGCACTAAATTAAGAGCTTTGTGATAACATTATAGAGCCAGAAAGCCCCAGCTTGTAGTCTTCCCTCAAGCAAGACAATGGCAGTAAAGATAAGTCATGACTGATGAGACAGACCAGACCCATGCGATCAACAGTTTGTCCATAATCACCAAGTTGACGTGCACACTGCATATAACTAAGGTATTTACATTAGTTATATCTGCTTGGTTCCCTGTTTTGAAAAGGCTTTTGGTTTTAAAGCAATAATGCAGAAAATGTGCTTTGCATTTATTACGGTAATCTATTGTGTAATCTCAAGGACAAATCACTGCACAAACACCCAGGAAAGCGTAAAATAGGTGGTCTTTTTTGACTACATCTAATACAATATTACTATCTCTGAAAAGATACTACAAAGACAGAATCGAACCCTAAGCGATTTTATTGTTGTAGCCTGGTCTCCATAGAAACAGCAGTAACAAACAGTCTTTGAGGACTTCCCCTCTGACATCTGTGCTGTGGATCCAGTTTTATGATCTGTCTTTCTTTCACCCCACTTCACCTACAGTACAGTGAGGAGGAGTACAATGAGTCGGAGGCTTTTTGTAGAGTGAGGGGGATCACAGATTGTAATGTGTGTAGTAGCCTCGGGCATTGGCAGCCGCAGAACAAGGTTATGGCTCAGTTTCATGTGAATTGTGTGCAGCTGGGCACATAATGTTTGATTGAAACAACCATCTCATTTGACAAATTTCCTCTCTATTCAGCAAAAATGTGTCAGAGGATGTACTGTAAAATCACAACTACTGAAAAAAAATAACAAGTGAAAAGCCTGTATTGAAGGACATGAAAAGTCCATCATCCGCTGATATGGAAGCATTCCGGGCCGCTCACATTTATTTCAGAAATCAGTCTCAAATGTTCCTGCCCTGCACCTCAGGGAGACCTCATGACAGTCTATTAAATTGAAGTATAAAGAGGTTGACTACTTGGGGTGGGTGCAGAGACAAAAGGGCCCAATCCTCTGATGAGACAGAGAGTTGTTAGGAAATTAAGAGAGTGTAGCTCCCTCAAATGGCCCCAGTAGTGCTTCACTGGGGTTGGATGAACCTGTTTGGTATTTCTGTCCTGCAGTCGTGCTCTATCACTGCTCTAAGAGTAAAGAGGGGAGATAAAATTAGACGCCAAAGTTGAATCTTATTAACTCCTGTCCCACTGGCAATCCCCTTTTGCACTGTCTTCATTTTGTGAGTGTGTGGAAAAGCTGGTAGGAAAAAACAATACACAATCCTCACAGACGTATCTTGATGTGTAGTATTTTAAGTGTTTTAGTGAGTTGAATGCATTTTTAACTTTACAGGCTTAACCTCAGATGTCCTCATCAAAGTCATCAACAAGGACATTACCTTTGTGTACCCCTAAATTAACTTTAAACACCTCTTTAATGTTTACAGAACTCTCAAGTCATCTGCTAAAAATAAAAATCTGAAATTATGTGCAAGGACTTGGAAGTGTAGTGTAATCATTTAATTCAGTGCTTGTAATCTGTGGCTTTGCTCAAATTTTGTGACTCACCGTTGCTTTAATAGATCTTCTCATGCTTATTCATCAGTGCACATTAATTCTGTCCAAGCAGGATTTTATGCAGTGTGCTTTCATGTCTACTTATATGAAGGCATTTATTCCCGCTCTCCTGGCAGGGGGCCGTAGGGGCTGAGACGCAAATGGTTTTATTTGAAATGCAAGAATTTGTAGTAAATCTCTGTCACAGTTTGTTCTCTGTGTGTGGGGAAAAAAAGGCAAATCCCATTGTCCGGTGCACTTTATGCAGTGTCTACTGATTTCAAGGACTTCTCTTTATTTGTGTAGTGTTTCATAATCTAGTATTCCCCCCCTGTAAATTCCCAAGAAAACAGATTTCTATGAACTCCTGTGTTAACCCAAGAATTATTAACGTTGGGGGTTGCATTAATTGCATAATACATTTATTTTGTGTGACTTAATCATAAATGTAGGTGTTTTATTTGAGTTAGTCTTAAAAAGTTAGTTTATGTGTGGCTCATACTGTGAGTCCTTTAGATGAAGAGCCACATGAAAACCATCAGTCAACAATTTATCATTTGTTTTTATATGCTGCAACAAAGAATTGATTAAAATGATCCAAATCAATTCTTAAGAGTTGGCAATGAATTTGGCAGTCAATTCATTGGGTCTTGAGCTCGTTTTGTATTATACCTGCATGCTGTGTAGTGTAACAGAGGAAAACACAGAGCATCATGACTGAGGCTTTGGATGCTGGGCAGCCCCATTTGGCCTTAACGTAGTGCACCATTTATGTATCAAAACTTGAATATGGAGAAAAAAAATGGCAAAATTCCACAGCGCTGTATGTTCAGGCAAATGGAGCTTCTGTGGCCACTGAGAACATAATATAAACTGAACTTAAGATAGCCTACGTGCCATGATTACTTTAGCCCGTTTGCTAATTAGACACTATTGCCATAATTATAACATCTCTGTTTATCAGGCCACCAGACTGATGTTACCTATCATTGACTGGAACTAATTCATCCGATGCTAGTTTGATAGCCTATAACCAGAGCTGGTTCAGGACTATGGCTTGCTAGTCTCTAAGCCATAACAGGTCTAGGTAGCGGGCTAGTGTTCGTTAACTATACCTGAAGCCATTGCGGGGATTTAATCATTAGAGACTTGTTTGCAGATTGAGTCTTTAATGTTTATTTGATAAACTGATTAGTTATTAAAATAATCTACAGATTAATCAGCTGTTAAAATTATTGTTAGTTGCAGCCCTAGTTTGTAATTGACAACTCTTTTGACAATCAATCGTTTTTTTTAACTGGTTTCAGTCATCACAGTCCATCAACTTTGAATATGCTTTGGTTTGAAAACTACATTTTTTGGGTTGTGGACCAAACCAGCCTATTTGGGACATCATCTTGGGATTTGGGAAACGGCAACGGCAACATTTATTTTCACAATTTCCTGACATTTTATAGCCCAAACAACTTATCATGTAATTGCCAGTAAATGTAATTGCCCTGCATCAGGATGTTGCAGGATACATCTGTGGAATCTGCGGTTTAAAGGGCCAGATTTCTTTTCCTGCTGGTCAGTCTTACTGTACAGTTTAATTCACTTCAAATCAGTTCAATCAGATTAGATTTCATATTCCCTTGTGTTGTCAAAAGCAATCATATAGTTTGCTCCCAGTCATAGAATTGCCTCTGTCGTGATAAAACCTGCTTCCTTCCTGTCCCTCTTCAATTTCCTCCATCTCAGTATATCTGTCTCTCCTCATTCTTTCCATTCCCCACCTTTCCAGAACACAGACACACACTGTCACATAAACAGTGCCACCCACTTCTCCAAACCGGGTAACTAGAGATGGATGCAGTTGAATTCCTCCACTAATGAGGATGAGCTCATCGAGGCATCGCCATGAGAGTCAATGATGTCTTTGGAAAGATTATCTCCCAAATGTTAATGTTGTCTTAATGTGGTGACCTTATATTTCCTGCAGACCAATTATGAAACATTGTTTGTTCCTAGTTGTAACTACAATTGGCTGATAAATGTGTTTCATTTTATTCATAATGTTCTGAGGCCTAACACTGTTTATTTGACGTGCGGCAGGTGATGATGGGTTGTCCTTGAAAGCATGTATATTATGAATTCAAGATAGCATTGTTATATTTAATGAATAACATCTGGATATCTCAATAGAATTACACAGGGAAAAAACAAAACAAAAAAAAAACGTTGCTGTTCTTAACTCTGTGTAAAGACAGGAATTTCTCGTAAAGTAGGCCACAGTGAGTGTAGTCAACGCATAAGCAGGACTAAGATGCTTGGTTGCCTTTGAAGGATAAGATGTGGTGCAAGTACTGTGTGGTGCATGAGAAGGCATCTGTGAAGATTTATACTTTGTAAAATTCTATTAGTTCTGCAGAGTTGGGATATTTTACATATTTAAACTAGAAGCAAATATGGATTATACATTATTTGGGATTGTTGGAACCTGAAAAAAAACCCTGAAAACAGTCACAGTAATAATAATAATAATTCATGTATCTTTTGTGTTGTATAGACCTTGTTTTTGTTCATACATGAATATGGTCAAATTAAGTATTTTATTTTAGGATGGTGTTATTTTGGTACACATATATCCATTTTGTAATTCCTTGTTGCTAACAAAATATTCTAATTCAATAAGAATATTCTCACATCACTAGTGTTAATTGTATTGTATTTTTCAAATAAACATTTTTGCATTTTGAAAGGTTTTCATCATTTTTTAAATGCCTTTGGTAATTACAGAAAAATAAATTAAACATGAAAGTGTGAAAATGACACCATGTTTGGGGAAAAAAAAATCACACATGCCTAACAACTTTTATGCACAGTTGCACAATTTATTCAGTATTTCTTTAGAAAAACTCCACCAACAGACCAATCCTTTATAAACAGGGGCAGTTAAAGCCCAACTATCCATTTACAGACTCACCTGTCCTATTGAGCTGTCCCCCAGATTGCATGAGAGTTGAAGAATCTGTTCTTTCCTTGGCAGTGAATATGGTGTCAGCCATCATTGATGAAGCAAGTGCCTCTAAATTGATGGCTCTCCTGCTGCCCTACGGCTCTGGTGGAGGATATATAAATAATGTTGCAAATGATTTAAGGATATTGCTCATAGAAAAGGTTTCTGCCCATTAGCCTACAGCTGGATTAGACCAGGATGGAGACGATTTGCTGCTTTATTTGTTTTGCCTTTATGCTGAAACGGTGGAAAAAGATTTACTCCTTTGTAAATTAGTATGACAACTACTGAGATCTTCTCCACAGAAATGGACTGAAGGCAGTTAATTGATTTATTTTGAGATGGTGAAATGGTTCCTATTATTCAGCTGCTTGATTTCCAAAGAGCTTCACTGCACAGGAAGGGACTTTCTCAAATGCGTCTTAGACTGACAACACCATAACTCCTTTGGCTGGAGCACCTGCAGATTGGTGATTCTCTCTGGATGGACTAATTCTTTGAGATGACATCTAACTCCATCCTAAGGCTCCCATCTCAATCTTGTATTCACTCATTGGTCAAAGGGTTATAACCAAGCTTTCTTCTTTATTACGTGAATGTTTTCTTTTCTTTTCTTTTTTTTCTTTTCTTTTCTTGCAAACTGATGTAAAAAGATTTGGAAAATAAGCCCGTCAGTGATTCCAAGTAAATTGCTAAATGGCTCCAGCAGGGTCTTTGACTGTGCTGTTTTACCATAGCGGTGGGGATGAACAGGACACTCGGTCTGCTTGTCTCCTTCACCAATTTCTGGACTTTTCTATAACAGAGTTTTAGAGTCTGTACATTTAATGTGCAGCAGGGTTTATATTTTCTAAGGCCTTTTTTTTTAACCATATGTGTGCTTATGCTTCTCTACTTTTACCCTAAATAACTCTACAAAGACCTGGATGTGAAGAGTTAGTCATCTGAGGACACCCATCGACCTGTGCACTTACAGCCCTGCAGCAGTTCTGCCGTGACACTGTAAACTTTTTACACGCTCATCCACTCCATAAAAGCGAGGTGTGCTGCAGTGGACAATTTGCTCTCATTTACTAATGCAAACAAGACCCTTTGAGCATGGAGCTGGCAGTCAAGTTGTTTCTCTGCCTTTATTAGTCATTAAAAATAAACATGATATGCTTCACATTTTGACGTCAAGTACTTTTCAATATTTGATTTATGATGAGCCAAAATCATTTGACGACAATGTAGGGAAATGTAATAGTGGTTTTAAAACGGTGTTATATAGGATGTTTTTGCCAACATTTGTAGACTGGTGAATCCTCTATCAATAATATTTTCTTTCTCCTTGTATTTGTCACACCCAGTCATGATAATGGAACCACTCAGAGAAAGTCTTCATTTGTTTCACCAATATGATAAGTGCAGCTGTAATGACTGACTTATCACTGTTATCAATCATATTTTAAGATGCATCACTCTATGAAAAAACTTGAAATGCCAGCACAACAGAAATAAAGAGTCATTCATGTCCAGCTCCTGTGAGAATTGGCAAGTTCTTCAGTTGTTGCAGATCTCCCTTTTGCAAGTAGTTTTTTTTATGTTTTGGGTTTGTTTTTTGTTTTTTTAGCTTGTTTTAGTCTGAACAGGATTTAGGACATTGGTTATTTCTACTGTGTACCTATTAGTTAATATCAGGTTAATGAATAAACATACATGGCAAGGTTTTGTCAACACTAAGGGTGCAAGCAAGTTCATTTCTTGGAATAGATATTAGCCAACCCTGTACCAGTGGGAGGTTCTTTCAGAGGAAATGTTCTGGCATGTTCAAGTTGGAAACTCAGTTTTTACAGTAAAATGACTGATGCAAGAGTTAATTTCCCAACCAGTGTTTTGGGGTCATGCTGTGTGCATTCTGGTCACACTGTCATGGCTTTTTGGGACATTGTAACAGAACTGGGCCACTGTTAAAATTATTAGCAACACCTGTGCTTTGCATCACTGAAAAAATGGAGAAAACTGTGATACAGGTTAACATCAGCTGTACACCAACAACTGACTTAAAGCAGTCTACTTTTAACAGTTTCTCTTCTGTTAATTCTTTGAAAAAAGCTAAATAAACAGAAGCCAAGCACTACCAAAGCAGTATTTTCCTCATACTATATACAAAGTCCAGGTCAGACAGGAGGCTATGAGGGCAATATGGGAGGACTGAGAAGTGAAGGTCCACTCACTTTATGATGCTTCAGATGCCGTGGCCAAAAAATACCAGCTGGATGAGTGATAGCACCAAGTTGCAAGAGTGGGAAAACTAATCATCTGCAAACAGCAGAGGCTCCAGCTGTTGCCAGTGAAGATGAATATTTAACAAGGTGGCAGTAGCACCTGTGCATCATCTGAAGGAAGCAGAATCCAGACTGAAGAAGATGCAACATTTTGAGTAAATTAAGACATTTTGAATGATTGGTCATTATGTAACAACTGGGATTATCCCATGTGATGAAAGGCTCACGGATAGGTGCATTTCAAACAGTGTAAACATCCCTTCATTTATATTTCCATGTCCATTAGAATGGAATTGGCTTTTGGCAATCAATTCGCCAGAGGGTGCTGTTCTGAATTAGGTTAACATACAGGCCAAATTCTTAGAATAAGAAAGTCAATAATAACAAAGGTGGTGACAACAGAGAAGGTATTACTAATGTTGATATTGAAAAGAGTCAGTTGTAAAAATGTTGGTAGTTTTGTACCAACTCACACTATTGCTCTTGAAGAAGTTCCACCATTTCTGGACAGTATTGGCCTCAGATCTCAACACTGCTCTCCATGGTTCCCGGTGGTCCTCCTGCATATTCTTCATTTTCATTCTTCATTCATTCTTCATATCCATAAGCATCCAGAAGACAGAGAGATATACAGACGAAGCACAGAGTATGATTAGACGACTGAATGTGTATGTGTATGCATTAGTGATGGGAATCTTAGATCTAAGGCTGATACGATATGCATCTTGATACAGCATCTCGGATCGGATATATTAAAGATATGTGTGTGGCATCTTGCGATGCGATACAATTCAAAATTGCAATACAGAGCGAATAAGCCCATTCTGAGTCAACACATCCAGTCTGTAAGAATATGCAGTGACATTCAATAAGATGATTATTTATTTATCAAATAAACCCATGACTTTTCATGAACTGGCCTTTTTCCCATTTAATTAAGACGCCTCCTTTAAATTTATGTTTTTAAAGTTGTTTCTCTACATGTTTCTCATGTTCAACTTCTTGCTTTCTCACTGAATCAATCTAGTATTTATAATGTAGGTAATACAGAAAAAGGTTCTGTCACTGTAAGAGACACCTGCACAAGGTATTCTGGGATGCGTTTTTTGATATGTACCTGACTGTTTAAGGAAGTAGCTCCAGTGTGTACGGCAGTATTCAATGCAGCTGATAGAGTAAAACGTACACAATCAAAAACCACATATGGTTTCCTCCCTTTTATGTTTTGTAAGATTCAGATACAGACATTGTTGTATTTATCGGCGGTGCTCGTGACAAGGTCCTGTCAGTCGGGTTGTTTGGGAATGCATCTGCGGAGCTAATTCTGTAATGTACAGTGTACACATCAGTGGCGCACGTTGATGTGGGTCTACAGAAAAGAAAAGCTTACCCAAATAAATACCGGACCGGATGAAATTTTATTAAACATTCAATAAAAGATGCATCGCAATATCATCCCAAACTAACCGATGCACTCGCTTGTTGGTGCACTGGTACATATCGGATAATCTTCCCCTCACTAGTTTGCATATCTGGCGTACAGCGTAAATGGACCTTTATGAAATGTGGTACAAAATGATTATCAGAAAAGGAGAAAAGAAGACCCCATGTTTTTCACTACATGCTGGACAAACATTGATCTTGGCATGGATTGAGGTTTGTGCTGAAGTACACAGTATGGTACTAAATCCAAGGCCTTCTGGATGAAGGATGGTTATTCAAATAATGATATCACCTTTTGCCCCCTTAGACATATTGAAGTCATTGGGTATTTCCCAGCTGTCTTCTTTACTCAGATGTTTAATATTTCATCAGCCTATTAAAGCCATTTGTTTTTTGTCAACACTGTTTAATGGACTAATCGAGTTTCTTCAGAACAATTGAGGTGTACAGTTGACTGTGCCAAGAATTATAATCAGTGTTTATAAACACGACAGAGCAGTGTGGCCACTGGCATGTTGGAAACTCACTGTGTTGATAAATAAGGTAGCTTAAACTTCCCTTATAAGGCTTTAAAAATGTAATTGCTTCTAAGATGCTTTTCATGCATTTTTGCAATGGACAGTTGGAACCGTCAAAAGAGTTTGTTTTGGGCAGTTCACTAGTATGGTCCGCTCAGGTAAATATATAAAATACAGATGTCAAATAAAAGTAGAGCTCCAGAATAAAGAGAGTCCGATGTAGGACAAATTACTGAGGGGGAAACAATGAGAGGAGACCACATAATGACTGCATGCAGTTTGGCAGTGAGGCAGGCCAGCTGTGCAAACCCATTTTCAGGTGTGTTGGGGCAGCTTTGCCCTGTTTTTTTTTTTTTTAAGAAACTGTGGGTTATGTCCAGCTGCCACTGCAGCCGTCAGAGCCCCTTTGCCACCCGTTCGCTGCAGTGAGTAATTAGACTCCAGCCTCATTATAAAAGTAAGTTGGTGAACCATTTTAAGGCTGTTTATTGCCTATGCCCGCATGACTCTCATTTTCCCAATTTATCCCAACTCGCTGATGCACAAAACAAAATATGCCCCATCCTGATACCCCTAAATCCAATTCAGTTAGAGTCCAGGTGGAAGTAAATATGTCATGATTGATGAATTTACAGTTTAACTATGATAATGACCTCCTCAAGTGGAATTTCCAAAATCTACCATTCTTTCCATCCACAGCTCCACATAGAAAGCAGTCTCATATCATTTTATTACAGCTCCAAACCTCTTTCCCAGTTTGTCTCCAGACATTGCTTGGTTCTTTGTAAAACATAAATGTATCAACAGTCACTGGAGATCAGACACCAGACCTTTTGATAAGTGCTTTCCCGCAAGGTAAATTTGGCAGGCGGGGAAGGAGCAAACATGCAAACAAACCAGCAGACAGTAATTTTCCACTGTCTGTCACTGTGCATTTTAATGAGTTTGATGGATTAATGCCTCGCTTCAGTAATAGGCCACTCTGAGAGCAACAGTTAAGCCCATGCTGCTTTATCAGTGCCCAGCTTATCACATCAGTAATGGTCAGTCACTAGTCCTGAGCCGTCTGTTTCCACATTTTCCCATCAAAATGTCTTTGTTGTAAATGGGCTTTTTTCCAGTGGAAAGCAGTTAAACCCCCCAGAAACAATGTGGACTGTGGATTAAATGGTCAAAAACATAAGCTCTTAAGTGTTGTTCCTGATTGCCAGATGATGATTGAGCTGCAGGGCAGGCATTCGCAATGGATTTAGTTTTTGTTGAGGAAGGCGAGTGTGTGTGGGCGCATATGTTTGTAACATCTGAGCAGTTTTTAATGTGAGGTGACCTTTGTCTGTGTTTGTGTGAAAGTTTATGCATAGGTTTAAGTGTTTCCTGTCCTTTATAGGAACCCAGCCTTCAGGGAGGTTTAATATTTGATTCACATGCTTGTGTTCAATTTCCTCTAACATCTGAGGAGGGGTGTAGATATTAACTGACCTTTAGAAAGTTATTCTAGAAGAGTCATTAAAAAAGTACACTTTGTTGATCTGAGCTTTGCACCAACATTTCCTCAACACAAAGTGATTTTCTACATTGCTGAAAATTACTTAAGCTACCTCCAGATGTTATTGAACTTCTCTCGCTTAGCAGACTGCTGCTTTCTTTTAGTCAAAGACAGCAATTAGCAGATTGATTTTCCAGCTGACAAAGAGTAAAAGCAGCATTGTATGATAAACACCCAGTGTGTATTTTGGTAGATTCTTCTTTTATTGTGCATTGGATGTGCTGTTTTATTTATTTATTTATTTTACAGTGAGGAATGTTATTTCTCAGTCATTAGAGAACAAAAGTTGTTGGTGGGATATCATACCTCACAATCTGTATGGGTGAATAAAAGGGAGCACTGGTGTTTTGGTTTTAAATAGTAATAAGTAGACTTTAAGAAAACTGGCTGAATGGATGAATTGTCCATCAGAGTATTGTTTTCACTGGTGTAAATTTAGAGTTTCTTAATGGTGTGTGCCACTCTCCTCCATGTCTTTGATCAGTGTCCCTCCTCCTGGACTCTTATCTGGGCTAACACAATGGACCCACTACCTGCTCTTATTCTTTTCTCCTTTAGAAAAGGCTGTCAGCTCAGCTAATGCCTTTTGGATGTCAGCATTTTATCCTCTTTATATCCTGCATTTTTCCGTTTTCTGACACACACAGACTGGTGGATGTGGTGGTGGTAGTCCTACTTCTGAGCTGAATATCACTGTAAAGTGTGTCTTCCTTGTTGGTTATTGCTTCCCTATTGTCCACGGGCTTTGTGTGCAGAGGCTTTTTGTGTCATCCTGGAATCGGCCTGTTTACTGTGATTAAATGGGAGCAGAGGAAGCAAAGGGACTAAGCTCTGCCTCTTCTAGGGTGAAGGAATGTTGCAGTACACACTGCAACACCTTAGCTCTCCATCAACCTCTGCTGGGACAAAAAGCACCCCAGTTTATTTTTAGCTGTTATTTATATTTTAAAATATGTGTAGTATCACACTCAATCTAATTCCATTTTCCTTTTTCAATTCAGAGCTGTTAGCAGCGCCTGAGTTTACTCATGGAGGGTTGACTGTTCACTCTGAATGTAAAAATATTCCTCCGAGCACTCAGTTTTCCATCTGAGAGCTGCTTAAGCTCTGCCCCTGTCTAGAGAGATAAGAGTGCTTTATTAATTCCAATGGGAAACTGTAACAATTATTACTAATGTCAGATAATTTTCTCAGTAGATTAATGTATCTTTAAACACCCCAGAGGCTTCAATTTAGGACATACAGAAAAGTGAACAGATGCAAACAGGCATTGTTGCATCAACAGTTCTTCAATAAATTATTAAAGTAATTAAGCAGCATTCATAACTGATTCTTCACCATTCAGTTAATTCATACCATTTTTTTTAGCACTGAGACAAACACTGTTTACTGCTTATTTTGGTATCACTAGTCATATTTGTGATTGTTAAGGACATCATAACAACTGTGCTGAGTATAGGTTATGTGTTACCTAATATAGCACTTGAAATAGTGATAATTGGAGTCCAAGAGGACTTTGTATTACTGATTAATGAATGTTTTGTATTTTCTCGTACAGCTTTAGTAAAACTGCTGGTCCAGAACTAGCTAGTCATATACAGTGTGTTCTGTAACTAAAGTCATACTTCTGTCTGTTTTAATCTCAGTGACATAAGACTAAACAATAGCTTTGTTGATGGTATATACTTATTTATGAAGTGCATAGATCTGAGCTGTATACTTCAAGTCATTTGTGTAAAGTCTATATGTAAAATTTGTACATACACTCCATACATGTTTCTGTCAGGTAGCTTTACTTTAATGAGTTGTGTTGCTTCAGCTTATGATAATGTTTCCATTTGATCTTTATCTAAAGCTGAGACCCTAGTAGAGTTTTAAAACTACATTTTATTTGTTTAATTATTTTATGCCTAATTTATGTGGAGTATTGTTTTACTGCTGCTCCTTACTTTAGCCAAGATAAAATGCCTTACTGTACTTTTTAATTTTGTCTTTTAGGTGTTTGGAGATTATTATCACTTCCGGCATCGTACAGTGGTGAAGAGATCGCTGTCAGAGCACAGGGGGGCACAAGTCCGTCTACAAAAGGATCCCAAGGTAAGAAGAAAGATAATTACAAGGGATATGATTAATGGGCCGTGTGTTCTTCCAGGATGTGGATGACATTTATCGATTTTCAGAGTGGACAAGCAGTGTATGTTTGTTTGCTGGGGTTAATGTGGTTAAAGTTCATTATTCTACATTTTGAGGAACAGGGAATTGAATCAGATATTTGCTGAAGTTGTATTTCTGTATTTAGGCTAGTGACTGCACATGGTTAATCTGTTGATCCAATAAGTGGACACCTATTTTAATCCTTATTAATGCTTATCTATGAAGTAATGCAATGTGTTGTCTTCTAATGGGCACTATTTCTTAAGTGATATTATTCACTGTTCTTTCAATGTTATACAATGGGATGTGTAAAGCTTGGGCAGCAAAGTGTGCTGCAATCACTGATTATTTAGAGAAATCATATTTGATACATTTTTCTCAATATACAGATAGATGGATAGTAGATGTGGACAGTATGCTATACTGAAGGGGTACACTTCTCCCTTAAGACATTACTTTATATAAAGTTGCAAGATCCCATCATTATAAATACAACAACCACTTATACTTCATAAGGCTATACAAAGGTGTTCTTTATAGATTTCCACACTGTACCCACTGTTTCCTCGGTGGCTGAGTGCTGAAGGTCGGACGGTTTGTCCCAGTGGATGCTCCTTTAAAATATACCCTCCTCTGTGGACCTTAAAAGCTATTTCCTTCTTCTCAACTGAACTAAATTGAAATTTCACATTTCTATCTTTTTTTTTTTTAACGTATTTTGTGAGTGAGTTTTAGGAAGTTTGAAAATGAGTCTGTGTCTTACCCCATTGGGAAGGACAAAGGGAAAACATTAACATTCATAGCTGTGGGGATGTAGTGTGAAACTGTGAAAAGAGGATGTATGAGTATGTTTTACAGAACCCTCTAGCTGAAAAGTCAACGTGTAGGAATGGTTTATTTCACAGATAGTTGGAAAGGTATACCTCGACCAGTTATTGAATATAAAAATCGATCCGGACAGGTTACACTTCTAAAGGTGTTGTGTCTTAAAAATCAATGTGTTCAAGACAAACTTTGTAACATGTTTCTCTGTTGACACAGGCTTATTTATCAGCATTTCTAATTAGCAAATTGTTTTGTAGTAGAGCTGAACAATTTATCATGGCATTACTAAAGCTGCTGGAATTGCAATGTCTGGATAAACAAAATTTTTCACAACATACCATTAAAAATAAAGTATTGTGGTTCAACAGAGATGACATGACCTAGAAATATATTCTCTCGATAGGAGGGAAAATGCTTGTTTGGTATAGATGCCAGCAAAAGTGAAGAGGGAAAATGAGAAGCTAAAATTACTCG
>JAPTGZ010000018.1:41855889-41868306 GCA_029814645.1 Fowleria isostigma
CTAAAATTACAACCCCCCCCCCCCCCCAAAAAAAAAACAGTTGCACATAGTTCAGTATCTGCCAAAATAGTAGCAATGTGATGGTTTTAGCCCCTTTATTATAGTAGACATACTGCTTGTCACAAGATAATCTCGAAAATGTTGAAATAAGTTAGGTGCTCGAGTCTTGCACTTGATACTTTGAACTTCAGTGATTTAGTGTAATGTACTTAATTGTTGTGTAAACCTCTGTGTAAACCTGTTGTCGCAGCTGAATAGTTTTGACCAGCACAGACAGGATCTCTTTATTCCCAACCAATGAAGATGTGTAGTAGCAAATGCACTTTGGATAGCAGGGATTCAGTTTGGTGTACTGGCTACTGAAGCGGAAACAAAGCAGCCACCTTTTTAAAACCTCAAACCAGCTTTGCTTTAATCTCTTGCTGTTGGTGCTGAAATCGTTAATTGGAGCTCTCTGCTCTTGATTTGTTTGCGCTGTGCTATGGTTCAATGACTGATAACGCTGTGCATCACTGTATCTCAGTGCTTTAACAGTGCCATAGGCTATTTGGTAGCTGGCATACTAGCAGCACACCATGGTACAAGGAGCAATGCCTCTGAGGTGGACTCGGCTTTATGTAGCTAATGGCACTCAATTTAACAATGCATCGACTGGTTCCAATACTGATCCAGTATCTGTTCAGGCAGTTCGTTTTCTGTTGAGACTGCCCTTGGGTTCTTTGTCCCCTCTATATTCGGAGCTCTTATCCTAATGAGGAATCCTGCTGTGCTATGGTGAAATTGTGTCATCTCTTGGAAATTGTATTTACATGCTACATCCCATTATTTGAGCTTCCCACAGCTTGGCTAATAAGCAGATAGCAATGTAAAA
This sequence comes from Fowleria isostigma, assembly GCA_029814645.1. Taxonomy (NCBI): domain Eukaryota; kingdom Metazoa; phylum Chordata; class Actinopteri; order Kurtiformes; family Apogonidae; genus Fowleria; species Fowleria isostigma. The sequence continues at coordinate 41,856,761 of JAPTGZ010000018.1, forward strand.
GCAGGTACTTCCTAGTGTTTACAAGCACCACGGGAAAACCTTCTATCCCAATCTGCTTTATTGATAATATGGGTGAAGTTTGACGACAGCACAGGTGCACATCAGGAACAGGGAAGTGTCTGATGTGTTTGTTTAGTGTTCGTACGAGAAATGCCCCCCTCCCTCTTTTGGGATTTCCTTTTTACCACGGCAGCTCCATTTCCTGTTGTTGAATTCCTTTTTTCCCACAGCACTTCAGAGACAGGAGAGAGTTTCAGTTCCAGGTCCTCCTGTCTGTTGAGGAAGGGTTAGGTCAAGTCCAGAAATTTTAGTTTACCTATTTGAAATATTCTTGCCTTTTCAAATGTTGCAGTATTGTACAATTTCTGTCAATGCCTTTAGTTTTTATGTTTACATCTTTCTGGTTAAATATTATTATTGCAAATGTGCTGAAATCAGTGGTGTGATCAGTCCCTCTATAAACCAGAAGATCATTGCATTTTTGATTTGATTTTCCTATAGTGTTTGTAAAAACACTGCAAACCCAATATTAAGTTTTACTCCTCTAGCATGTATCTACACATCTTAAACTGCTTTGAGATGAACAAAAGACCCAGTAGACTCCGTTTGAAGAGTTGGTAATTACTGACAAAAGAAGCTGGACCTCTGCCAGATTGCATAGACTGGTGAACAGAGCCCTGTTAATAGGGTCTATTGAAGACTCAAAACTGAGGTCTATCTGCTACTGCCATGCCTTCTAATGGTTTATTGTCTTGCTTCTTTGTTGTTGCACATTGTTCACCCTGCTTCAGTTTTTGTTTTCTTGGTTGCAAATTAAAAAGTGATCAGACACACAACAGAGAAACAGAGACAGGAGTGACTGCAGAGATGCTGAACCCAGCTACCTTTTGGGCAAATATTATACAGCATTTCTTTGACTATGGTAGGTATCACTATTTTTATTAGTAGAGCAAGAGGGGTAGCAGCTGAAACATAAGAAGTCTTTGCCATAAATACACTGTAAAGGACCTGGATAATGATCTGTGCTATAATTACATGTTTCTTTGTGGTCAGGGTGTTTTGGTTGAGGCTCCCTTTTGACCTCGGTAGGAGGGGAGCTATGTTTGTTTAATGAAGGTTAGAGCAAAGCAGTGGGTGGGTAAATGTAGCCCACCTGTTTGCTGCACAGATATGACTCCCTATCTAAGCATTAACTGTGTTGTGCATTTCTTAGGAATAGTTATACATTACATTGGTCTGGACACGGGAGATAGACACAGTTTAACACTTTCAAAGCTCATTTATTATGAAAAAGCTGTTTGTCAGCTTCTGGGCTCTTTATTCTGTCTCAGGCTATTAAAGACTCTTTGCATAAAAATTGCAAAAAAGAAACTGGAAACGTTTGTTGTGACACACTGCCAAAAGAAGGAAACCAACTCGGTATGCAGTCTGAATTTGGCACTAGAAATATGACATATTGTTTCTTGTTCACTGTGAATATGAAGAGGGTAGAAAAACATTTTGTGGGAAATAAGGACTTTGGTCTCAAGTGTAGTTTAATGTTAAAAGTAAAATCGACATCACCATATTTATTTTACCACAGTGTATTATTGGGAGTTTAACTTGAGTAACAGTAAGTGAGAAATAAATGCACTATTACATATTTTTTCATTGAAATGTTTTAGACACGCTGGACCAGTTAATGTGTGCCATTATGTCCTTATGATGAAGGCTAAAACAGTCTTCTCTAATGCATTAATTAGTGGAAAATCATGTCTTTGATGGACATTTTCAAAAACGGAGGATGACATTAAGATGACTTGCTGCACAAATTACTGGGAAATAATTGGTGTCACTGATGTGTCTGTGAAAAAAGCAGAAACTGTAAGTAGTGTACTGGAGCTAATCTGCAACTTTCCTAGAAATATACTGTATATGTGCTAGAAATGAGCAGACATATTAATATATTATATGGAAGAATGTGTTAAGGACTGACCCTGTGTTGTGCCCTTTGTAAAAGGAATGGAACAAAAGGATCACACCACACCATTAAGAGGAAACAGTGCATCTTTAATATTGATTTATTGAACTGAAATAGCAAGAAACATTTTCACTGACAGAGTCGCTGCTGTAGTTACTCTTTTTGTCACCAAATAAGTCCAGTTTTAATGGTCATCCCATGTAATCCTTGAGGGGCCAAGAAACTATGTTTTGATTGTTTAAAAGTAAATTCGGTAAATGTTCTTGTTGTATAACAAGTCTTAGACTAATCTCTCTATGCATAATTCAGGTGTGAATACAAGCTCTCACATGATCAGAATGGGAATGTATGAGATGAAGTGTTTCTAATGTGACATTTTGTGTGTACTGTGCAGCACAGTTCTTACAGAACTCGACAGGCTTGGTTGTTATGCATTTGAATCTCCAGTAGACTTTATGTGGTGCAATATGCACTTTACAGTGTATATAGCTTTCTGTGTCGCTACACTGTGTAAATTGCATGTCTTTTTTTCTTCAGTGGGTTGAAAAGTGTGAACAGAAATGTGTCATGCAGTGTGTTGTGTAAACCCATACAGGAATTCACATTTAATTGAGAAAAGATGATGAAATGGAAGAGGGGAAATCACACAGGCTCCTTTATGACGCAAGAAAAAACTAGCTTGTTCCTATCTGATGGCAAATCACATGGGGTAATGTAATGAAGTCAAATTCAGGCCGTGCATACAACTAAGTCTTTGTCACTCAGACTGTAGAGAGACTCTCCAGTCAATACTGCCATTTTCTTTAATCAGAAAGCAAATATCAAACCCAGACTGAGAGGAACACGTCAGCTGCTGCTGGTGCTGTCTCTTAACTGTTCTGTCAATTCCCCAACCCTCTCTCAAACTAATTAGATGTAGTAATAATGTCAAAAAGGACCTGGTTTGTGCAGCTCTGTATATGTGGGTTTCTGCTTCTGAAAATGCAGTATTGATCACTGTTCATATTTATCAATACAGTAAAGTGAAGAGTGAGCCTTCCATCAAGCTGATTAATAGTATTTCAATTATATTTAAAATGATTTGATTTAGGAGCACAGTATCGTTTTTTTTTCTGACTTCTGCTGTAGAAGATTTTGTAATGCATGTAAAGTATTTAAGAATGAGACATGAATTTAGCTGTTAGGTACATTCCAGCTGATTTTATTTAGATTTTATTCAAAAACAAAAGTGAATAATGCCAGTTTCCATTTTCTCCATGTGTTATATTCACAGTGGCGTGAAAATGGTTGGCTTGTTTGTTTTGTTCCTCCCTTTTCGATCATCTTTGCACGGAAAATGCAGACAGCTTCCTAGTTATTTCTGCTCACAGAGGCACAGAGCATACATGATGTCCAATTGTGTGTGCTGGCTTAAGTCTTGGCAACTTGAACAGAAGACTTGAAACGATTCATCAATCTGTCTCTGGCGGTGAGAGCTGTTTGACATGTACTCGGGTGTGTCAGGGCCCTCTAGCCTATCACTCCCAAAGTGTAGATTTTTCATTGTGTGAAAGCTGTCACCTAGTTAGTCTGCGTGATGTACTGCACAAGACTGACCCCTGATTCCCTGTACGAATTTCAGTGGAAACGTCTCCACCACTTAAGTGGATATAGATGCTTGCCAAGGAATGACATTAACTTTAACATGAACTCAAACACAAACCGCTCTGCTTCTTGAAGTCAAATTATTCCATTATGGCGTTACAGTATGGTAGAATTACCATCACTTCAATGTAGCAGCTAATGTGACCTTCATTACTACTTTCCTCTTTACTCCTGTGTCTCTAGTGATCCGCAGAGGCGGGGAGAGAGGTGCGCTGTGATTTGGTTGTCCTTCACATCAGGTGCTCCGTCCTTGCAGCAGGCAGTTTTCTGTCTTTCTTTTGACATATTTTTTGTTCTCATCTACCCAGGCGTTTTGCTGTACAGCAGGCAGAGCTGTGCAGAGGGAGTAAGAGGCAGCTTATTTTCACTGTATGCATCCTGCTTCTGTCAACACTTTTCTGCTGGAGCTCACACATTACTAAAGCTTGCTGCCTACTGCTGCAGAGTGTAACTGAATTTGTTACGTCTTCACGTAAATCTGAGTGCGAATATGAGTTCAGGTGTAACCATAAGCATAATAGATATTTCTGCATCCCATTTTGCACCAATGCAGAAATTTAATTAGTCTCAAGCTGCTCTGGAATTCATCAGCCACTCTCATTAGTGAGGAGTCCACAATACCCCAGTGCCTCTAATCTCGCTCTGTCTGCTGTCTTCCCGCTGAGACTTGGGATCTCCATTAATTCATTTGACACGGTGACCCCGATGGCCAGCACATTATTATTCCTTATACTGTTTTATTACAGGACGGTGAGCTCTAGGGTAGCCGTAGTATGCCATTTGAAGGTATACCTTAGTAGAAAAATGGACACTTATCATGCGATGTAGTATACTGACATAAGGAGAAGGAGAATCTCATCTTTGCATGGATGTTTTTTCTCTGTGTTGCAAAAAGGAGTACGGTGTGGTTTATTTTCACAAAAAGATTTCTTTGTAGCCTCCTGCTCTTTCTTCTTCCTAATTTCTTTTGTTCAAATGTAAGAAGTATAGCTTTCAAGTTTTCCCTACCAATATAAGACTCAGGCACAAAGTTTTGTTTTGCAGCACTAAGCTAGAAAAACAGAAACATTCTGCTGAGATTCTATGGAGAGAAATGATACCATATTAACAGTTTTTCCTGGAAATAAGCTGTTGAAAACTGGGATCTGTCTATTATTCACACAGTTGGTGACCTCTTCAATACGGACATTTGTTTGGTGTTTCTTTAGAGTGGTGTATGACATTTGTCATCAATTTTTCACCAGATTTGGAAAACCCAAGTGATAGCCTAAGTATCACAAATCTGTTAGTCTTTTTGTGATTACGCACCTGAATCACCTCCCACAGGATGAAGCTTTTTGCTGCTGCGGCTGCGTGGGATTCTGAAAAGGCCCGAGTGATGGTTTGATATGTAAATAGACTGCTTGTGATGGAGTCAACTTTGAAGTTGTTCACTGTGAGGGAAAGACTGATGGATTCAAGATACTAAGGTTATCACTCAGGTTTTACAGATTTGATGAGAATTTGGTGACGAACATCATATGCTGCTCTAAGAGACTGTCTAAATGTGAAAAACTGCATTGTTTTAAGACCAAATAACAGCAACCAATGCCAGGGCAACACCTACAGCCTCTGCAAACTTTCACGTCAGCCTCAAAGTGTTCATTCAACCCACGTCATCCATCATTTTTCCTGCTTTTTTGTACTTGATCAAAAAAAAAGATAAAAATAATACTGCAAAATTGTAATATTTTTAAGATGATTGTCATGCTCTGAACATCCTATAGTGAGAGAAGCTCTTGCTGCTGGTGTATTTTCTTCCCATCACATACGATGCTGTTTGCATTGCTAATCTCCTTATGTGTACTTGTGTTTCTCATGCAGGTAACTTGGGCATTGCAGCAGGTGGCCAAACGGAGAAAAAAGAGGGATGTTTATGTAGACCCTGTAGATCCCAAATTCAAAGACCAGTGGTACCTGGTGAGTATGTGCTCCTCTGGACAGAGACATCATTAAACCAAAGGGTGTTTGTGTGGGTTTCTGGGGGACATAAATCAGCACAACACACAGGTTGAGCTTTTTATCCTCCAGAAGTCAATACAGGTAATTAAATTTGGGGCTGCGACGTTTCCCTCAAGTCAAAAGACAAGTCTGTATGAATTCAATACACGGCTTTTGTGAGAAAAGCTGCTGTTTGTCTTGTCTGGGTGACTTCACCTAAAGGGTTGTGCTTTAACAATAGCATACATACACACTAAGCCTTTGTCCTTTGAATTGTAAACGTCTTCAGCTGAATGCTCTAGTCCATAGACAGTAACACATTAACAAAGTGAGGCAGAGAATGTGAGAGGCCATATATTTTAAAGCGCTCTTGTTTTCAGATGATTGATTTTTACATTTGACTTGAAAAATGTCACTGATACACTCAGTGTGTTAAAAGCAGCAGTAACAAGCCCTGAGATTTTCTGTTAAGCTATGCTTTTCTTTCAATTACTGGGAGGGTGCTTCAGGCGGAAGAAGATTCACGTTGATGCAAAACAGACTTGCATCACCAGTTGTTTAAAATGCCTGCTTAACAGAGGCAGCCTTGTTTCCCTGGTGTGTTGAAGTAGTCTGTGGCAACTTGAAAGGCAAATGAGCAGATAAAAGCATACTGACAGGTTGTATCCATTAATAGAAGGTAGGTGATAGAACAAACACTGTAACTAAGTAAGTGTGGTCTAATGCAGCCAAATATTTTAAAACAGTATCAGTTTGTCTAACATCTAAAACAAACTGATATATTAAAACATGAGTTTAAAACCATTTGTGAAGGCTGCATTCATTCACACAAGTATTTGAACAACACATTAATTATTTTTCTATATCAGTAAACTGTCTCAGTGATAATGTAAATCTACTTAAATGGAGCAAACTGACAACTGTGCATATGAATGAAGACAAAAAATGTGGTCAAAGAGTTAGTTACTGACTGCATTGGCACTGTTTCACAAACTCTGATGTCCCAAAAAATTTTTGAAGAGCTCTGTTAAGTCATTATCCTACATGTTTTAGGGACACCACCACCACCGCTAAATTGCATCCCATCCAAAACCTTAATAGTTAAAAGATTTCCCTTGGGACCTAATCGTAGGAGCAACACACCAACTAACTGTCTGCCTCACAGACGTCCCCAGTGCTTTACCCCTAGCTCTGCCAAAGAAGATGAAAAAAGGCTTTGGTGGCTGGTTTGCCAGTCCAATCTGAGAATAGAAAAAAAAACAAAAAAACAATCGTGGAGTTTTAAATAAAATTGTACTGGTGTAATATAAGTGTGTGTATGTAGGTTGGGGGGGGATCTTTGTTATAGTACGTCTAGGCTTAATTTGATCATTGAAAATAATTGTAGCATATGGTGTGCAGTGGAAAACACAGGTTACATTACTCTGTTCATCATCTGCAGCCTCTCTCCACTCTGCCACTAAATAAGTCTGTGCCTCATTAAAATTGAACTTGGTGTCCAGAGGGGAGAGTGGGTGGGACTGTTGGCAGACTCTTCCTGATGGACAGATGCTAATGATCAGCATGTGTTGTTACAATGAATATTTAATAATTTATACATATCTGAATGTATATGTTGTCTAAAAGATGACACAGATTTTTCCCCTTGGACAAATCACAGAAAAGCCTCAGAGCAGCAGAGATCTTGAACTGTGAATATGGCTCTCATGATCAAGACGTGAATGTGCCGAGGGAAAGCTGACACGAAAGAAAGAAGAAAAAAGGATTTAAGAACAGTTTTCAAAATGAAACCTTGTTCATGCCTCTGTCAGATTTATTATTCACTCAGCATGTCAGCCACAAAAGCCTTTCTTTGTCTGAATCAGCATTGCAGATCACAACTTGCTACTTTAATTGATTTTCCTTTTGATGATTTAAGTGCCAATGACGTTGCAAGGTTGAGGAACAAACCTCACCCTGTCTTTTTGACTAAACTTACAAGGGCCTGAAATTTCAGATGAAAATACAGTTCATGGTGCATTATATTTAACCAGTGGTGCACTTTAAAAATAAGAGCTTTGAACCAGATGAAAGGTAGTCATGACTTTTGACCAAAGGTCAAGTTGAATGTCAGAAGCATATCAGAAGCACACAGAACGAGTGTACCTTCATCCAGTTCGCTGCTGCTTTGATTTGCTCAGTGTTGATAGTAAATGACATTATGCAAACAGCCTTGAGCATAAATACAGATTTATGAAATACCTCCTTTTTTTATTTTCCTTTTATTTTTTTGATACTTACTTTTTCACTAAATTGAAATGAGGAAACCTGTTATAGATCCTCTAGTCAAAAGCCTTCATCCATCAGTCTAAATTATTATTATTATTATTATTATTTTTATTATTATTATTATTTATTTTATTTATTTATTATTATTTTAACCATTCTTGATTTATCTAAAATCACATTTTTGTCAGTACTTGGATGTCTGTCAGATAATTAAATTCTGCATGTCATTTGTGTTCTCCTCAGTACAACAGCAACCATCGTGACTTGAATGCCAAAGGTGCATGGCAGTTGGGATACACAGGTAAAGGTGTGGTGGTGTCCATCCTGGATGATGGAATAGAGAAGAACCATCCTGACCTTAGCCAGAACTACGTAAGTGTAACATTTGTTTTTGTGAGGCTACTATTCTGAGCATTAAATACTGTGTGAAGACAAGAAAGGAATTAAGGAATTAGATTTTCAAACAAATTGATTGTGATGTTGCTTCATTTTGGTTAAACAACTATCAGATTATTTTAAGAGTAATCACTGTGGCGACAGATTTGTAGCAACAACTAAATAATTAAATGTGCTAAACTAAAAAAGGCTTATTTGTCTTTTTCCAAGGATCCGGATGCAAGCTACGACGTAAACGATGGTGATTCAGATCCTCAGCCCAGATACACACAGCTTAATGACAACAGGTAGAAATCTTCCCTGATATCAGTTCCGTTTTAACTGCTCTCTCTGTCTTTTAGTCTGCTGTGGAACCTCCTATTTACTTTTTCTATTTGCCAACTGTGTGGGGGGTACATCAGGATAAAATTGCACCTGTTCATTAACTTGTCCCCCACACTGTCAGAAAGCTGACGTGTAAATAAGGCCTGTGGCTGTTTCGTGAACACTGTTGAGGTTGCCATTTATCTGAACAACTCCAATTAAAGGCCTTAGCCTATGGGATTTGTTTTGTTGAAAGGATTTTATTTTTCTGCCATGTAATGCTTTTTACTCTCTGAAAATGGGTAATTACTTCATAATATGAATCCTGTCATCAGCGTCAGGTTTGTAGATGGGTTTTGGCCTCTTAAACTGCACAGATATTACTGAGACATTTCTGTAGCCTGAGTAATAAGAGTAAATCTACACAAAGATTACAGTAGTGTGTGAAGAAAACTGCTTTATTGCACTTGCCTCTACAGATGGCATTAGGAGTTGTTTACCACCACAGTGATGTCTTGCAGAGAATTGATTAAATTAAGTTCATCAGCATTAATGAAAAAGGGCAAATCTCTTGGCTCCAGGGGCCTCTGATCATCTGCTTTCATTCCCATCGTCTGCCTCTCTCTGACTTTAATTTTTGATTTGCTGTAATCTGCTGTTTGTGGACCACTGGTCTCAGAGCTTGTTTCTAAATCTTGAGGCACTCTCTGATTTTTGATCACTTACAAGGCAGATTGCAGTTGTGAGTGGGGTCAAATCCCCCCCAAATGAGGTGTGGAGCTTATCCTGTTAGATCACACAGTCAGAGTAAGGCTAGGGAATGTATCCACCATGGGATGTTTTTATGTAAGAAATATAGATATGTTGCAGAAATCAATCATTTTAAATACTAAACTTTAAACAATCACCAGGTATTACTCATCAGAGATATAAATCATTTGCAGTATTAAAATTGCAACAAACACTCTATTAAACCTTTCTACAGGGATTCTTTGGAGTTTGTCAGTGCAGTATTGAGATATGAAGTTGTATATCTCCATACTGGCAAAATACACAGCCTGACCAATAGAACAGTCCCCACCAGGATTTAAGTGAGCAAATAGTTCAGGTTACTGCAGTGGTTGATAAATTTCATTTGGTTCTCTAACTCTTTCTGATGTAGTGAGTAGCTTCTCATTTCTTAAACAACCATCAGTTTACCAGAAAATATACTTCAGACAGTGTTTCAATGGAAAAAGGTCATGTGGTCCGATTAGTCCTGATTGACCCAGTTATAGTGATGGATGCTTCAGGATGATAGTGCCTAGTGCCTATGGTACAAGCCTGTGGGGGTAGTGTTAGTGTGGAGAATACTTTATGCCGTGGTCTGATACATTATTCATTCAACAATAAAAGATTGTGGTGAAAATAAATTCAAATCTGAGTGAAAATCAATGACTAATTTATTGTGGTGTCACATAAGCACTCAAGGACTCATGGAACACACACAACCAGTGTGTCCTATAATCAAAGCTAAAGCCAGTCAGTGAAAATATTGTGTGTGACTTTTTTTTACTAAGCATTTTTTTTTCTTCATTTTGTCCAGCTTCAATTCAGAGGTACAGAATGGCCTTCACATACTGCTAATGCTGCTGTTATCTACCATCAAGTATGGTGTAATGAATTTCTACACAATACAATACATCATGTATATACGTAAAGGTGCACACTTGTTTTGTCACTAGCAGATAACTACACACATAAACTTTTGGTGAACACTGACACAGTGCAAACAATTTGCTGGGATTTTCTTAATTACAATAGTTCTCAGTGTTCTTTTTGTTCCAGCGCCTGAGACAGTTTTCACCATTAACTAAACCCTAAATGGTGGAATGTTTTGTGGAAGAATGTGGGAAAACATCCTGTGATGCATCTTTACCAATCCATAGTCTACGCCAGGGCACGCTTAAGTCCCTCCAGCGTCTCATCATGGCACAGAGCCCAGCATAGACACTTGCTATTGATGTTTTCTGCGTGTTGGCTGCACCTCGCTCCAACTCTCCCTCACCTCAGCCCTTATCTCCTGCCACCCAGCTCTCCGTGTCTTCCCCATGGCACCGCCAATTGCGAGAGAGCATATTAGTGTGTGTTTGCCTCAGTTTACAGTGGGTTGGTGCAGATGCAAGTGTAAACAACCTGTAGGCGGGCATGAAACTGCATAAGGTTGTGCAAGACTGTAAGTGCCTGTTCCCTCCAGAAAGCCAAACTCTGTTCACCTCCATAAAGATGTCTTTCTTTCCCTGCATACAGGCAGCAGTGAGGATGGCTCTGGAGCAATGTGACCATTCACCCACATGTTTATCTAAGACACCATGTGATCTACAGTAGATGTTTCTCTTTCCAGGGTTTTCTCTGACTCCTATCAAGTTGGTTTCCAAATCCATCATTTGCATTTTCGGACTAAACGCGAGTGAATTGGAATGGAGTTAGAATCATTTAACTCTTGGCCTACTTGTTTAGAATGTGAGACTGTCTTAGCACATCAAAATGACTATGTTTGCCATATATGATAAACATACAGAATATTTGATGATGGTGGTGATGATGATATGTGGCAAAGAAACAAACCATATGTGCACTGAGAAATATCCAACACAAAATGATAGATGAAGGGGCCTATTTAACAGCCCAGCAAACAGCAGACTGATTAATTTTTACCAGACCTCACATTAATCTCTTCCCAGACATTTTCATCATATTCTTCTTTTTGCTGTGCTGTATAAACATTGCAAGACCTTTTTGTCCTTTAGGCGAGCTCATTAGTAAACTGACAGAGGTATTAGCAGACTTAAGAACAAGGAGAGTAAAACAGTTGCTGAGATTTACCTTAAAGGTTCAGTGCAGCCCAGAGACTAATGATCAGCATACGGTACTACCCATGGCCCCGAGAGTCTGTGATTTTTTTTTTTTTTTTTTTTTTTTGGGGGGGGGGGGGTTGGTTTTTTGTTGTAATTAA
>JAPTGZ010000018.1:41875354-41886598 GCA_029814645.1 Fowleria isostigma
AATATAAGACGACTCCCATTTTTTCAGTCCCATTTCAATGCAAAAAACATCGTCTTATATTCGGGCCAATACGGTATTGGATAATCAGTGCATTCTATGAGGTTAACGGTCAACGTTGTCATTTTCATATTTAGTCTGGATGCCTTGATGCATGTCATTCTCTATCTCTGCCTTTGTTATCCATTGTAGTCTAACCTGTTACAAATTCTCACAAACAAAACTGAGGGGGAAAAACATAATGAAATTGATATATAGGTTCAATATTATTTGTCAGTATTTGTCATTCATGCCAAAGACACAAACAGCATCTCCTGATTTATGGTAAGACACAGAAGGAGTGACAGTGAAAAATATAAAATATTAATTTGTTTGTTCTCAATAGGATTTTGCACCCTGATGGGTTGTTTTTATCTGAAACAAAAGCAAAATTGGAAGTTTCTGTCCTTATTCTGCAGCAGTTTTTTTTTAATATGTTATATAATTGCATGTGTTTTGAAATGGCTTATTATTTGTTGATTTCAATGATAATCGATTGTGGACACTTTATAAATATTAATGTATATGATGTAGATCAGTGCATTTCTTGGTCCTGTGCTGAAGGTGTGCTTTCTTTTCAGTCTAACTTGGGTTCTGCTGACTCCAGGATGTACAGTACCATAATGATGTGTAGACCTTTCAGCAGGAGGAGGTTCTTTTTCCTAGTACATGCACTATTTCATTACCTCTCTGCTTATCTCAATCACCTCCTGCCCTCCTACTTGCATCCGTCACATCAACTTTGAACCCCATTAGCAGAGTGCCATAACTCTAGTCTTTGTAATCGTCCCAGATGGCATGTGAGTGTATACCACATGGCATTGAGCTTGACTAACATTACAAGTGGGCTGCTTCTGGTCATGTATGTGGAGCAGGTGGCTTGTTCGAGTGAAAAGCCTACAAGCTAAATTTAATCCCCATTCAAGCTGAGTCGATCAGAAAGAATAAAGACAGATCTTACTTCAACAAAATTCAGAACAACTACATTGGGTTTGTGTTTGGCAGAGAAGATCCAAATACAAACTAGCTAGAATGGATCTTCTGTTTTAAGTTTGTTTTGGACAAAGAGGAGAAGGGATGATTCAGAGTTTCACACTGAATCAATGTTTTCAGTTTCTTGTTTTATTTTCTGTATGCTAACAGAACTGATGTGTGGGGCTCACAGTAAAACTCGGGCTTCTTCAATAAGCTCTGTGCACTACTTCAGAGTCTTGACATACTACCATTTAGGTGGGGGTTTTTTTTGGAAAAGAATGCATTTGGACATTGACTGGAGATACTTCATCACATGGCCTTACAGAGGTGCAGGCTGCCATGGAAACACTAGCAGCACACAGTCTGTTTGATGCTTTTGGAGGACTTCAAAGCACCAGGACCAGGTTACTTTAACCTGTAGGGAGCAGCATGGAGAACATGACCTGTAAAAAAAAAAAAAAAAAAAAATGCATCAAAGAGTGAAATTAGTTTGTTTTTAAGGTATCTTTGATTCCTCTGTGTTCTCTCTGAGAAGGAATGGTGCTCAGATGAAGAAATATCTGTTGAAATAAAACTTCCTGAACCTGAAGCAGAAATAATTGCTTAGGACAAGCACCCTGCTCCGTGTCTACCTCTGCTGCATTGTTCAGTGTGTTTGTTTCATCTCTGTATAGTATTTCATCAATGATCATGCAAATTGACTTTTTGAATAAGACTTGAAGCTCATTATCAGCCTGAGTGGTACACTTCTCTTAAAATAGGAAAAGACCAAATCAAAAGCAATTTATAATCAGTAGTACTAATTTTATTCAGACTTGTAGAGACAGAAAACTGATGCTCTATCAAATTTTTGTGTGAATGATATGGCCCAGAAATCTTCCTTACACTTGAGGATACAGTTTACCCGCATTGCAATTGATCTAGTTCCATCTTTTTTCTTTTTTTTTTTTCCCTCAAAAAGACTCATTTGCCAAATCAAATCAATAGAGATGTCATTTCATTTACATTGGCAAAAGCTATCACATGGGATACACAAACACAAACAGGAAACTACATCTGCCAAACAAATGTAAAAGCAAAATCAGCGGCATTGTTTGAAGAGAAAAAAAACCATCCAAACATTACAGCAGTCTGAGTGTTTAAAAAAAAAAAAAGGCACTGTTAAAGAACTGAGCTGCGGATGAGGACTATCATTGTCACTTTCAGTCTGTATCGTGATGCATTCACTGATGAATGTTTGATGTCCCTTTTGCTCAAGTGTTAGAGTATCTGTAACAACCCTCAACTGTGGCTTATGTTCCATTTAAACCATTATATGCACTTTTATCAAATACATTTAGACAGCTTTAAGAAGACCCAACTGCCCAGTGTGTGATAAAACCTGATGAAACCTGTTAACCACAAAGCAGATCCTGATATAATGTATAATTTAAACAAGACAAAAATCCAGTGAATTCATCCTTCACCAACAAGAGCAGAAATTTTAATGCCACTTCATGGAAGAACAAACTTTGTAGGCTTGATTAAATTGAAAGTCAGGGTTTTGTGTGTGTGTGTGTGTGTGTGTGTTGCCTTGAGTCTGTTCTTGCAACAAGGACATAAGTAATGTTCCTTTTTGTAAAATGTTCCACTTTTTGTTGATTTCTTTGAGTTATATGATTATTAAGAGCCTTCTTTATAGTGGATTTTATTTGCAAAGCTTATGAGACAAGATACAATTTTTTTTTTTTTTTTTTTTTTTAAATACCAAGTTGTAAAGTCCTGTCTGATTTTGTGATGAATCGTAATGAAATGGGACCACTTCAGCTCAGTTTTATGATGTCTTGGTTGGATACTTCCTTCATGCTACCCATGAAAATGAATCACCTGTTCCTTTCCTTGTTTTTGTGTTGATGTTTGCCTGTGGTGATAGGTGTGCGTATGCTGGATGGGGAGGTGACTGACATGGTGGAGGCACAGTCTCTCAGTCTGAATCCGCAACACATCGACATCTACAGTGCCAGCTGGGGCCCAGAGGACGATGGCAAAACTGTTGACGGGCCCGCCAAACTCGCCAAAGAAGCCTTTCTGCACGGAGTTACCGAGGTGTGTGTGTATGTGTGTTTGTGTGAGACGGAAATTGTTCACCGCCTATGTGTGGCTTCCTTTCAGCAGTCAGTAATTGAACTGTTCAAGCATGAGAGGACACAAGCGGGAAGAACAAAGCAGTTTTTGACCCTGACAATTATGAATGGACGGGACTGTCCTCTAAAAGCCAACAGGAAGGAAAATTTACAAAATGGACAGAAGCTGCACAAAAACTAAGTGCAATTAAGTTTGCCTTAATATCAGTCTTAGTTGAAAGTTGCTGCTTAAGTTGTCATCTTTTACCACAACATTCAAAAGCACAATAAAGTAGTGTATTTGTAAATTGAAGGTTTTGGGAGTGTTTGGAAACTTGCCTGTCACCAGTATAACAAACATGATCATAAACCACACAGGAATGATGCTGTCATGCTCTAGTTTTGTTTCTTGATAGCAGCCCTTACTTGGGTGCAGTGGGACTGTGTCAGGTAGTCAGCAGATTGATGCGGATCACAGCCCAAGCTCTCACTTGGGCACATACATTTCTATCCGACTCAGCCTGACTCCTGTTATACAGCGAAGGGATTCCAGGCATGTGCCATAAAGCTGATTGGTAGCGCTGACTCTGACTACAAAGATAATTGCCACAGTGACAACACTGTCAGATGGCGGTGTGGGTGGTGCATAGCTGCATTTGATCAATACAGAGAGATGCTGCCACTCAATACAATAGAGAAGCTCTTAGATGAAAATTATTGCACTTCAAAGTCTGAAAGGTTCGGTGATTTATTACAATGAGCTGTTGTCATTCCTGTCATACGATATTTAGTTCTTTTTAATTTACACGGTGACCACCCTGGCCTCTGTGATGTATGCTGCGTTTTAATGGGCCCTCTTTGAAATGAGCCCTGAAATGAATTTGCTCTCCTATAATTGGGATTCCTGTTGAGATTGAATGAGATTTTTGTTCTTTTCTTTCATACTTTCTGGCTAGTGATGGTCCAAGGCATGAATTAAAAGGGTCTGTCGGTATCTTCTGTGCATTCTCCAGGGCCGTGGGGGCTTGGGCTCCATCTTTGTATGGGCTTCTGGGAATGGAGGAAGGGAAAAGGACAGCTGTAACTGTGATGGCTACACCAACAGCATCTACACGCTGTCCATCAGCAGCTCCACCCAGAACGGCAATGTCCCCTGGTACAGCGAGGCCTGCTCATCCACCCTCGCCACCACATACAGCTCGGGGAACCTCAATGAGAAACAGATAGTGAGTAGTTGTGTTTCTCTTTTTTTTTGCCTTCCACTTCATCACACTCTGACTATCCATGGTGATATAAAGTTTAGCAAGAGCTCTGGCAGTAAATATGTCAATGAAATGACTGATAGACTAAGAGGACATGCCATAAAGTTGTTGCTTTTGTTGATTAAAAAAACAAAAGACAAAACAGAAAATGGCAACTGTTCATTACATTAGGGATTTTAATGAGCTCATAATTTGTTACCACTGCAAGCAGTCTAATAAGCAGACACACAATGATAACCGAACATGCACTATATATGTATAACACAAACATAAGGAGCACACAGAAGACAGGAAACATTAATAAAGCATATGCAGAAAACAACATTCCATATAGAAACAGCAGTAAATCAACTTGATGAAAAGGTCATTGTGATTATTTTGGACAATGCAGCAGATTACAATTGAGATTTTTCAATTTGAAATACACACAGGATGATTTAAAACCCCCCAAGAACTTAGAAATGCTGCATTATTCATTGTTTTTTTTTTCTCTCAGTTTCTAAATGGTATAATGAATGTTATGGAAGCAACTGTGTAAATGTAGCATATGTCCAAATGTAGTTCCTTATTGAATGTATGCCTCCACCAATGTCCTGTACAAACTAGCAAAATCAATCATGACAAGAGATATAATACTTTACACAATGCAAATACCTTAACATGTGTATCAGCTTTATTCAGTGTCCAGTGCTTTGGTTTAGTCCAGGGGTTGGCAACCCGTGGTTCCAGAGCCACATGTGGCTCTTTCATCCTTCTGCTGCGGCTCTTGTAATGTTAAAATTAAACATATTTAGTTTTTTGTCAGCAAAGGTTTAAAACGTTAGTTCCGTTTGTTAGTGGACGAGGTTAAAGACTGTAATCTGATTAGTGATGCGTTGGTCATGAGCATAAAAGCTCTTAGAGCCGGTTCTGACAGTGAATGATTGGAGCTGGTGTTCTGTCGAAGCTCCTACTTACCCGACACACTACCTGTAATTTTTACACGTCCAAGCCACACCCGCCCATACCCACATACACAGTAACTCACTTTTTAAGGACTTTATTTTTGGTTAAAACGCACCATCAATAAATCTCTAATACGTGCTGCTCAATGGTGTCTTTGTCCGGAGGTAAACAGAGGTGAACTCACTTCAAAATATAACAAATCGGATGTGGATCAACCACAACCAAATTAGATGATCTTCATCATTAAATGTCCTGTCCTGACAATTATTTTCATCCATGAATTTTCTTCTTTTTTTTTTTTTTTCACTTTCTTGCCCGCTACCCCTGCAGTTAATTAATTTTACCCATGCCTGTACCTGCAGATTTTTTTTTTTAAACTTGTCCCCACATGTTTTTGCGGGTTACCTGCAGATACCTGACCTGGTGCAGGACTCTGATACATAGCATTAAGGTAAAAATATATATATATATGCAGTGTTCATTTTAGTTGTCAAAAAGGTTTTGTGGCTCTCTGGACCTGTTTCCCAAAGAAAAAAAAAAAACCCACAAATGGCTCTTTGAGTGTTTAAAGTTGCCGAACCCTGGTTTAGTTAATAATACCTGAGTAAATATTAACACTATTGATATTTGAAATAACTGAGTCCTGTTGACTTAACGTTAATCCCTGACTTTACCTTTCATGCCACCATGATGTTAACACAATGTGGCTCCTGGTGAACTAACTACTGGGAAATATGGTACACCAGATAAAGTTCAGACTCAGGATTAATTGTAATGTAACAGTAATAGTAAAAAATTATAAGGTGGTGATTCATTTTAAGCACAGCTTCACAGAGCTGCTGTCTTTGTTATAGTACTGTCAATATTCATCATCATGTGAGACATACTGTTCACATTATATGTTGGATCCACACATGAAGCAATTGGTTAATTCAAATTTCAGACTTTCTTTCATTACAGCTTGACTTCATTCTTGCCTTCTTTTCTTCACTTGTCTTTGTCTTCATCCATTCAGCCTTGGGCTATTAAAATTATAGTGAACAGCTCAAACCCATCTGGCAATCTGTTGCTACTTAACATTCCTGTCACAAACGCAGAACACACGCACTCACACACACACATTGTTTCTCTCTCCACCATACAGTCCGGCAGCCAACCTACTGGACGGACAGCTTATGACATCTCCCTGACATGTGGCTGGTCCCTTAATGCTTCAGTGCTGTACTCATTTAATTGTACTGTCACTCATGAGCCAAAGGATGAAGAGATTGAATAGAGAAGAGAGGGTGGGACCACCAGGGTTATGAACCATAACATATCTTAATGTCTGCCAAGAATTTTTTTTTATTGAAGTTACAGTAAAGTATGGGATATTAGAAGCTCATAAATGCATATCAGAACTGTCTGGATGATAAAGTCTGTTCACAAAGTCCAGTTCTTATTCATCTAAGTCTTGTGAAACATCCATAAGCTTCGAAAGTCACCATGTACACAATGTTTTATTATTTTAGTTTCATCTCCCTCTATTAAATAGACAAAGTTATATCCATTGAACTACTTGGGGCCTTGTTTTAACCTTTTTCCACCATGAAATGGGCTGGACTTGCACTGGTCAGATTTATTTATCCGGCAAGGACAACATCCTTAGTCAGTAGAAACAGAAACAACTGTAAATGAGGAATAGTTAGCCAACAAAGCTCATTTCCATCTGTTGTCCAGAAGTACCTCAGTTTTTATTCATGCAGCTGCAGAAATGCACACCTGGCAGCCTACCAATGCAGCTCCATCTTTGCTGTGTTTTACTGAGGCGATCTACAGGAGCAGTTAGACTCGATAACGAGCCCTGCTTTAAGATATGTTTCTGGTAGATGTAGAGAAGGGGTGAGACTTAAGTTATTCGTTTGCTGGCTTTGATTTTTCCATCTGGAACAGGGAGTCATGCTGAGGACTTTTGCTCATAGCTTCCTACTTCTTTAACCATGAGATAAATTCCGCCTCCAGCAAATACATGCATATGTGATAACAAGAGAGGAAATAGTGGAGAACAGAGGGCTTGTTCACTTAAAGGAGGCGGGTTATAGAACTAAAGTGGCAAGAGTTCACAACATTCTGTGAATGTCTTTTTGGATAGTACCATAGTAGTTCTCATGAAAGTTGAGGATTTCTGACACTGTTAAGACAGCCCCCAGTTATCAATGAGCAGAGTACTGAGTTTTCCAAACAGTGTGAGTTCTGATGATATCTAATGAAAATTCAGTGTTAAGATGACAGTTTCCATGCCAGGTTAACGGGAGAATTTCTGAAGAGTGTTTTTGAATTGGTTCGTCCTTTAGGTGACTACAGACCTCAAAGCAAAATGCACAGACTCCCACACAGGCACTTCTGCCTCAGCCCCACTCGCTGCTGGGATCATCGCTCTTGCCCTTGAGGCCAAGTAAGTGCCTGCCACTACTTCTCTCACCAAGCTCCAGTCAGCCTCTTTTGTCAATTCCTTGTGCATATTTTCTGGTCTTTTGATGATTAAATTCAAGTGATTACTCATAAAAGGAAAGTGTTAAGAATGTTATTTGCATGGGACAAATTCATGCAAGGACAGTGGGGTAATTATTCAACAGAAAATAGTTTGTATGAACACTCAAGTTTTATCAGTTTCTAGCATATGCCTTTTTTACTCAAACATTTGAAAGCTTGATTTGAAATTCCTCCCAAAAAATTAGACTTTAACTGCTAGTGCTGCACATTTATCTGTTGCTTTTGGTTGATTATCCAAGTTCAGGAATTATTTTTTAACCCCGTGGCAGATTTTGGCTTTGCTTTTACAAAAACAGCTCAATTTGATGTGAGCACTAATCATTCTTATCCACCCATGCAGCACTAATGGAGGGACAAACATGAACATCACAGTGTTCAGTTTGGAAATGAGTAATTAGTCAAACGGAGTGAGGTGATAGAGGAAGATTGCAATTAGGAACAGATTTCATGTTGTTTAATAAAATGTTTAATTTTCTAAAACTCACAATAGAATGATGGGTTTAAAGTATAAGCCATAAATCTATGGCTGTACGTCGATCAGAGAAAATAACTTTTTTTTGGGCCTGGTTCTTTCTGACATATGTTACTCCAGGCAGGATAGTCAGTTAACACTTTAGTTCAAACACATGTTGACTTTAGATTCATTGTAATTCAGGGGCCTATGTGGCTGGTGTTTCATTGTATTCTGTATTTAAACAGTCGTCCACCTGCAGGTCCAGGCAATAGGGCTTATTGTGAGGTGTTTGTTTGATCTTTAAGTGCCTCAGCTTGATTTTTAAGCCAGTTTCACCGTGTGTGTCCT
Organism: Fowleria isostigma; assembly: GCA_029814645.1. NCBI lineage: Eukaryota > Metazoa > Chordata > Actinopteri > Kurtiformes > Apogonidae > Fowleria > Fowleria isostigma. The sequence continues at coordinate 41,884,009 of JAPTGZ010000018.1, forward strand.
TGTCTCTGTGTGTCTGTCTCTCACTCTCTTTTGACTTGGTGCGTGCCTGTAAATAAACGTGCTCCAGTAAAAATCTGACCTGGAGGGACATGCAACATCTGGTTGTGCGAACTTCTCACCCTGCCCACCTGCTCACCAATGACTGGAGAGACAATGGGGTTGGACGCAAAGGTACTGTAACTTTTTCCAAGTTCTCTTCTGCCCTCTGCAGTTTGTAGAGACTTTTAAGGTTGTGATTTTGTCCTTTGTGCAAAGGAAGATTTATGAGGATACACACAGAAAGTAAAAGTTCTAATGTTAATGCAATATGTGAATATTCTCATCAGATGAATATTCACTTGTCCTGTTCTGTCTTTTCTTTGTGCAGTTAGCCATTCATACGGATATGGTCTCCTTGATGCCGGTGCAATTGTAGCACTGGCAAAGACATGGACCAATGTGGGGCCGCAGCAAAAATGTGTGATCAGTATGGTCTGTGAGCCCAGGTTAGTATAATGAACACACGCACATGCATACACACACACAGAACTGCCAGCTAAATTCATCTTAAAACCTTTTTAAAGATTTAGTGTCATTATTATCTGCCCTGCAGCACTCTCTAATTTTCTCCATTTTGTGTGCAGAGAGCAGTAAAACCAGAGTTTATACTCATAGTGGGTCAGAATCATCACCGTTACCCTCTATAACTTTTAAACTGTGACTTTTGACTTTGAAAATTGTTTCATTGCTTGAGCAGCTGTTTAATAAAACAGATTAGTTCCGAAGAGTGTACTCAGGGATTTATAAAGACCTTTAAAACTGGAAATATCAGTATTCTGCATCAGGAAAGCAATAAATATTGTAAATTATTTTAGGTTTGACTTTAACTCGGTCTGATTACACAGCGTGATGAGATAAGCCTTGTTGAGCTGCAGTAAACCATAATGAGAAAGACACTGAAGTGGCCTCTAACAGACTGAAGGTAGAGCTGAGCTGCCTCACCTCACTGCAGTGACGTGTTGTGTCTGCATCTTTCATCTTCACTTTGGCTTTCAGCGCCTGTTGAAATACTCCGGTGTTGTGTGTGTGTGTGTGTGTGTGTGTTGATGCAGGCATTCAGCTCGGGAGGGAACATTAGAAGGCGAAATAATAATTTGTCAATTCGTGTCCTCCCTTCTCTGTTAAAACTCAATATTTCACCTCTCTTCTTTCTTGGTGTGGCAGTCTAAATGCAGTCTGACATCTTCTCTTCATTATGCAGTCCCTGTCACTTCTCTCTCTGGGTTTGAGGTTCTCTCTCTTTTACTGCAGCTATGAGATCCTCAGAGCAGATGGTTCGAGCGTCTGGGAGCAGCAGTCAGGCAGGTTATTCAATTTACATTTTAGGTGTTTAGCTGACTCGCTTATCCTCTGTGACTTGAAATAAGTGAGCAGGTAAAGGTTCAGTGTCTTCTTCTCTGCAAAGTACAACTAGTAATTACACCAAACAGACTCATGGTTGTACAGAGAGGCCCTTTAAGAGTTACAACTCTGATAAAACAGGAATTGCAGTTATCTATTTAAATATATATATATTTTTTTTTTAAAAACTGTGATCACAGTAAACATTAAATGTTTTTTTTCCATTTACTGTGACAGGAATGCAGTTTTATGTGTCTTGCTGCCCTGTTTGTTGTGTAGTTTCCAGGTGAACGTAGGTCTTTATTTACATCTGAATGACACACATTCCTGTCAAACAAGATGTTGTTATATAACAGCTGTCACTTGTAAGCATTTGTTTAGCCGAGCAAAATAGCGAGTACTAGGACAGCAACACTGAGCTATCAGCCATTTGTTGAATGTCATTCCCCATCAGTCTCCACTGGTTGTTGTTGTCCACCTCTGAATAAAAGAATTTTAAAGAAAATTTAGCAGCGCATCAGTCATGTTGTAGTGTTTTCAAGTTAGGCTTTTCAAATATGTAGTTAAGGCAGACATATGCCACAATAAAATATATATCACTATTGTATACAAATAAAAACAGCCATAATAAAGACATTAACAAACTAAGGCGTCTCGGCACATTAGCTGAAGAGTTATATGGCAGCATGTCCAAGATTAAGAAGACAAATAAATATAAATTATAAAATAATACTAAGGACCCGTACTGTTTCCCTTACATGTTGGGTATTATTATTGGGTATTTTATGCATCGAGGAAAGAGTTAGAATGAATGTCATGCTCTATTGTTCAGAGATCTTTCCCAAGTCATGGAATTTCTCCCAGAGCCACTGACTATGGAGCACATTTTTATTTGTGTTTTCTTATATTTACTATTATTTCTTGTATTAGAAAGTCGTCATCATCATGTCATTTTCTTCCGCTTATCCGGGGCCGGGTTGCAGGGGCAACAGTCTAAGCAGGGATGCCCAGACTTCCCTCTCCCCAGACACTTACTCCAGCTCCTCGGGAGGGACCCCAAGGCGTTCTCAGGCCAACTGAGAGACATAGTCTCTCCAGCGTGTCCTGGGTCTTCCTCAAGGTCTCCTCCCAATGGGACATGCCTGGAACACCTCCCCAGGGAGGCGTCCAGGGGGCATCCAAAATAGATGCCCCAGCCACCTCAGTTGGC
>JAPTGZ010000018.1:41886698-41910111 GCA_029814645.1 Fowleria isostigma
GTCCTTTCGGTCATGACCCAAAGCTCATGACCATAGGTGAGAGTAGGAACGTAGATTGACCGGTAAATCAAGAGCTTCGCCTTTCGGCTCGGCTCAGCTCCTTCCTCACCACGACAGACCAATACAACGTCCGCATCACTGCAGATGCCGCACCGATCCACCTGTCAATCTCACACTCTATCCTTCCCTCACTCGTGAACAAGACCCAGAGATACTTGAACTCCTCCACTTGTATTAGAAAGTTGATGATTAAAAACAGTAATATTTACTAGTCAGCAGAAAATAGATATTTTTTCTATTTTAAACAGTATCAATATTTATCAGTGTTGAATTTTATAATGCTGGCAGTTGGAAGACTATATGAAGATAATGACTGGCAGCAGCAGAAAGAGATCTCTTTTAGCAACTTTTGTAAGCATTTTCATAATTTTCACACACGCAGTATAACAAAAATACCTATTACTGTGGGTTTAAACAAAAAAACTTTCATCTTTCTTTCTTGAACTTTCTTTTCTTTTAGACAACCTTTGTGGCCATCCAAGTTTAGATTTCTGAATTTATTAGGTGAGCTTAAATGCAACATTTCTTCTTTTGGTGCCCATGAATTTTGCCCTTTGATGTAACCATGGAGATTTTAGAGTTTATGAGGTCCGCTGACTGCGTGTGAAACCCTGAAACAAATGGCAGCAAACAGAAGCAGTGTGTTTGCAAATGAAACCAAAATGTAATACAGTCTCAGTAGAGTTTTTAACTATGTCTACTTTGTTACAAGCATTTACCTGCCAGAACAAAAAATAGCCTGCAGAGATTTACTCACTAAATGGAAAATCTACCTGCATGTGGCTCTTCATGGGTCTGGCAGTTTATTATAAGCTATTAGATCCAGAAACGTCCAAAGCACATTATCATTATCGACTTACATTTTATCACAGTCCCATTTCGAGATTGTTTTGTTATCCAGCCCTCTATATTTTCTATATTTTACAGGGAGGTTAATATCACATCTCCCTGTATCTTTTTTTGTGCATGTATTTGTTGTTTCTTCTAAAAAAGATGATGCATCTCCCTCTCCAACAGCTTAAAACATAGGCGTCTGTGCTCCACTGGTTAAGTGGCAATGATAAATCCGCTTCTTCAGCCATTCGTGCACATTTCCATTCCCTCCATCCTGACACACATACTCTTAACTTTAAACATGCAAATTTATTTGGTGAGGTTTTCTTGGTGTCAATATGCATCATAATAATACTTTGTATGATTGTGGTGTCACTCGTTGCTCATAAATTGAACTCGCAGACTGTAGCTGCTGCAAAGGTCGACTTAATTTATTCTTTTTGTGCATCTTGAAATCTTCTCCAGCATTAACCCAGAGGCTGTGTTTTGAACCATGTGCTAGTTTAGTGATCATATCAATTCTTGCCCATGTTTTGGGCATCTCGGTGTCACTAAAACCCCATGCCTTCCTCCTACTCAGAATTGTTGTGGATGTGTATAATCTCCTAAGCGGATTTAAAGGGGGAGTTAAAAAAGGGGTAGGTGCTTTACCTCCATGGAGGACAAGGGTGCTCCAGGTTGGGAGGCACTAATCCTGTTCAAGGAAACAAACCTCTTCACTCTTCACAACCTTTGTGATCGGCCAGCATCAAATTGTCCCATTCATAAATATTTGGAGCCTGTGCCACAATATTCCCAGCTTAGAAACATCCATTAATGACTTCATACATGGTTGGTTCCCAACATGCGTCGCTCTCTTAATGCGTCTTCCTCATACATCTTTTCTCATGTTTTGACAGGAACATTGGCAGCTACTTATCGATCAACAAGACTGTGGACGCCTGCTTCGGCACAGACAGTTACGTGACATCATTGGAGCACGTCCAGGCCCACCTCACGCTGTCCTACAACCGGAGAGGAAACCTAGCGATCCACCTTACGAGTCCTGCTGGCACACGCTCCACCCTGCTCCACCCCAGGTTCAACCACATAACAAAACATAAACACATACACAAGTAAATACAGACTTGTGACACTCCTGCTTGTTGTTTTGCTGCAGGCCACATGACTACTCATCAGAGGGTTTTAATGACTGGGCTTTCATGACCACCCACTCCTGGGATGAAAATCCAACTGGCGCATGGACTCTGGAGATAGAAAATGTGGCTGGTGCCAGTGACTACGGTAAAGCATCTCTCTTTAAAATTCAATCAATGTTGTCATTGACCAATGACCTGAATGATTACTGATTATTAAATAATTCATATCGTTGTCATTTTACCCTTTTTACAAGCACAACAAGCAGTAGCAAACATAATAAAAAGAAATTAAGAAATTCATGAATATCCAATGATGCTGCAGCTAAATAGTACATGTTAAAGCACCTGCCCCTGTTTATTTTTTGTGCACAACTCCCACACTGGCTAGGTTGATGCACTGCCCTGAGACACTTAACACCAATGTCCTACTTCCAACCTGCAGCCCCCACCTATTTTTTTATACACTCGCTCCCTGCTTGTATAACCTAGCCTCATTATTCTTCATATGTGGAGAACAATAGATGAAGAGAAACTAGAAATAGCAAGTTTGACATGTTGCTGTATTACCTTAAGTCAAGCCCATGTACAGTTGGGAAACACCACAGTTGTTGGTAGCCTTTTGCAATGTTTGTTGATTTGATGCAGTCAGTGCTCGGGTTGTTAATTTTTCAGGTTGTTAATCAAAAATACACAACTACAGTCTCCAAGTCTGTGCAGTCTGTGTAGTCCTCATATGTATATGATGCAGTGCAGCAATTCCTGTTTCACACTTGATGTGCATCATATGATATGCCCTAATGACAGTGAGTTCTCAGTTTTGGTGCATTATTATATATAATCTGTAAAAAAAAAAATAAAAAAAAAATCATGTTCTCGTAGATGTCTGAATAAAAAATTAAATAAGGTCTGCACAACCTGTGAGCAGCCAAGATGATATTTATTCACACCAGTGACGTTGCTTATATAGAACACTAATTACAGGCAATGAATATTATCTAATGTTAACAGTAACTTGAAATGAATGTAAGTAATCAAGTGTCTTTAAAGTCATAATAATTCATATAAGTACAATAATCAAGTTTCTTTAAATTCTTATAAATACAGTGATCAAGTTACCTAAAGTATACAGATTTCTGGACAATAATGTGCCACACTATGAAGACTGATGACAGTAGAAATATTGATGGGAAGCTTGAAGGAGAGTGGTACAACATGAAACACATGGGCTGCATCTTAACCAGTCGTCCACTAGGACAACCTTTACATAAATGTTTACATTCAGATGTTTAGTTTAGAGGTCAGCTACAGGATAAAGGAGCCAGTGCCAAGAGATTAGAAATCAGCAGGTTTTTGCATTCAAGTGTTTGTGCCTTTGTTATCAACAAAGAAGATTTGAAGCTCACACTGTATAGCTCTGCAGCTGTCAGTTGTGTTACAGCTTAATAAAGTGGTGAAGGAGGTAGTTGAGTCATCAAATTTATCCTTGTATCCTTCTCATGATCATTTAAGCATATAAGGTCAAAATTATTATCACCTAAAGAGAGTGTCTCCAATGTGGATGTAATACACAGAGATTACAGGCTAGAGCAGTCATCAGTACAAAGCGCCCTATTTTATGCCTTTTTTTAATTTACAGAACCCTTCAATGTGCCATGTACCGAAAAGAGTAAAAACTAGGGTGGTCAGAATTACCTGCCCACATATAAAACATTGGAAACTAAAATTCTAATCTTTCAAACTACACCTGATGTCTGCTGATCTTCAGTGACTCAGCTTTGAACTCTGCAGAACGGACAGGTCTAGTGGCTCTCAAATGCTATGTCGTGAAGCACCGCACACACTACTCTACTTTCGACTTAACAAGTAATTTCCTCAAGGTTGCCATTGGGACTTACAGCTACGACCTGAGGCATACGTCGACATTGGTTTCAAACATCTTGAAGGACAGTAAAACCAAGGTGCTGGAGTGGCCCTTTCACAGCTCTCAAGCCTCAGCACTATTGAGAATTTTATCTCTTAAGGTCCACGCTCAAAAACCATTTTCATTTGGAGGAGCCGGAACAATTTGCAGAGGAAGAATGGGCTAAGATCCCTCAAGAGACACGTGCCAACCTAGAAACCACACTAAGAGGCAGCTGTGTTTGTGAGTCTGAAAGGTCACATGTTTGACTATTAATGTGTATTTAATATTTAGTGCTGGAACCTTTGGCTTTGTCATTATCATTCTTTGGCTTGATTTAATTCAACACATCAGTAACTTCATTCAGATCTCAATTCTTTTGGACTACTGGTCATTTCTTTGCTAAAGCTATGGGGTTTTGTTTGATTTCATGACAGGGGTAGTAATTTCTTCCCAGTGTAGCAAGATTACCCACGACTCTACTCAGAAGCCAAGACAACCACGCAAAAAAAAAAAAAAGCTGGATCAGTGTCTCACTCCTTCCTCTGTGCGGAGTAATTTACTTTAAGCGGAACCTCTCACAAGCCCCTACACTTGAATGATTCCTGAGAGATGTGCACTTTATAATACTCTTAATAGGCACAGAGTGAAATCATGCTGTCTTTAAATTGCTGCTCATTTCAAGGAGTCTTTTTCTGTCACTTAATGATGAAATCCCAGTGTCTCCTCTATGGAGGCATTTAAGAAATCTATCCAAAGGAGTGGCAGGTCTTCATTGTTTATGACAGATGCTTTTTGCGATTTCATTTCAGTTTTTATTCCCTTTTTTATGTCCATTTCTCTATTCAGGCACTCTGACCCAGTTCATTTTGGTGTTGTATGGCACCAGCTCAACATCCTCCACCTCCTCTGAAAAGTCTCAGCCTGGCAACGGCAGCTGTAAGACTTTGGACCTGAGACAGATATGCATTGGTAAGACTGCCACCTTAGAGCAGCAGCAACGGGGGTGGGGTGGGGCTCACATTGTGTCATGTGAATGTGCTCAGCTGCATCTTGTGTCTTGTGTTTCCCAAAGCTAAATGTAACCATTTGTTAAGTATCTCAAAGTTTTCCCACTCAAAGTACTCCTTCAGAATAGCGTCATCAGCATAATCCATTTTAAATAAAGACCTAAATGGGTTTGAATAAAATTTATCTCCAGGTCTCCCTTTTAATATTCTTATTTAAACTTAATGGTGTCCTTAGTGGTATCTCCTGCCTAATCCAAACACGCTATAGGCAAGGTCTGACAATAATACTTACCGGAACTCTGTGAAGTCCATCTATAAAGTGTGACGCAGTTGCAGCCTGACCCCTACAGGCTGCCAAGGAAACATACTCACCAAGAGAATCAAACGCATTGAACTGCATTTGTCATTGTGCATTTGTCATTTCCTACACTGATTATCATGTATACTCTGTGCTCACCAACTCGTAGCTTAATATAATAGTTTGCATAGTTTCCAACGAGATGACAAGACCCTGCAGGAAAGTCTGTTTTGCTTCTTCTGTTTGCTCTCTCTCCTGTTTTCTGCTCTGTTACCTCCAGCACCAGCAGTCTGTTAATTACCATGTTAAGCAATGGCGTACATCTGGACCGCTGTATATGGAAATGGGTCTGTTGACTTAAACATGCTGCACTCAGCATATAAATTGCAAAGCTTTTCATCGTCATTTTTAGTTGGCACTAAAGGAAAATTGATGACCCGGAGACATTTATTTTTTATTTTTAAGATTGAATATATTCAATACAAGTCTTACCAATATACAAAATAGCAGTCCTATTGTTGTTATTTTAACAACAATTATGAATACAGTGTCAGGTTAACAGTGGTAGTGAGAATAGTTGCATTTCATGTACACAATGAGAGGGAATACTGTGATTTATGCTTGGATTTGCAGCAAATAAATATGTCTCCACATGTCAGAAGAGTAGGATATGCAAGTCTGGATGTCTAGCGCCACAATGCTTTCATTCATATTTGTTACATTATGGTGGTTTTTTTTTTTTTTTTTTTTTTTTTTTTTAAACAGCTGCAGCTCCTGTGATTTGGATATTACACTTGAATGTTCCAGTAATATTCAATTAATTGTTCAGTCTTAATCCCATGGATGAATAATAGATATGTCTGTCACAGTATGAGTTAAAGTGTTTTTTGTGGGGGTTTTTTGTCTTTCAGCTTTGACTGTCTGGTATGGAATCCTGTTTCTCTGTCTGCTCCTTTTCTGACTCATATGAAGAGTGAAAAGGCTTTCTCTGTTAATTTCCCTTTTGGTGCTTTGTTTTCCAGAGTGCAACGCTGGCTACTACCTCTTTGGGCAGAACTGTGTGAAAGAATGTCCAGCCGGCTACTCTGTGGGCTCCCAGCCTCTTAACTACACAGTGGGGAACTTCATCCAGCCAGCCTCCGTCCCGGCCTGCCTGCCCTGCCCTGGGCCCTGCGTCACCTGCAGCAGCCTCAGCCCTGACGCCTGCATGTCCTGCCCTCCTCACAGCTACCTGGATTCCATCCCTGGCACCTGCCTCCATCTCAACCAGATAATGCGAGAGTCCCCCGGCAGCTTCATGGTGGGTCAGGGGACCCGAGAATCGCAGCTGGAGCTCGGCTCCCGGCTGCCCATCACCATCGCTGTGCTCAGCTGTATGGCCATCATGGCCACCTTCGCTGGCATCTTCCTGTTGCTGCAGCTGCGCTCAGGCGCTCTCATCAAGCTGCCTTCTCTGGAGGCTGGTGGCGGCCTCGGCGGCAGCTTCAGCCTTGGGGGAAATAGGGTAGTCTCGTATCGTGGCATCCCGACGGTGTGGGGGGATGAAGGCATGAATTCAGACTCAGAAAACGAAGAGTTTGACGTCCAAAATGAGAGAACTGCCTTTATCAAAACACAAAGTGCTCTTTAATCCCTCCTCCTGGTCTCCTCTTTATCTTCTGCTTTTAAAATCCTCTCCCCCATTTGTCTGATAATTCAAGGCTGTGGTACTATCTTCTCACAGTCTTTCCTGGTTTTATCTCTCATCCCTCTTTGTTCCGTCTTTTTTCTCACTGGGCTTCAGCCGAGTCCTGCTTCAGGATCTCATCTCCCCGCTCTCTGCTGTGGGAGACCTGATGTGAAGACGCTGTCTCTCAGAGCCCAGGATGTGCCCGGGCTCACTCTCTTTACACTTGGGTGCATTTCTATTAAACTGGCCCTCTCCCTCCCTCATGCCCTCGATCACTAACAGTGTCTGTCTGAGCAGAGTCCATTTTTCCCTCCGGCTCCACCTTCTTTTTGTTACAGTAAACAAATGATTATTGTTTGCTTTCTTCTTCTCTGCTTTTTCCATCAGTCTCAGTGCAGTAGCCAGATGAGATTGCTGAATGGGTGTAGGTGTGTGTGTGTGTGTGTGTGTGTGTGTGTGTGTGTGTGTGTGTGTGTGTGTGTGTGTATGGGAGCGTGTAAATCTAATGAACAGTGTAGGGTCCGTAATAGAGAAGCTAAAACAGGTCACATCTAGTTCTTTACTTAGGAAGTGATGGCTAAAAATGATAGAACAAGGCATGAAATCTGATTTAAAAACATTGATTCTCGCTAAAGTGACATTTAATAAAAGTCACCATCCATAATCTGTTTAGGAAGACATTTATCTGTAGTGATTTGCATTTTTCAAGTACATCTGAAATATGTGCACATATGCATATTGACAAATAAGACTTAATGGCTTATAATGACAAGTCACCAGTCAGAGAAACAAAGCAGACCATCTGAGAGCTTTCTGTCATCTCTGTTTGTGTTGTGAGACATTAATTCTGTTTGCCTGAAACAAATTGCAGTCACTTTATAATCTGCATTGTTCTAGGTGTGATGGGGGATCTAGTTCTTTCATTGTACACACAGTCTGGAAAGATTTCTCTCAGCTCTGGCAGAACATACTGTGAGTCACACAGCTAACAATGCATGTCTAACCCTTCTGGGATTTAGGACGGACTGAACTCATTCTAGAAATTAAACCATTAAATTCTGTATCTTTCTGATGTCACATCTAAAATAACAGACAATACCACCTACAAAACATGCACAGGTTATTCAGTCGAGCCTTTGGAGGGATGTTTTAGTTTCTGTGTTTGATCTGTTCACATCCCGGGGCTGAGCGAAGCAGCTGAAGTGCTGATGGGACTTGGAACACTATGTGAGGGTAGAGCACTAGAGCTTCTCCAACAGCAGGCAGGGCGAGTTAACAGTGTGTGAGATTTCTGACAGAACAGATATAAAGGCTTTCCCTGTGTCAGAGCACATTGGCCCCACAGACACACCTTACACATGCAATGTATGGTGAGGCATGTGCATCAAACATCACTTATTCCTTGATGTAGGAAAATGTTTATCCACCTGCTGAAGTGAAGATTTCCCTCCCCGCTTCATCTTGAGCTTCTCTTCTCTTTTTCAAATCTTCAATATTGTTTAGAAATTCCTGCACTGAGACTCCACATTCATCAGCGTCTCACCCTCGAGTCCTCATCTAATCTGAATTTCAGATTATCTCTTCAGAGTTCTCGCCAATTAATTATATTCTGAATGATACTGGAGCAACTATTTATTCACAGAAATTTTCATCATACCTTTAGGGAAGATTGTTTTAAAGGTATTTTTCTTCTGGGCTGGTTATCACCGAAAAATGTGCATCACATGATTTTAATCCGATGTAGCCCTATCCACTGATCTCTTTTCCTTCTATGCTGAAATAATTATATATATATATAAATATATATGTATATATATATAATTTTTTTTTCATCTCCACTACAAGAAATAGTGGAGCTTGCTGTGAGAGGTTGTCATGGTGATGACATGCATACAAAACTGCAGCTGCTCATCCTTTTATCTACCTCTCATATCATTCAGCAAGGTTTCATATGCAGCTCTTCAATGATAAGAGGGCAAACGCGACGAGAGGCCAGAGGTGTAAAAAGTCACCTGGAGAGTTTTAAAATAGTAGTGAGATTTAAAAACTGAAACAGCAAATTGCAATTCTCACACTAAATTGCTGCTACTCCTTAAATTCTGCCCCCCTTTAAACTTTGTTGCCTTGAGACAAACAAAACCTGGCTTTAAAGCGTGTTACTGGAACTAGAATTGGTTGTTTACAGGTTGCGTTGGCTTGTGCTTAAATCAACATTGCCCACTTTAAATTGTTTTTTTCACATGTCGTACTCAGTTCCCATCCAGGAGGCTTTATTGAGACCTCTTTAAGTTTCTCTCACTGACAATCAGCTCATTTCTTTTCTTTGTTGAGGGTGGGGAAATGCAGAAGCACACAATTGAAATTGATTTTAATGTAACCACTTGTGGTGGAAGGGGTTTTAGCGGGTATTATTCAGAAATATGCAGGGCCAATGGAAATTGAAATTGCAAAAGCATGTTCAGAGGTCATTGTACTTATTCAGAAATGCAAAAAGATTAAAGAAAAGTAAAGCGGCAGAGAACCAATAACTTCCAAAAGGCTGCTCAAAAGGATATAGAAGAGAAGTGTGTACGCTTTCAAACAGCACCGAGCCAGGAAGCTTAATTCATCTCAGATGGCCGGTGCAGGTGTGCACATTTGGCTTATCATGGCAGTTTCAGCCAGGAAGCACTAAACTGGATTGGAAACCACCCTTAGAATGTGGATTTAGAGAAATGCCCTCAACGGGAACAAAGCTAAAAGCGGCTGCAGGAGGAGGAAGAGTGTGTGCAGTGGACTTTGTGGGATGTACATTAGTGCCCACTGCCATTTAAGCTTTGATTAGCTTCTGTTTAAGGGCAATGCTCATTTAAAACTATAATAAGTGCTGCCTCAAAGTTGTGCCGCAAAATCTTATTTGACATCCCAGCTTGGTGTGAAGTGTGTAAACAACAGATAAGTGGGCTTACGCAGCCCTAAATTGCTTCCATAAATTATTTTCTTAAATTCTGGATGCTTGCAGTTTACTTTTTAACAACGATAATGCGGGACTTTGATCAGTTTTTTTGCAATTAGTTTTGACTAATTGAGGCTGAGTCTGGTCTGCATTATGCATCTTCCCTCTGGAACACCACCAATTATGTCTCTTCCAGAAAGAATGAGGTTGCTCCTGAAGTGCAAAAATACTGGGGGTGTTCTGACAAGTTCAGCGCCCCCCGAGTGTACACACACAAAATGATTTATTCATCGCGGCTTGATGTTGCATTCTCTTAAGCGCAAAAAACTCAGAAACTTCCAACTTATAAACTACAAGCTCTGTGCATTCAAGTGTTCAACTAAGAGAAAATCATGAATGCAGACAGCGTTGGCGGAATCACTTCAGTGAGTGGACGTAATGGAAACACACACTAAAAAAAAGGAGAGGTTCTCTAATTGTGCCAGAGAGCTCTCGCTTGGTAATTATAAAGCAACCACTTCACAGGCAGTAAAGTGTAATGTCGAAAGCAGAGGGGGAAAAAAAAAAAAAAAATCTGTCGTTTGCTCATTTTCTCCGCTGAATTTAAAGAAAAGGCTTTCTAATGGGTTTGATGGGAGGCTTTCTTCACACGGTTGAGTTGTTATTTCACGTGGGGCTCGATGTTGCCGCAGTCCCGCCTTAGGATGTAGTGTGAAGTGATCAGTACAGCGTCAGTGGAGTTAATAGGAGCAATATCTTTGGCATAACCAAAGACAATCATTTTAATGCTGTCTGTCTAGTGTTAAGACGTGTTGCTTTCAGGTTCTCATTGATCCTTTCACTTCTGTTCATCATTCAGTCATTTCTGCCTTTGTGAAGATCTGCAGACACACCCTATATGTTCAGCAGCTGTGGAGGAGGTAGAATGTATCCCATCTCCATTAACTTAAGGGCTGAATCAGATCTGTGTGCGTCCGTGTGTGCACATGCTCATTTAAGTATAAAGCAAAACACTTTGTTGGGGGAGGGGGGTCGGTTCTTGGAGCAGCCTCAGACGACTCTGTTGTCCTCCTCCCCCCTCTGAATGAGGGTCCTGGCCTGTGGCTGCACACAGTACCTTACAGATTTGTGACCTATGAATAATGTACAAGAATGACTATCTTACATGGGACATAACTCTAAAATAAGGCCTATTTTTGTACTATATGAATGGTGCAGTGTAATTTTCTTGTAATTTAAAGGGTTTTTTTTGCTCTTGTTTTTCTTCTTTTTATTTAATTGATGTCAATTATAGATTCTACTAAAATAAAGATCTATGCAAATTTCAATGTGTTTTTATTCACTCAAATGGACCTCAATAAAAGACAGCGTGATATGGAAGACATTAATAGTAATGGTTGAATTTAACTAAGTGCTTTCACTCAATTGCTGTGCTTATTTCCATGTAATAGCTTATGTTTGTACACCTATTTCCGGCTTTGGCTACTTAAAACAGGATTTTTCATTTCCTTCCAGTCAAATGAAAACCACTTCTCTAAAAATATGTTAAAAGGAAATTGTAACAAACTGAAGAAGTAACATTTAGTTTATGCACAAGTTCACCTCAAGTAAAAACTACTCTTTCAAGATTTACTAAAAAATGCACAATATCACAAAGCTGAGAGCATAAAAAGTTGACTTTTTTTTTATAGATGCACAGTCCTCACATGATATAACATTACCTAATTTGATGATCTTATAGAATATGATGCATTGTGGGTTATATTAGCAACTATGTATAATGTAGTTAAGAGGAGTTGAACCTTATTCATGTACAGCACTAAAATTAAACCAAACACACTTATAAATAAAAACAGACATGGATAATTTTGCTGCACAGTTTCATTTTCATTTCATTTTATTTCATTTCGAGCTCATGCACTCCATGTACAATGGCAATTTTATACACATGTACAATAATCAACACTGTTCATATACATCTCACACGTGTACACAGTCATACATAGAAAGACTGCACACATACAAGAGAACAAGTACACTTATAGAACGTAAATATCAAACTATACATATTGAATTATACAGAAATATTGTTCATGTGTTCATTGTTCATGACTACGTACATAAAAGATTCAACCCATAAAGGCCCAAACATCCACCAGTAGCCGAAATCATTTACTGACATAAAATATTGAATACATGTTGATTCATTAATCCTATCAATCCACATCAACAACTGGTATAAAATGTGGTTTGTCATTTTTTTATGGTTATCAGATAAGATCCGTTTGGATGTTGAGAGGCTCCATTGTTAACGTGGAAACACTTATCTACAACAACATTGATTCACCAGTAAAACCCATGGAGTTGGATCAATGACAGGGATTGGAGATGCCCGTTTTATGTTCAGTTAATAATGTATTTTACAAAAAAAGTTGTTTTTGAATAATAACCCTTAACTCCAATCTGAGCGTTTATGGACATGTATATGATCAGTACATTAATTATAGGAAAATACTTGATTTTCACTTAAAAATGCAAAATACAGTGCATAACGTCAGAAAAATCTGTGATGAATCACTTAAAAAGGTTAAAAATTGAGAAAAAAATTAATTGGGAACTGTCATAAAAGTAGTACTGGGTCTTCATGGGTTAAGCACTTATGTGAGTAAGATTGAAAACGCACAACATTTACTTATAATTGGTATTTTTACAATGTGATATTGTACAGGGAAGCGGGTAAAACATTTAGTCAGCCATAACTGACACATAAAAGGTGCAGCGCAGCAGGAGTGCATTGTAGCCTCAGTGAACGGTTTATGCTAACATGACCTGCTTCTCTTTCAAACACTTTAAAACAGACATTTCCTCTGTGGTCTGTAAAACAGGGCTGAGCCAAGCTGCAGTCTTTGTCCTTTCTTGAAAGCCATCATTATGACTGTGTTTGATGATGTATGTCTAATGTACTTTAGCCAATAGCGGTGAAGTTGCACCCACCTCCAACTGAGTCATAAATACAAGTAATGAAGTGAGACCTTTTTCAAACTGTGGTTAAAAAAATAGGAAGAAAAAGCTTCATATTTTGCAAACAACATTATCACTCTCACAACTATCACAGTTTTGTTTCACACAAACAAGCGACATGTTTGACATTGTTGCAGAAAAAAATATTAGACCATCAAAAGTCACCAAAAACGGTGGTAATGCAATCAAGTACTAACTCCTGTGTGTGTCGTGACTAAAACTGACAGAAAAAAAACATGGAATACCTAAAGGTGCTGTTTTTGTCAGTACAATGCCATAGATATTGATGTAAGCTGTGTGATTTTGGTTATGACCAAGAAAACAGCGGAAAATGGATAGATATCAGCTCTTAAATTAATCTCCTATGAACTATTTTTGTTGTTATTATTAAATTTGTCCAAACAAATGTAGCTTTAGTTGTACAGGCGTTAAAATGATCAAGAAAATGAAGAAAACATAGGGTGGTCTACTAATCATTTCCACAACTACTTGGAAGCAAAATCTTCTTGAGAAATAAATCAAATTTGACTGTTGTATGAGGATAATGGGTTGAGTGATGAACATTAGGCTGCCTGTTTGATGTGGAGAATAATCAGTGAACCAGTATTTCACAACATCCACAAAACAGGACAGTATTCAGTTATGAAACGAAATGCAAACAGTCATGTAATGCATGACACATAAAAACAATGAATTTAGCAGGGCAGAACAAAATTAAGCAGAGGGCGTTGGCTGTAATTTGGGAAGTCAGTGTGCATTGTTTGTGGGGCATTAAAATAGCACTTCCAGAAACTCTAAGACACATTTACAGTCAGTGCTGTCAGGAAAAAAATTAAATATGTAGATACTACAGTCAACATGAGGAGAGAGGGTGGGATGGTGTCTTATTAATCTGCATTATTTAGAGTTAAACAACCAGTTATGGTGGAAAAATGTCCTTGTACAGTACACGAGTGTGTGTCTTGCACTGATCTGTAAGTACATGTGGTTGAGGTCGAACTAAATTTAGTGAAAGCTGTATAACTTTGTCAGCATAACATCAGCATCATACTTCAACTTTTTTTTTTAACCACTACTGCATAAGAGGCTTTGCTTGAAGAATAATATATATATATGTATATATATATATATATATATATATATGTATCTGTATATATGTATGTATCTGTATACATGCATGTATACGTATATATATACACATATATATATATACATATATATATACATATATATATATGTATATATGGAGAGAAAGAGAGAAAATGCTATTATTGTGCATATGTGCATAATCAAAATAATAATAACACAATCACCATCCCTGTAATGTTACTCTTAAAATGAGAAGAAAATCACACTGACAAACGTTAACCACAGTTAAACTGACATGAGGAAGTGCATCCTCACAGGTCTCTGTACAGTTTTTTTCTTCACAGGGAAGTGAAACGCTCGCTGGTCACAGATAAATTACCAGTCGTGGTCATTTGCAGCTGCTTCATCAGCGTCTACACCCTGTTTCTGTCCGTCTCCTGAGGACTCAAAGCGGCTGCTGGGTTTAACTACTGACATCAGGTCAGTCTTCAGGAGGCAGAGCTGGTTGTTGATGTTCAGAGATGGGTTTTGGGGAGGACCTGCGGTGTCCACAGGCTCATGCGGCTGTAATGCGGCTGCTGGACTCAGAGCTTCACCTGATGGAGGTCATGAAGAAGTGGATGGGACAGCGGGCCAAGAGTGAGCGGGAGTTTTCAGGGCAGCTGCATCACATGGCGGCCATGGTGGAGAGACTGGACCGGCCCCAGCCCAGTGCAGGACTGGACCACATCAGCCAGCTCAACAAGGTGAGGAGCACCGAACACAGGGTCAATAAAAGAGAAGAAAACTCATCAGCCTCTCCTCCACAAAACAAAGTGAAGGGTTTATTAATCTGACATTTTATGAACTTCTACATAAGACAATTGAATATAGGGAAATACATAATATACACTGAAAAACACAAAATGCAAGGGATAATATTATAATATCTCATCTCATCTTCCCTCCGCTTATCCGGGGCTGGGTCGCAGAGGCAACAGTCTAAGCAGTGATGCCCAGACTTCCCTCTCCCCAGACAATAGTATAATAAATGGTGATAAATCAATTTTAAAAAAATTAAATAGATAGAAAAATTTAATGGAAACTGCCACCGAAGAAGCACTGGGTCTTTATGGGTTAAAGTCCATATAGATTGAAATGTGCTCATGTGCCGTGGAGGGAGGACAAATTTACTTCCCAAATTAGTCAGTTGAAAATTTAATGAGTTGCTTTAAAAAAAAAAAAAAAACCCTTTCATTTTCAATTCCCTTTCTTGTATTTTTAAAGGAAGGTGAAATGTGATCATAAAAGTGGTCAAACAGTGCTTTAGTCAGAAGAAATGTTTTATTTTGTCATTCAAGTTATTCAATCTGATGTTTTCAATGAAGGCCTGTCATTTGTTTTTTTTTTACCATTATTCATTCTGTTTGGGTTTTTTTTTTTACTTTCTCGCCTCATACCTGTTCTTCATGAGTGTTTTAAAGACTTAGCAGTATTTTTATGTATTTGAATGACTTGTATTCATAGCGCTGGTGGTTTTGGCAGCTTTTCTTGTTTGTGTATTAAAAACTCAAAACCAAAATCCTTCAGGCGAAGTAGTAATTTCAAGATTGACACTGAAATGCCCTTATTAAAAATGGAAGAAGAATGAAGACATAAAAACAGTTAAAAATCAAGTGTCAAAACGGATACTTTTTTACTGATTCTTCTACCATCCTTGAACTCATAGTCATTTTTATAAACAGAGGGTTTTCAGATCCCAATCTGAATTTATGTTTTACAAACAGGTTCATTTGGATCCAAACATTTGTTAAAACCAAAAAAATCATAGAACAGTAGCTGAGGTGTGCATTTGTCACCCTGTGATTTCCACTCATTATTTGCCTCCTCTTTAAATGTTGTGACAGTCGTGGGGAGTGTTGGTCTCTCAGACGGAGAAGCTCAGTCAAGTGATGAAGAAGCGTTCAGAGGATCTGCTGGACGGGCCCATCAGTAAACTAACTCTGCTCATAAGAGACAAACAGCAGCTCCGAAAAACCTACGCAGAGCAGTGGAGTCTGTTGAGGCAGGAGCTCAACAAGGTGTGTAACTTTTAAACTAGAATACACCGCAACCTTTACTCATGCAACCTCTGCACTACAGTAACCAGGGTCTTAACAAATCTCAAAAGTCTTACATTTATAAAACTGCATTTAGTACCGTAAAAAAAAATATATTTAAAAGGTATTAAATTTAACATAGTCATAGTAGGTCTTAAGTTATGTTGCCATTAACCATAAACAGTATGGACTTCCACAATCAAGCAGTTTTTATAAAGCAGACCCTCACACACACACACACACACACACACACACACACACACACACACACACACACACTATTATTATTATTATTATATTATACTAATTATTGCCAATATGGCTGTGAAATGGGCATTAAATTTTGTACTAAGTAGTCTTAAAAAGGTCTTAAAAAGTCTTATATATTTGTAGAACCCTGTAGGAATCCTGAATAACACTGTGTCTTTAGGCATTGAATATTGACTATGTTCTCCTTCATATTGATCTTTTCACATCCTCTCTACTTGGTAAAAGTTTGTCTGAAGAACATGTTGTGCTCCCACAGTCTTTCATCATTTTACTCTGCTTTTTGTCATATTTTACTGTGTTTCATAACCCATCGTGGACTTTCAGAATTGTACGCTGAACTTGTAAAGTTTCACATGTTCATGACCACTACAAGTTTCCTTTTTTATTTGTTTTCTTAAAAATAAGTCAATAAAAACCTGCCTACTCTCCTTTTAACTCTGATGAGGAAGCTGTACTGTTGGTTTAAAATCTATTTGTTGACTTTTTTTTTTTAGTATTTGACATGCTGATGAGCACTGCGGCGGTGTCTTTATAAATAGACAGCAGTCAAATGAAATGAGGTTCAATAGACTGGAAAGAAGGTCTGCAAATGCATTTTGATGCAATATCAAACTAGCTGGTGCTCCACACTGTTTTTTATTACCCAATTACATCACGCAAATGATGTGTTCATTTTCAGTGATCCGTACTGGTTCCCAGTGTGGCAGGCCATTTGTTTAGTTTAATTTTCATACTTGGCTGTGCAGACGCAGCTGGTGGTTTTGGTTGTGTGCGTACCAAGTGATAATAGATGCTTCTGTGATTAAACATTAACAACAATGTCAGAGATGCTATCAGGTTGAGGCTTGAAGCACAGCCGGCAGGAGACCAACAAAGGTCAGATCATTTCCTCAAAGGTTTTCTCTCTGTTTCGTGTTCCACTGCCGTGAAACATAACAGGGCTGTCGTCCACTTCCTGTGTCATAGCTCACTCAACATAAAACATAGACTAGCTGTTAACCACACATATAAGGTGTATCTTGTTTTGGTGTTGCTGTGCGATGCGTTTGCTGCTTCAGGTCACCCAGACAGAGCTGGAGAGGCTGAAGAGCAGCTACAGGCAGTCGGTGAGAGATGCAGCCCAGGCCAAGAGGAAGTACCAGGACGCTAGCAGAGGTGTTTGTAGCAGCACCGCTCACTTCTCTGAACTCAACACTTTCACACAAATGGAACAGTCCACAGTGAAACTATGAGCTGAAACATGTGTCACCACAAACTGAATTTGAATCATTTCTATTTGAATTTCAATTGATAAACTTGAATAATTGCATAAAAAAACTAAATTTAAATTTGTATTGTTTAATTTGAATCATTGCAGTGGAAAACTGAATCTGAATAGTATAAGTTGAAATTTAATTTATTAGTTTCGAGATGAAGTCCAGTAAACTTGAAACTGAATGTGAGATAATGAATTTAATTCAGTTTTTCAGAAACTACATTTAATCCTCAGTGAAAATTCAACTATAGTTACGATAAATTAAAATTGAATTTTGAGAGCTGAATTTGAAATATGAGAACTGAAAAGTGAAAAATAAACAGAGCTAAATTTTCAGTGAGGATCAAATGTAGTTTCAAAGAAAATGAATTAAATGTCATAATCTTACTTTCAGTTTCGAGTTTATTGGACTTTTCCAAATTAAAAAACTCAATTTCAAATCATACTTTTCAGATTCAGTTTTTCAATGCAATGATTCAAATTAAACAATACAAATTCGACTTATGTGATTCAAATTCAGTTTTTTAATGCAAGTATTCAAGTATACAAATTGAAATTCAAATAGAAATGATTCAAATACAGTTTCTACTTGCACATATTTGAGCCCATATTAAATTCTCTTCATGGGACATAATATGTTCTCTCCTTTCTGTTTGTGCCTATGTGTGCAGATAAGGAGCGAGACAAGGCAAAAGAGCGATACATAAAAGCATCCCTGAAACTCTATGAGCTGCATAATGAGTATGTTTTGTCTGTGAGAGCAGCTCAGGTTTACCACCAGCACCACTACAGTCAGATCCAACCGGCGCTGCTCAGCGCTCTGCAGACCCTGCAGCAGGAGATGGTGCTCATACTGTAAGATCATCACCTCCACTGCAGTTTTATTAGAACACACTGGCTTCCAAGGTCCTCTGATTGTGATGATACAGTTATTTTTTATAAGATAGGCCCACTGGTGGAGTCTTACTATATCAGTATCAGGCTGGTTTTTCAAAATGTAAAGTAGTAGTTAAAGAAAAACAAAGAATAGTTGTCTTGCCTCTCTGTTCTACTGCTTTTAAGAAGACAGATCATTATTTGTCAGTGTATTGAACATGTGGACATGCAACATACACTGAAGTTGAACCTCTGCCTGTAACCCATTACTAGATGAACATGCAGAAACACACCACACTAGTGTTGTAGTTAAGACTGAGTAGACTGAGACCAACACACTGCTGAGACCAAAGGGTATCGACACCAAGACAAGACCAGGACCTTGACACACCAAGACAAGACCAAGACCAAAAAGGGACTAGAGTTAGAATCGACATGACATGCTCATATCAATAGAGCAAAAGGCATCGGCGTAAAGTGTCATGGTTAAATCAAATTCATGTTATCTTTTCGATTATATTGTCCTCATGTCTTGAAGAGGACGTGTAATAAATAATGATACTATTCTGTGATGATGTGTTTTTTGGACAAATGCCATCAAGACCGTTATGTCTGAGACCAAGGCAAGACCAAGACCAAAGAGAGTCGAGACCAAGACAAGATTAAGACCACAAAAAATTGGTGTGGAGACCAGTCTCAGATCAAGACCGGTCTCAAGAACCCCATCACTGCAGACCAGGAGCAGTGGGCTATTATGTCAGGCACCAAATGGGAAAGTAATGCAGCAGCAGCCTCTAGATTTGTGAGAATATTTGGCCACTACTCTTTATATCTTGAAAAACTGACTGATTCTGAGAGGTTTCCACCAATCTAAGAAATATTTACTCTTATATCATTATTAAATTATGAATAAAATTACCCTTTTTTGACTTCAAAGTGTCAGCATTAGGGTGTGGACCTTGTCACGGAAAAAATTATTAGACCATCAGAAGTAATCAAAAACAGTGGTTATGCAATCTAGCACTAACTCCTGTGTGTATATGTGACTAAAACAGACAGAAAATGAAACATGAAATGTCTAAAAGCACTGATTTTGTCAGTACAATGTCATAGATATTGATATAAAAATTAATGTGATTTTGGTTATTATCAAGAAAACCATGGAAAATGGATAGATATCAGCTCTTTAATTAAACTCTTAGGAGCTATTTTTATTGTTATCATCATATTTGTCTAAACAAATGTATCTTTAGTTGGACCAGGCATTAAAATAAACAAGAAATTGAAGAAAACAAAGGGTGGTCTAATCATTTTTTCCGTGACTGTATAATAAAGACATGAATTGAGTCTGAAGACATCGTAGATGTATCTGTACTTGACTCACACTTTTTTTTTTTTTTTTTTTTTTAACATTTATTCAATGCTGTTTGTAAACTTTTACCCTTGTGCAACAATAATCATAAATACAACTGGAAATGTGCTTCAATTACCTAATTGCTTAAAGTCAACATCTAGTGGCAGCGATTTATTTTTTGATCATTTACATTCATCCAGTTGAGTTGCTAGTGTTGGCAGCTTTACTTGCTTGCACATTAAAAAGCTCAATACCAAAATCCTTCAGGCAAAGTAATAATTTGAATATTAACACAGAAAAGCTCTTATTAAAAATGTGAAAAAAAAAAAAAAAAATTGAGGACTCAAATCAGTGGAAAAAAAAAAACCCAAGAAAACAATCATTTGTATTGAAACAACCAATAACATCTTTACTGTGGTAGAATAAACATTGATTTACAGTAATTGTATTTAATTCTTTGCAACTTGGAAGCAAACACAAAGAGGAACCGCCAACTGGCACTGTGTTGAAGCTGACCTTTGTTACCATGGCAACAGTCAATTAGCTGAAGTAGTTAGGCTAGAGGGACAAAAAAAGAAAAACACAGGTCATAATGTGTGGCTTGTTTGTGGTTTAATAATAATGTGAAACAAGAAAAACAGAAGACTTCTCCTTGCCTGCAGTCTTACTGTTTGTTTATATAAACCTCCAGATAAAATTAAAATGAATGAATGAATGAATGAATGAATGAATTGTTTAATTTGTTTTTTTTTACATCAATAAACATAAACATCAATAAACAAAAAAAATAGGCAAGAAATAAAAGCTTATTTTGTGCCTCTCCTTCTCACCCAATCTACTACTTACAACAACCTAACTGTACAACATCAGCATTGTCATTATAACAAAAAATCAGCAACAAAAGCAAATGTAACATCTCAACTTAACATTCTTGAATGATTTTACATATAAGGCATTTACGCTTACGGCATTTTTCATGTTCATCCTCAAGTCCGTCCCATAATTACAATATATTAACACAAAAAACTCTACACTCAGTTCCATCAGTCACTCAGAGACCTTTATAGCCTTTGAGAATATGACAAACTAAAGCTTTTTTAAAACTCAACAATGAGGTATACAATTTTAAATCATCACTCATTTGGTTCCATAATTTGATACAATGACAGAAACACATTGATATTTAACATTGGTTCTAACTTTACATATTTCGAAAACAGACAACCCTCTTAACTTAAAGAAGTTTTGAATCTTGCCGGGAAAAGAAAATAGAAAAGTTATTCTATAAAGTTTGTCATAATTATACTGCACAGGAATTAAAATTGGCTGCAGAATGTGTTTATCTTTTCACTCACTCTCTCCCTTGTACTTATTTATTTATTTTTACATATGACATCTGTCACCTCTGAACCAGAAAGGAGATCCTGCAGGAGTATTTTGACATATCCACTCTCCTCCATCATGAAGTGGTGCAGATCCACAGAGAGATTTCTTCTGCTTTAACAGTCATCGATCCACACAGGGAATATGACAGCTTTATCCAGCAGAACAGGTATGCACAGGCAAACCTTCAGCTCAGATGTTAACAATGCAATCATGGAGCTGCGTCCTGCACTGCAGAGATAATGTGGGCTGTGTTTATGTTTGTTTGCGTGACTAGGTCTGTAGGGGAAATTCCTGCATGTGTAGAATTTGATTGCAATATTCTGGAGGATGGCGAGCAGCTGAACCCTCGAGACATTGAACTGAACGACCTCACGCTTGAGACAATCCAGCACAAGTGAGAACAATGCAATTTTATACTTGTTACTACATATCAGTTTCCTTTTCTGGAAATGTCACAAATACTTCTTCCTCCTCAGCCTTACAGTCCTGGAGAAAAGTCTTGTCACATTAGGACACAACACTGAAAATATCTAATATCTCAACCCATGATTATGTAAGAACATCAGCAATAATTCAAAATAATTCCAAAGAACTAGAGATTCTTACATGTGAGTAAACAAAAATTTCAAAAATATTTTTAATATTTACAGCTTGTTAACAGATAGAAACAAGTAAAGGTCTTGGTGCTGCAAATATGGGCATTTTTCAACTATAAAAACAGAACTCTGACACAAGACACCAGTTCACGGTCAACAACTCTTCTGATAACACGCCCAACATCAGCCCAGAGACCAAAGTCATAATAATCATCAAGAGCTTCATGTCCAGGTCTCCTACTGAAGTGTCAGACATCTTCAGTGTATCTGAGCAGAAAGTGGAGAAGATTCATAAGCGCTACCAAGAAACCCAGGTCTGACAGACCCCGCAGGACCGCTGCTGGTTCAACAGTCTAAGGCTAAAATCCAAAATTTAAATTTTTAGACCATAATGCAGTAATAGACTGTGCAGTGAATAATAGTAATAGACTGAATTTTTGTTTGTTTTCATATATAACATTAGAAAAATATACGACTTATTGTCCTATAATTTGATTAATAATAATTTGTGACAAAAGTTTTGTCCAGCTGGAAATTGGTTCATCATTATCAAGCAGTAAATAATCATGAAATCTATCTAATTTTCTTTTGGTAGAATTTAAATAAAGTGCAGATACTCAGCCTCATTACGAGTTATTAATAACTTCAACTGGTTAATTAGCAGTCAAGTTATTAGCTGTTATAAATATGTGACCAGACTTGTGTCCAGGTCTGTCGTTGTGACTGGTTGGTGCTGACTGGTGCCTCCTCCTGTGCTCAGGCTGACAGCGGTGGAGGAGGAGCTGCTGGACCTGGCCCGGACCCTGGGCTCCCAGCAGACATCAGTGGAGCAGCTGGAGCTGGACCTGGAGGCTGAGAGGGAAGGTGTCAAGAAGGGCCAGAGGTGAACAGACTGAAGCTAAAAGCATCAACACTCTGGTGGGGTTTTCACAGGTTACAGAGAGTTTCACAATAATGCAAACACAAGCAGAACGCTAAAACACAGTGAGCAGGACTTTTCCATTATCATCACATCTTCGCTGGGTGCCAGCTAATAACCACTGTGGTCTCTGAGGAGAGAACGTGCCTTATAAATGATAACGCAGCCGTGTGGTTCCAGTGGTGGAGCTCTGTCCCCTCATTCCTCTTGGCTGATGAGGCTGTCTGAGAGTGGAAAAGGTTTAAACCCTGGGAGAGTGGGCGAGTCATTAACAAGCTCCTGGAGGACAAGTGGAAACACTGTGTGGAACCATTTGTTTATTTACCAGAGGTTGATAACTTTTAAAGTCTGCACATACAACAGTGTTAGTGGTGGAGAGGTGAGGTGAGGCACAGGTCACATGGGTCTTTGGTCAGGAAACCTTTTGTAAATCAGCGGTGACACATGATACTAGTGACGTACCTGAGCTCTGGGGTGGAGATCTGTTTACCTGTGGAGTGACTGATGAGCTGATACTTTCACTGAGCTCCAGAGTAAATTATAGAGTTAATGACTTTCTTTTTCCGTATCATTTTTAGTATATATGAATATGAATAAGAATATATGAATACGGAAAAATTCTTCTAAATATCATATATACTGTTGTAAAGTAAAATTGAAATTGAAAGTTATTTATAAAGATATTGTAGTAACTGTTGACATAAGAGTGTGATAAATACACACT
>JAPTGZ010000018.1:41920512-41942340 GCA_029814645.1 Fowleria isostigma
AAGTAGCTGGGATAGGCTCCATGCGACCCCCGTGACCCTAGTGAGGATAAAGCGGGATCAGAAAATGAATGAATGAAACACACAGGCACAATACTGACAGGCATAATAAATAGAGAAAATACATATAAATGTCTTTTTCTATTCACTTTTGATATTCTTTTTTGATATTACTCACTGGATTTCTCCTACATAAAAATATATTTTACCATCTGTGCAGTGTCAGATCTTGAATAATGCAAGGAAAACAATATTATTAGGACATTTTATCTACTTTGTAGTTGGAATTTACCTAATTTGAAACATACAGGCGCAATATTAACAATCATAACAAATAGACATATAGCAAATACATACAAATGTCTTTTTCTGTTCATCCATGATACTATAGACAGGATTTCTCTGAGATAAAAATATATTTTACAGTCTGTGCAGTGTGTCACATCTCGAATAATGCAAAGAAAACAAATTCATATTCATGTTTATCTCAGGAAGAGCACAGAAATCAATATTTGGTGGAGTAACACTGAATCTCAGTCACAGTGCTCAGGCATCTTGGCATGCTCTCCACCAGTTTCTCACATTACAATTCGGTGCTTTATGCCACTCCCAAGCATCCCTCTTGAGCTTCCATCCCTCTTTCTTTTGATCGCTTTCCAGACGTTTTCAATGGAGTTCATGTCTAGAAATGTAGCCTCTTAATGCCTCTTATTTTCTGGAGACATATACACAATATAAATATAAAAGAGGACCATTAGATGTTATACAACAAATGCAATGTTACACAAGGGAATGTTCCAGTGAAAAGTAATTTTATGTACTGTATAATTTAGTTTCTACAAGAACAAGTGCAGTGCAAGCAGATGGATTTCGGAGCTTTTGGCTGCAGCAGAATTATACACAATAAAAGCCGTCATCTACTTCCCCAACATTCACTTCAGTTAAATGCTGAGAGACACTTCCCCATATGCTCATAACACATTATACGACTGAAAATTAAGAATAAAACTGATTCTATGTCTACCCTCTCTAAGTGGGTTCCTCATTTTTATAAATACCTGTTGGCTGAGTGATGTGAAAAATATGCTTTTTTCAATGACCAACATTTTCTTTGCACATTTTTGAACAAAGCAAATGCAGAGAGACACATCCAGTACAGTTATACATAATGATGATGCAATGTTAAGCATAGAACATGCTCACTAATTACACTAAAGCTAAACTGAACATGGCATTTTTTTTTCCTGTATAAAAGCTCATGTTCAGTGAAGGAATGAAAGCTGAATACTGTGAAGCTTTTGCAATATTTTGAGGGATTTGCTGACTGGGAGCGACTGCTGTGCTTTTCATGAAGCATCAGTGGAGCTTGTCTGTAAGCTGAGGAGACATGAGGTTGTGACATCGGCTCATTACAGGAGCATTGTACGATTTGCCCAGTGGGGACAGATCAGAGCTGGCTGCTGGTAGCTGTACGGGCTGTAGCGCTGCATGTCAAACTGCTTCACATACAACACCAGGGACATGACAAGAATGTCTGTCACTGCATGTTCCTTTTAGTCCTGTCTGTTTACTCACTGTCTTTATTTCCTTTGGTGCACCGCATGATTTTTTTTTTCTCTTTTGCATTCATTTTTCATCAGTATCTATGTGCACCCCTCTGACATCTTACTCCCTCTACGTTGTTTCCTTAGGGATCTAGCTGCAAGAAACTGCCTGGTTGCAGAGAACAACATAGTGAAGATCAGTGACTTTGGGATGTCCCGCCAGCAGGATGACGGCGTCTACTCTGCAGAGGGCGGCCTCAGGCAGATCCCTGTCAAATGGACTGCCCCCGAAGCCCTAAACTATGGTATGTCACAACTGTTCCTGCCCTGTAGTCACGACCATGAATGATTTCTCCCCACCATCCACACTGGTAATCAGAAACTGTCAGGTCTGTACCTTTGCCAATGCTGCCCCCTGCTGGTGTTTCCAGGTCGGTATACCACAGAGAGTGATGTGTGGAGTTTTGGCATCTTATTGTGGGAGGCGTTTTCCCTTGGAATGACACCATACACAAGCATGACCAACCAGCAGACAAGAGAGGAGGTGGAGAAAGGTGAGAACTCATCAATGACAGAGTGGTGGAAGAAGTATTCAGATCCTTAACTTTAGTACTTAAAATTTTTACATTTGAAACCTTACTTGAGTAAACATACGTATGTATATCAGAAAAATGTACTTAAATCAGGAAAAGTAAATGTAGCCATTATGCATTAACCCATAAAGACCCAAATATCACCAGGGACCAAAACAATCTACAGATCCAAAATGTTTAATAACTGTAAAACAACTAATCCAATCAATATTTTTGAAATAATGGATGTAAAATGTGATTTTTCATATTTTTATGGTCACTGGATATGATCCATTTAGACATTCAGAGGCTCTGTAGTAACATGAAAACATTGTCATCTTCTACAACATTAATTCACCAATAAAACCTATGGAGTTTAAGAAATGATAGATGATGGAGACACTTGATTTATGTTCAAATTAACTTTTTCTTAAATTCACTGTTTTTGATATAACCCTCAAATGTAATCTCATCATGTTGAAGTAAGTACATGATCAGTAAATTAAATATTAGAAAATACCTGCTTTTCACTGAAAAAATACAAAATATAGAGGACAATATTATGACATATGGTGGATAAATCACTTAAGAATGGTTAAATTGAGAGAAAAAATAATTTAGGAACCGCCACAAAAGTAGCACTGGGTCCTTAAGGGTTGAAATGCTCCCCGTCAGTTTTTCCACTGTTATATATCATGTTTGTAGATTGATTTTACTGTAAGACACAGTTAAGGTTGAGCACATGTAAACTACCTCATACACTACTGTAACTGAATCTATATCATTGCATATGTTCTTTAACATATATCGTAGCGTTGTTGACCAGGAGAAACACATATCTCCAGACAAATCAACTTTTTGTGAGTTAATGAAAACAGAGTTCTTCGTCTCAAGGCATTTCATGGCAAATTCAAGAGTTTTTAAAGAATTTATTCATCTAGAAAATGAGGAAGATTTCAGCTAAATACGTGAAAGAAAAGTACATCCTTTTCTCACAATTATTTCACTGTCAGTGGGATAAAAACTAATACAAAAGAGGAACTGAAGCTGACAAATTAATGTCATGGAATAATAGTGTAACATTTGCCCTAGAGATGTGATCAAAAATAGAAATATAAAGATGCATAAAATTCAGTTCAATTCAAAAAACTTTATTTGTTACCAGAAGGCAATTTAAAGGCATGTATAAACTGCATGATTACACAACACTTTTATACAACCAAACAAATCTAAAATAATACAATAAATTAAAAAGAAAATAATGTAATGTAAAATATCATATATAATAAGAACAACTATGTACAATAAAGAACAAACTTGTTCCATAAATGTTTAAGAAAAAGAAAGCACACAGATAGAACTGTCTGTAGAGGATGTAAATATGTGAGTGTATGGATACAGTGAGTAAAGTAGATAAAGTGCAGACAGGATATGACAGTGTAAACATGAGATGTGCATTATGGGAAATTTTATGTAAATATGACAACAAAGTTAAATGTGCTTACTTATTTTTCACCACTAATTGTCACTGTGCTCTGTTAAAATAACATCTGTCAAACTTTCACACATTTCTCAGGTGATGTATAAGGAGAATCCGGTCTTAAAGTACATCGTGTCTTTCAGGATATCGCATGCCTGCTCCACACGGCTGCCCACCAGAAGTGTCCAGGCTCATGAGCAGCTGCTGGCAGTATGAGCCCAAAAACAGACCCTCATTCAAGAAACTTCGAACTGACCTTACCACCATTTACAAAAAAGTTCTTTAACATAAGGCTATTTGTTAGACGTTGGCTTTAGTTTGTGTGTTTAAGTGTTTATTTCAATAGAGAAGATGATGGGATTTAACTCTGTCATTTTTTTTTTATTAAACAAAAGGTGAATTGAAAAATGTATTTAAAATAATATGTGTAATATTATTATTCCTACTTCTATTTCAGACTATTTGGCATTTTGCATCGTAGTTTAAAATACATGCAGGCTATTTAACAGCAGCATTACTGTGTCTTTGTTTCTTTGTTTGCATCGCTCCTCCTCAGCACGCAAAGGCATTTTAAACCTGGCTTTATCTTTCTCCTTTAAAAAAAACCACACAAATCTGTCACATCTGTCAGCACATGTAAATATTATGACATAACTGCAGAAACATTAGACCACAGTGTGTTTTGCCAGACAAACCACCGACACATCCACTTGAGCAATGAAGCAACCAAGACAGACATTTACTCAGAAACTATTGAGTAAAAATTACATAGACAGATTATTTATATTTGGGTGGAAATTATTTTATTAGGATCAAAAGGATTCTCATTGAATAATAATGTACACAACTTGGACAAAAAGTCCACACCTGGATTTAACTAAACAAATGGCTAAAATCCCTCCATTATGTAATGAATGCAGTGATTAATATGTGTCAGCTCCAACAAGTTCTTTAACTCTTTAACTGATGCAGTAGCTTCACATGTCTTAAAAAACAACCATGTGCTAGAACAGTGGTTTTCAAAGTGGGGGCCGTGGCCCCTTGGGGGACCACCAGGGGGCACTAGGAGCTCCTCAGATAATTGGAGGAAAGATGAGAAAAAAATACTCGACAAAATAACATCAAAAAATATGTGCTGATTATCAAAGATTTGTATGAATATACTGTGTGCAAACATGTCAATTAATAATATTCTTAAGCTAAACAAATTTAAGAATTATTGTATAGTGAATAAAAGTAAGAAAATAGAAAACACACTCTAAAAGTCGATGTTTCTTGACATATTTTGTAGTGTTGTCAATTTGTTTGCAAAGGGGGGGCCCCTGGCCAGAAGCTAATGCTGTTTGGGAGGCCTTGGTATGGAACGGTTTGGGAACCTCTGTGTGAGAGAACGTAAAGGTTAGACTGTGCTTCAATGGAAAAAGGTCTTGTGGTCTGGTGAGTCCAGACTGACCCTGTTCAACAGTGCAGAGAGGTGAATGAAGTGATTACCCATAATGCCTACAGTACAAACCTGTGGGGGCAGCGTTATGATCTGAGGTTGCTTCTGTTGGTCAGGTCTAGGTTCAGCAATATTACATCTATCCAAATAATGAGTTCAGCTAAACCTGAATATACCAAATGACCAGGTCTGAAGATCAATTTTCTTCG
Source organism: Fowleria isostigma (assembly GCA_029814645.1). Lineage (NCBI taxonomy): Eukaryota > Metazoa > Chordata > Actinopteri > Kurtiformes > Apogonidae > Fowleria > Fowleria isostigma. The sequence goes on from JAPTGZ010000018.1 coordinate 41,925,756, forward strand.
CTGATGGTACTGACAGATTCATCAGTAAACATCAACTCAAATTGGCAGTGGTTAGAGCAGTTAAGGGACCGTGAGACATCATTTCAACACATGGATTGTCTACCTCAGAGTCCAGACCTGAACCCAATTGAAAATCTTTAGGATGTGCTGTAGATAACTTTTTATGGTGGTCCAACAAAGATGTATGACAAAATCAAGGAAACTGTAGATGGCTGTAAATATTGTGAGTTATTGTGACATTACATGCAATGTGAAAGCATCCCATAATCAAGGCTAAATTTGATCTAACAAAATTTTGTGTCTGTTTTGAACATTTGATACATATCCTTTATTTAGCCAGATTAAGTCTTCTATGAAATGAAAGGGCTTTTTTTTTTTTTCTTTTTTTTTTAAAGTTACCTGGACAAGAGAGCAGCATAAATACAGTAACAGTTAGTTCAGAGCAGGGGTTTCAAGGCCATGTTAGTTCAGGGGCCACATACAGTCCAATATAATTTCAAAAGGCCAGATCAGTTAAATAGTTTCCTCTTTTATGTTTATGTACATATATATAAAAAGGAAATTTATATAATGAAAATGTGAATAACCTCAACAATCCTTATACAACCTGAATTTTCTTAAGAAAAATAAGTGCAACTATGTCTCATATTATTAATACAACTTACAAATCACATTAGATCTACAAATGCAAAAAAAACATTTAGTAACAGGCATTATATTGTTAAAATTGGACTTATTTTTCTTAGGACATTTCAGGTTGTTTTTATTTGTTCAGGTAATTTACATTTTATTTTGAAAGGATAGTTTGTAAATGTAAATATTTTTGCAATATAATTAATTTTTTTCCCAAATTAAACCAAGAAGAAAATTTGGTTTATCATTATTTATAGGTTATAATGCAGTTATTTTAATGCTTGTGTAAAAATTGGGCTGCATGTGGCCTTTGAACCAAGATGAGTTTGACACTCTTGACTGTAAATATCTTCAGTGTGATTTTTGCATTTGGCCTGATTAAAACCTCTGGCAGGCTGGCTTTGGTCAGCGGACCATATGTTTGACACCCCTGGTTTACAGAGAGTTGACTTTTCTCTTATGCCGGAGTGTAAAACTGTCTAAGATGGTAAACAAATACACATACAGATGTTAAATGGCTCTAAGTTTTGAGTCTAGAATCAGCTGATATTTATCTAATATATAAATATCATAAGAAATTTTTTTTACACTTACCACATTACTAAGACATCATCATCATTGACCTACAGTCACGCTCTAAAGAAATAAAACATCACAACATATTGTGACACACATTGGTTTCTGTATCATGACGTGTGACTTTTATGTCTGCGGTAAAAAAGAGTAAAATGTAATGACATAATTGAATACATTATTCATTTTTACTTGTTGGATTCCTGTCAGTTTATCTTAGGGTGAAATTTATTTTAGCAATGAGGATTAACAACCAACTGTAACTAATCCTGTTATCATGGAAGCTGTTTTTAAGTATCCTGTTCATTGTAGATAGATATATCTCTGCTGTATTGCAATAGTTCAATGAAATTAAATTGTAATCCTGCCAGTGCACACATGTCAAACAACCATCAAAATCAGATATAATGTGTTTGACTAAAATATAGAATGCACATAGAAAGAAAAAAGCCTGTGAGAAGGCATGCAATCCCTCAATTTACACTGGATTTTCCAATCCTATTTTATTGATTAAAAACTAAAGGTTTCCAGTCAATATGTGTTCAAAAACTATTGTTTTGAATGCATGCAGTCAGTGAAGGTGGACGGTCTTCTTTCAAACCCATTACGAATTCACGAAGATGTCCCGCCGGGTTCAATACTCAGTCCAGCACTATTCAACATCTACATCAACACTATAACCCATGCTACACACAACTCACATATCCATCTGTACGCTGATGACACCATTGTTTCCAGCTCTGCCCTCCCATGGCCCTCTCTATGCTGCAGAAGAGCTTCATGAACATTCAGCATGATTTCTCTTATCTTCATTTATCGTTAAACATAAGCAAAATGAAATGTATAGTTTTCAACAGAATCCTCCCACAAACCAAATACCCAATTCTCATTGAATGGCTCTGAAATTCAATTTGTGTCCTGTTACAAATATCTGGGAATATGGCTTGATTGTTTACTCTCATTTCAAACTCACATCAGTACTCTCCTCTCCAAAGTTTAATCTAGAATTGGCTCTTTCCAGTGAAATAAATCAGTATTTACACACTATGCCAAACTGTCCTTACACTATTTGACTATAGTGAGTTGATATCCAAGGTCTGCCTCAAAAACCCTCCTACCTAAATTAGACACCGTCTACCACGCTGCCATCCTTTTTGCTACAGGAACTCCTTACATCACTCACCTTTGCAGTTTGTAGTACAGACCAATGAGTATAGACTCTGTACTCACTGGTCAGCTGGTCCTCCCTTCACTCCTGTAGACAATTACACTGGTTGCTATACATCTACAAAACCCTCATTGCTAAAACACCACCTTATCTGCGCTCATTACTAACCATTCAAAATTCCATGCATACTCTTTGTTCCAGCAGTTTCATTAACCTCCACATTTCCAGAGCCCGTACCACTCTCAGTCAATCATCATTCCAATTTCCTGCCTTATGACTGGAATTCTTTGCAACGATCCTTAAAACTCACCTCATTCACACTACTCTCATTGTTTAATAGATCAGTGAGAGATAGATCTCTGGACCACTGTACCTGTTTTTTGCTTTTCTATTTGTTACATATCATTGTGATCAGTTTAGTCCATCCTGTTTGTTTGCTGTACAGACAACCTGTGCTCCTATTTATTCTGTTTGTCTAGGTCAATATTGTAAAATGAGAATCAGTTCTCAAATAACTTACCTGGTTAAATAAAGGTTAAGTAAATAAATAAACAAATTTTTTTAAAAAACTATAAAGATTGATGTATCTCTTAGTGATAAATGCATACAAGTATATAAAATCTACTACATATAAACTTTATGTATGTTAGCAGCTCAAATATTTCACATTTACAGCGTTGCAGAGGCCATATGTAGTGTTTTCTTTTGTGACATTAGACTTAACACACTTAGTGTTATCATATAGGCTATCATATAAGATTAATGTGAGTTAATTTGATGTATCTGTTTGGTGTAAAAGTCAAAAACATGCTATGGTTCATTTTAAAATGGTTCCTGGATTTAGAAATGTTGTAATAGTGGACTTAAGTGGGTCACTCATGGAAAATATTAATCTTGGTGAAAGACTGCGGACACAGGCCTTATAAACAATGTGTTTGTGTTCAATTTAAAACTGAAACTGTATCAGACTGAATGTACTGATACAGCCTGAACTTAGATTGGCACAGCTGATTTAATGCACACTTGACTTCACCCATTGACTGATAGACGCCATTGGCATGTGTCTGTCTCAAAACCTGTTCATGCATGTGTGTTCTTCAATCTACTTAATCATTTAGATCTCAAGATGAAAACAGATGAAAATGTAAAAATGTTAAATGTCATCTTCTCTCCTCTTAGTCTATGGGATGGTATTATATGTTAAAATGGTTGTCATTCTTTCCCTTTTTACAGATTTAACACCTTCCACTTCTCTGGGAAGGCTTTGTAAAAGATGCTGGAATGTGTCTGTGGACATTTTTGCATCCAGAAGAGGTTTTGTGAAAGTAGACATTGATGATGGATGAGGGATCTTGGGTGACCATCTCTGTTCTAGTTCGTTCCAGAGGTGTTTAATGGGGTTGAGGGCAGGGCCAGTCAAGTTTCCCCAAAACAAACTCTTCCAGTCAGGCCTTTATGGACCTTGCTTTGTGCACTGGGGCACAGTCCTCTTGTAACAGAGAAGGGCCTTCATTGAATTCCACCCAGGAGTCCTTATGGTGGAAGAGTGGAAACCACAATACAGAGAAATCTGCATGGCAAGGTTCTGTACATGACCCGTGAGAAAACCTGCTACAGGTTGACTGAAGTTGAGTGTGAGGAGGTAGTGTAGTTGTACTCCACGCATGAAGAAGCTGACACCCGTCTGTTACTGCATGCATTGCATGCAGCTAATGCAGGCGCAAAGGTAGTTGCCATCACAGCCGAGGACACTGATGTCATGGTGCTGTGCCTTGGCTTCCAAAAGGACATCACCTGTCCCATCTTCCAAAAGTGTGGGACACAGAACTGCACATATTTTGTTGATATAAGTAAACTGGCAAGTTCACTTGGAGAAAGTGTCTGTGACAGCCTAATTAGCTTACATGTTTTCACAGGGTGCAACACAGTCAGTGTATTTACTGGTTGAGGAAAGCTAAATGCCCTGAAAATGGTGAGAAAGAACATTTCTTGGCAAAGGACTTTTAGGCGACTGGGGCAGTCATGGAATGTGAGTGATAAGCTGTTCCAGAAAATTGAGCGGTTCAACTGTTGCATGTATGTTCCCAATAGCAGTATTGTTGAGGTGAATGAGCTACGCTACCAGCTCTTCTGCGCCAAAGGGGAAGAGGTCGAGTCAAGCCAGCTGCCACCATGCAGAGGCTGTCTCTTCATGCATGTTCAATGAGCTAACTATCAAGCTGCAATCTGGAAGTTTGCAAGCAACACCAGCGGTGCCAAGCCCTACAGTGCATGGATGGACAGAGGATGGTGGCAAATTGGCCATTTATTGGATGCGCTCCCTACCGGCACCAGATATGGTCTTGGAGTTGCTAACCTGCAATTGTGCGTGTTCATGCAAAATGCCGAGGTGTACATGCATGTCAAATGGGCTCATATGCACAGACATGTGCAAGTTACAGACCTGCAATAACCAAAACCTACAGGGTGATCAAGAACCTGACTTTGAATCTGGAGAATCAGAAGACAAGAGAGAAGAGCAGTTTGACAAGTAATACAGTGTGGGGATTCTGATGGTATGACAGACTGAGCATGCGAATGTCAAATTTGCTCATAACACTGTTGTAATATTTTAATGTTCAGAATCGGGTTTATAATATTCAAGCAGCTGTTTACCTCACTGTTAGAATTCATAGTAACCTGAATGTTCATATTTCATCAAAACAAATACATAAAGACCAATTTGCGACCTTTCTGGATTTGGTGTACTAAGCAAAAATGGCCTTCTCATTAATGACTTACAATAACATGAGCTTAAAGAATCACTGACTAAGTGAGTAGGGTGTGTTGTTCTTAATTTGATACATTTGATTTTTTTTTCTTGATGTCTTATGAAACATAGAAAATATTTGCATTTTGAAAACTTAAAATGACTCCTCTATAGTATATTGTTACAAATAACATTGGATTTTTTTCAGCCCTGTCACAGCTACTCAAACTCTCCTTAAAAATAGAGATTAAGCGATTTCTGCCAAACTCATTCTTCTAATTTATGGCTCACAAAAACATTTCTCAATGAAATAGGATGAGTAAATTATATATTTTCTGAATACTTAGAAACCTGTGAGTATTCATGTTTTGTATCCATGATGTTCCTAGATGTCACAGCACTAAATAAATAAAAAGAATTTAGGCAAAAATTGTTGAAAAAAGTGTGCCACTGGCTCTTTTAAGGGCTACAGTTGCTTCAGTATTTGTCAAAAAAAAAATCCCCAGGTGGGATTAAATGGAAAGCCTACAAGGTTTCCTTTAAAATGATACCAAACTCAATATTGTAGAATATAAAAAAATGTCCAAGCCATGAGCCTAAACCAGGATTTGCACCAGCATCTAACATGCAGTTACTTTAGAGGGTTGTTGACTTTATGAACTGGTTACTGTGACACAGCTGCCACCCACAAATGTCTATCATACCAAAATATCATCTACAGACATGGACATTTTCAAACTTGTTACTAAGTTTTGCCACCTTGAGTGGCAGAATCCGGTCTGGCCTATGGACTAAATATGTGGACAGTCGGAGCTAGGATTCTAACCGCCGACCCTTTGGCTGGGGTAAGGGAGACAACCCACTCTCTAGTTTTTACATTCCTACTTCTGCTGAGTGCATTTATTCCTCAGGGAGATCAACATGGGGTTGATTACAAAACTATTGAAATAACAGACAGGTTGTGACTGACTTTTCTTACATGTATAGCTTACATTGCTGGCACTTTCACCTGAACCTGAACCGAACTGTCAGCAGTCTCGGAATTTGTAAACGTCTCCATGCACATAAATACATTCTATACATTTCCTATCTATCAGTGTCTTTCTCGCTGTGTCTTTGTCTCTTTCTCAAATAACACTCACTAGTTCATAAACTCTTACTGCTGAGGTTTCAGACATCTCTTTGCTGAGTTTCAAGAACATACATGCCATGAAGTCCAAGAAGACAATCTCCGCAAAGTGGTTTTTTCTGTCTCCATGGTCCTCATGGTCAGAGTGCAGACGTGATTCAGTTCCATGAATCACATCCTCACTGATGAGTGCAATAGAATGAACATGTCCACACTGAACAGTCTTCTCCTCATTGCTGTTAATGAGCCAGACCTCCGTTTGTTCCCTGCTCAAATGTTTGCAGAGATGTGGATAAAAGAAGGGTGAAATGCTGCAGATGACACACCAACAGGAAAACTAAAAGGGACACATGAAGTCCAACATCAGAGCAAACTGTTGACTTGGTCTAATTAGCTGAATTATTTTGACGTAATGTGAAACTTAATCGACTATGTTATTATGTTAGGTTTTACAGTCTAATTGAGTTTCCTGGTCATCATAAATCTTCTTTCATATCAGCATGATCGGCCCTTACCCATGGTCCTGAAACTTAATGAGGCCATCTCCCAGTTCGTGGCATTGGCCTGCATGTGCATTGGTACGTTAGCAAATACTGTTTTACGACACAACAGTCACATGTGCCGGCATATCATCTGGCACACGTACCCTCTCCCTAATAAACTTTTCAAGTTTATTTGAGATTAAAATGCTCTCAGACAAAATTATGAACTCCTGAATTGATGAACCTACTTCAGGCTGGTGTTAGCTAGCCAATGATAATGATCATACAGATCTGTGCAGAAAAGAAAAAGGAAATGGATACACACATGGGAATTTGCTATCACTATTAACTGAGCACTTCCTCACTGTTTTATTCCACACTATTATTTCACTGGAAAATAAACTTACTCCCTGCAATGAAGAACTCAAGGCATTCAATCCACAATGATAATAATCCTAAATAGACCCATTAGCCGCTTAGTGCTTACTTCTCCCGCCTCTCCTCTGTTTTGATTCTTTGCTTGATTGGATCAATCACAACACTTACTGCACTGAGATCACCTTTCGGTAAGCAAATCTCCCATCTCTGATGGAGACTTTAAGTTTATTAATATCATGCCTTTAGCTGCAACTATGCCTGTTTACAATGGGAGGGGAGGGAAGGACTGTTGTGCCCACAGAGACAATGACTTCAATTACATTGAGAACAATTTGAACATTTCACATTAGAAAATTTCCAATAGCCTGTTTGCTTTTTGTAAAATATTTAATGTGAATGTGTTTATGTAGTAAAATATTGCAGCTAAAAAAAAATAAATAAAAAAAATGTACATACATATATATATATACTTTTTTTTTTTTTTTTTCATGTATCCAGAAAAAAACCACATATCTCCCACCCTCTGTAGGTGCACTCCGTGCCTCAACATTCAGTGACTGGCTGTGTAACTGTATGTGGTTTTGCACCTCATGACTGCAGTGTTGTGGTCCTTAATACCGCTTAGAGTTGATTGAAATGTCCAGGAGGAACAAGTATCATAAACTGATTTGTTGCTAAAGTGGTGTTCTATCACAGTGCCATGCTCCAATTCAGTGAGCTTTTTAGGGAGCATTCTTTCACAAATGTTGGTGAGGGTAGACTGCATGGCTAGGTGATGGATTTTATACACCAGTGGCAATAGAACTAAATTAAACATCTCAATCCACTGATTAAATGATGTGGCCCACTACTACTACTACTACTACTACTACTACTTATTATCCATATATGTCATTCTTACAAACAGAACATACTTTTTCATAATTACCTTACATGTAAAAAATACTGGATGATATTATAAATCTTTATTTGTCAGTGCATATATATATATATATATATAGTAGATGCAACACACACTAAAATTGATCCTTTGCATCCAACCCATTGGTAGCTAAAAATGCAGGAAAATACTGCAGAGTGGGAGCAGGCTTTGTCATGTCAGTTGCTTGGTGAGTAAATGGGGTTTAAGTGCCTTGCTCAAGGGCACATCAGCTAACAATTTTTATGCAGAGGAATCTCACAAGCAATCCTTTGGTTCCAAGACACATCTCCTTCTGGGTCACAGCTTACCCCATTTACACATATAAATCCTTAGATATCACAGAAAGGCTAGACTTAATTGTTTTGAACATTTGATCTTGGGGTAATGGTGTTCTCTCCTCAAAGAGAAAACAAAAAAGAAAAACAAAACAAGACATACTTCACCTTGACTCTGCTTTTTGTGAGACAAGGCGGACCACATTGTTGCGTGACAGTGAAATGCCTCCTCTAGGTGACAGCGTGGGTGTGTGATGACACAGTGGAGTTACTTTGAACTGATCCTCCTGTCCGGTCTGAAATGCTTGGCTCAGTGTCAGAGCAGTAGTGTAGATTACTACAACCTAAATGTGCATTTTATGTGTTAAAGCATTTGTTTTTAAAAATTACTTGCATTAGTGTGGATAATCCTTTTCCTATTTCTGTAATAAGGCATTTTTTCAGCTCAAACGCTTCCTCGCCATGCCAATCTGACGTTAATCCCCAGTGAAAACATGAAGTCTGTTTGTAGAGAAGCTGCAGCTACAAAGACAGGCTGAGGCATCTGTACAGACACACCCTTATGAAAAACAGAACTATTATAAATGTACAATCAAGGCCCTTTGCCAAACACTGATTTCAATGTTTTTGTTCATATGATACCTGTAGTAATTACGGGTATCATAGCACTTTGAAATAGAGCCATAGTAAAGTATATTTAGATCTTAACTCACATTCTATTTTATCTTCTGACAGTGACAGGATCATTAAGAATGTAACAAGCACAACAGACAAGAAAACAATCAGTTTGACCTGAATCTTAAGTGACATACCATTTTCAAAAGGCTTAAGACAACACAGATTAACCAAAGTTATTTACTCACCAATAAATCATAAAGTTAACAGAAAAGTGTTTGTTGCTCCTTCAAACCATCAACCACTAAACCAATGATGACGGACAACTACTACTAGAACTAGAGGTTTTACATCAGCCACTGTCACACAGAGATCCCTCCAAAAAGGTGAGATGGTGATCCCACCTTTTTTCAACCGTTGACTCATTTCCACAGCCAAGCCACAGGAGTATCAGAGGTGAGACACACAGCAGACCTGTGTTCCAGAATCAAAGGGGCGATGATGTAGCACAGCATATAGTTTGATGTATAACTTGTGCATAGGAAATACTCTCTCCACCTTCCACAAATGTTAGCATAAATAGATTCCTCCACTCGAAGTGACAACAGCTTGGGGATCTCGGATCTCGGTGTCTCCCCAGTTTGATATCTTTCTGGTGGTGTTGATATGTTTGTTTACTGTACACGGCTCATGCTCATTTTTAAATCCCCCAGGTACGGGGTCGCACACACAATAAGTCATCAAAACATCACATCTTGGTTATGGAATGAGATGTATACAGCATTCCAGAATCATGATTTAACCTTTTTTGGGGCTTTGTTACTACCTCCAAAGGCTTTACAGAGCTGTGACAGAGGTGGATCCCACCATTTTATTTACACAGATGTCATTCTGGAATAAAGCTGAAATATTCCCTGAACAGAAGTACTATGTGAAAGGGACCATTGTTTTACACGTGTATTCATGTTATATAGATCCTGAATTTATTTACATGGCTTTAATATCTAATCTTCCACATATTTCATTAAACTTATCTGTAATAGTGAATGAGGTGGTGCTGTTAGAGCTAATAATTAACCAATAAAAACCCACACATCCACTGTCAACCGAAATCATCTACTGGTGTAAACTGCTTTGTTTCTGTTGATCCACTAATCCTATCAATCCATGTATCCAGTAATTGGTGTAAAATGCAGTTTGTCACCTTTTCATGGTCTTCAGATATGACCCATTTAGATGTTCAGCAGTTTTGTAGTGAACATGGAAACACTATGATCTTCTACATCATTGATTCACCAGTAAAACCCATGGAGTTAAATCAGTGACAGTGGATGGGGACACTAGTTTTTATGTTCAATCATTGAAATCTTTGCTAAGAAAGTTACTTTTTCTTTAGTTTTCTCTATTTTTGATGTAATAACCTCCCTTTAATCTGAGCTTTTATGAACATCTACATTATCAATAAAGTAAATGTAAGAAAACACCTGATTTTTACTGAAAAAAATGCAAAATAAGAAGATAATATTACAATAAATGGTAACAAGTAAATTAAAAAAGGTTAAATATAGAGAAAAATTAATTTGGGAATTGCCACTAAAGTACCACCAGATCTTTATGGGTTAATATTAATAATGGATTTGTGTTAATTTTTATATGTAATCTGGCACCACAACCAGCTATTTTGTTTTATGTATTCCTGTGTCCTCCCTCCAGTTTACTTCAACTCAGCCTTTTATCTACTCAGTGCAATCTTCTGTTCTGTACATATTTTCAAGTGTTTACCTCTTTCAGTTTAAACATGCTGCTGATGTGAACCCTGTGACTTCAGACCTCCATAATTTCTTGACATCTTGACCTTTCCTCCTTATCTGCACTTGTGATCTTGTTCCTTGTTTACCAGCTACAACCATGATAAGTTGTAAGATAATTCATTCTACATTCACGTTTTTGTGTACAGCTATGGCACACTCAGTGATAACAGAAGACACCGCCAGACTTTCCGTTTCCTGCATCTAAAAATGGGTTGTGATGTTGTACCAGAAAGTATTTAAGGCTCATAGAGAAGTAATGAGTGCCTGTGTGCTCTTATAAGGAAACGAGTGTGTTAACCTCTGGGGAACTATGGGTTCTAGATGTGTTCATTTTTATGCAATAAACTTACCTCTGATATAGTTCATTCCTTTACTTTCTTGGTACATTTCTGGCATTTTCAGCTGAATAACCTCTCAGCTGGCATGTCTGTTTCTGCACTTTAACCGTTTAACTGCTTGCTCAACCATATGGTTTAGCACATTTTGAGTCACGATATTTTAATAAATGGAGTACTGAACTTATCTAAACCTCACTGAGCCAAAAAGATAAAAATCACTGAAGATATTTTGACTGTTTTTGGTGAAAACATGAAAGATCTGAATACTTTATTGGCATATCATAGCATAAGTGACCTTCCTGAACATAATTGTTAATTAACTGTAATTATTTGATACTGCAAAAAAAAACTTAAATCAGATCTGTATTTTTAAAAAAAAAAAAAACATGCTCAACCAAATGGTTGATTTGTGGCTTTATGGTAAGAGTGGAAACATTTAATAAAATAAAATCAAAACCTCTGTTCATCTATTGCTGTAAATATTAAACATTTAGTGGTAGTACATCATGAATATGTTGAAATAATTAACTTAGTAACTAGTTTTTGACACTTTCCGAGTTGATATTAGTTGATATTAGTATGGTTAAAAAAAAATAAATCTATAAATTACTAACCAAAGGGAATAAGAAATGTAAATAAAACATTTTTGATCAGGTTTTTCTTGGTGGGGTAGTTAAAGGGTTAAATTTGACACCACAGCAACATGGCTTATCTGTTGCTAGGTAACCCACTTTTGTTCTATGATTCTATGATTCTGGGCATAGTAACATGATTGTAAGGTTATTGTATTACAAAATTACTAATATCTTCCAAAATATTGGTCCCGTCAACTTGTCATTTTTGCTAGTCTGTTACTTGACCAAAAGTTTATCAAACTGCAGCAGTCAGCTCTTTCTGGATTTTGTGTGATGCTCGATTTACACAGAGTCCACGTCTGTCAGCTGGCCGATGAGTGGGGCAAGAGGATACGTTGTCTACCGCGAAAAATCATAGGCAGAGGCGAGAGGAGTGGATCTCTTCTTCACTGTGGTTCTCCCCAAGGTTTCTCCTTTTTGCCACTGGGTTTTGGAGTTTTTACTTGTCGAGAAGGAGGGTCTAAGGACAGGGGATGCCCAGGACATTGTAAAACCTCTCTTATGTATAACACTACCTCAAAAAGAGAAAAAACGGCTAAGAGGGCTCCATTGGTCAGAGAAAAACACATGGTTAGCTGCTTCATCCAAGGTTGGAGGGTTCAAGCTTTGTGGGACTCAGGCTCTCAATTGACAATAATTGCTGAATTATGGAAAGAAGCACACTTACCAGATACAAGACTGAGAGACATTTCTGAAATTTTGGACATGACACCAGCCCTAGATGTAAAGGCTGCAAATGGGGAGAGCATGTCATACACGGGTTGGGTTGAGATAGCTTTCAGGTTAGCTTCCGGGGCTACATCCAAGACAGAAGTAATTGTTCCCACACTTGTAATGAAGGGTGATAAACTTGCACAACCAGTCATTAGCTTTAATGTAATTAAAATTATTATTGAAAATGAATTGACATGATCTGGTACAACTAACAAAGAACAGCTTAGTAAAACAGTGTGAGCCGCATTCCCAGGCCACCCAGATACTTTTATAAATGAAGTAGCTGCTGTTATTGAGCAAGAGAGCAACAAGCAAGGAGGTGAGTAGTATGTAATCCCAAAAGCGAGAAAATCAAAACACCTTATTACCTGTCAGTACAAATTGAGTGTTGTGTTCACATAGACTGCCCATTTCCCGTTTCCACAGGAGGATGCAATGCTAATCTTAAAGCCTGATGTGAATCCTCATTGGACAGAGGAATTTGAAGTGTGTGACATACTTGTTGCGGTAGCCAGGGGCACAAAAACCCCCTCTATTATTGTATGTGTGCAGAACCCAACACATCATGACATAGTGTTGGCAGGGAGAACTGTTCTAGGGACTGTCCAGTATGTCCAGGCAGTCTACCCCGGCTCTATCCTGGAGCAACCCCGCCCCCCAATTTCAGTCATAACAAATCACATCATTGCTAAAGAGGATCAATATAATGGTAATGTTTGGGACCCACCTGTGAATCTGAGTCACCTCAGTGAGCCAGAGTAGGACATAGTTCGCCAGATGCTGAGAGAAGAGTCTGCCTCCTTTTCGAGAACAGATGATGATATTGGCTGCACAGAGACATTACAGCTTAGCATATCTCTAAAAGACACTGAGCCTGTAGCAAAAACATATCTTTCTGTGCCTAAGCCATTATACCATGAAATGGACTACTTAAGTGACCTTATTGCTCAGGGTTGGGTAGAAAAATCTAACTCATTTTATGCTTCACAAGTCGTGTGTGTCCGAAAAAAAGACAGCAGTCTACGACTGTGCATTGACTACCGAGAACTGAACAGGAAGACGTTCCCTGAGCATCAGCCTATCCCCAGAGTGCAAGACATAATGGATGACCCAGGTGGCAACTTGTGGTTATCTCTCCTAGACAAGGGAAAGCTTATCATTAGGGATTCATGGCAAAGGAGAGCAGACCTCTGACTGCTTTTGTGATGCCATGTGGTCTCTATGAATGGATCAGGATCCCCTTTGGTCTTATGAACGCTCCAGCTGCCTTCCAGCGCTGTCCGGAGGAATGTTTGGAAGGACTGAGGGATGACATCTGTATCCCTTATTTAGATGACACCCTGGTCTTCAGCAGAACATTTGATGATCACATGAGAACAGTGCTACAGTGGCTACGTCAGCATGGTACAAAGTTAAAATCTAGAAAGTGTGACGTGTTCAGAAGTGAGGTCCACTATTTGGGGCGCATCACATCTGCTGAGGGAAGTAAAATGGACACTGCTGATACTGTAGCAGTGAGAGCTTTAAAGGAGAAGAGGCCACAGACTGTGGGAGAACTGAGAGCTGTAAAGGGACTTTTGAGTTACTACCGACAATACATCAGAAACTTCTACCACATTGCTAGCCTACTTAATGTTCTAACAGAATCAGACCCAGGACCAGACAACCATAAGTACTGTAACACAAGGACAAGAAAGGCAAAAGGAAAATTCAAAGGGACACCTTCACACAAACCGATCACATGGATGGATGAACATCAGTCAGGGACAGTTCTGGGCTATGTGGCGCCCTAGGTGAGATATTGATTTTCCCCCCGACCTGACATGAAGTTGTCCTTCCGTCTGTCCCCCCACTCTAGCCCAACTACCCTTGGTGTAACTATTTAGCCAAGGGTCGACTGGTTAGGGTGTACAGTTGTCAACCAGGAGACTGGGCTTCGAAACCAGCTTAGGTTCTCTTCTGTTTGTCACCCTTTTATTTGATTAAACTCAAATCCATTTAGCTTTGATGGAAAATTTTACGTGCACTGTGCAAAAACAAAATGGCATCTACAGTACCGGGTACTGTGGACTAGCCTCCTGTACTGCCCGCAGAGCTGAACGTGCCCTCACTGGACGTGTGTTCGCTGGATGTGTTTGTGGCTGCGACAGAGACAATCATTTTTGACACCTTGGACAGAAATGCCATTGTCTGTGACTGGCACAGGTTTAGAATGTCCTCTCCATCCCAGAACGAATGTCCCTCAATGTAGCGCTGGACCTCGTCTTTCTCTAACGTCTTCTTCACCTTCATCCTCCCACTCACTAAACTCATCTCTGTTTCTTTCTCTGGTTTTAGGGTGATTTTACAAGATCATGTGCACTATACTAACAACAGGTGCAAACTTATTAGAGACACCCTGCATAAATGAGGACTTTACATGTGTTTTCATGAACAGCGATGCGCAATGGACACAGTGCACTGAAAATATAGGAGACGCAGCACCAATGAAAACAGTCCGCTATATAAAAGGAAATGGAAAGTTGCCAGGAACTCTGAGAGAGAGTTGCGTTATGCTGCGGTACTTAATGGTTAAGGTCTATCCTGCACCCAGGACGTAAGAGAGACAGCGGGGGCTTGAAATGAGTACACTGCACCTGGCGCGCACCATGTCGGGAATGCACTGCACCTGATGCACACCGGGCACTGCGCCCAGCTTCGTTTTCTCTGTGCCTTTGAGTCCAGTCTCCGTCTGCACAATTTGTGCTGGAGGAATGATGAACTACTGCCAATAGATTCATGCCGATCTGTGGATCTCTGTGTGTAATGGTATCCACAAGACTGTCAATTTGGAGACGAGGTGAAGTATGTTTTAATAAATATTTCCTTATTCATTCATAAATGTCAGAGGAGGGTGAAGAGAGTGAAAAGCATTCATTAACGTATGCAAACTTCCTCTGCTTGTCTTTTTGAGACATATTAGATATAGACGCAGTTTTTTTTCCCCCTCCCTTCCACTGGCGCCCCCTCCAGAAGGTGGTGCCCTAGGCGCCCGCCTAGTCGGCCTATGCCATGGGCCACCCCTGACATCAACTGATACTGGAGAGACTGATTGACTGTCTGGTTGAGCCCCCGATTCTTGGATTCACAGATTTTGACAAATCATTCTTTTTACATACCGACGCATCACACCAAGGGTTAGGTGCTGTATTATATCAAGATCAGGAGGGTAAGCTACGTGTAATAGCCTATGCATCATGCACTCAGACCAAAGCAGAAAAGAACTATCATCTTCATTCAGGGAAACTTGAATTTCTAGCTTTGAAGTGGGCTGTTATTGAGTGATTCAGCGATTATCTAATTGGCTCCTCCTGTATTCTATATACAGACAACAACCCACTCACATATGTGTTGTCAACAGCTAAACTCAATGCAACAGGGGTCCGTTTCTCAAAGCAGGTTTAATGAAAACTCTGAGTCTGTTTACCCTGAAATGAGGAAAACTCTCTTTTCCATTTTGAGGTAACTCAACCCAGAGACAGAGGGGTAACTCCGGCTTGTTTCATAGAGAGAGGTAACTTAAGCTCTCGGTCAGTTACCGTAGTAACAGACTCTGTGAAACTAACCTGGTCTGGACCAGGTTTTTATCAATGAAACCTTGAGTTTCTCTCTGACTCCACCCCCTTTCAGCCACACAGGACATTTAATTTCCTTTATTCATTCAATAAGCAGACAAACTTTGGCAAAACATATAGTAGTTTTGCTGACTTTTATTTAAAAAAAATACAGTCAGTAGGCCTATACTAGAAGTCGACTTTTTCACAAGCATGACATGTCCTTTTGATAATGATCCCGTTGATGAAGGTGCAGCATTACTGGCAGGAAATCAAATTATTCATCGGAGATGGTCATCAAACCACACATAGATGTTTGACATTTCCATACAGTTATCTTTTTGAGCAGTACTGTTTACAACACAGTCCATCATTTACATACACAACCTAATCCGTCCTTACATATGAACATTACCAGTAGTCATAATTAGTTTAGTTCATTTCATTTCGAGCTCATGCACTCCATGTACAGTGGCCATGACATATACATGTACAAAAATCAATGCTATTCATATTAATGTACAATAATCAATACTGTTCATATACATTTCATACATGTGTCCACAGACA
>JAPTGZ010000018.1:41948475-41964547 GCA_029814645.1 Fowleria isostigma
ACGTATGTGTGTGTGTGTGTATATGTATACCGTAACTTAACTCCTGAGTACACAAAATACAATCACCAAGCAGGAGAACTGAGCCATGTGTTGCATAAAGAGTTGAAAAAGGTGAATGTATTGTAGAAGGGAAACAGATATCATCTGGAATGTTCTCTGTGTCACCCAGCATATGATGGATCCTGAAAATGGTATCTGTTGTTTTGTTAGATAAGCATCTAGATCATAAAACACAACCAGAACACAAAGTACACAGGTTTATTAGTAAGTCACAATGACCAGCAGATATGTGTACCAGGTGGACAGCTTGTCCCAAAACAACAAACAATGACAAAATAATAATCGGAAATTTTGCTCCAAACCACCTCAAACTAGTTCCTAATGAGTGGTCACCTCAGGTAGCGTCCTAGTTTTCTTAATCAAAGTCTTACAAAATAACTTCCGTTCTGGATTTGAGGTCTGGAACTCGGAAGTAACAACATGACGTAGAAATCCTGATACAGAAAACCAGGTTATAATGAGCACGTTATGTAACACTGAAGCAGCATGTTTTAAGAAGTGCATTAAGTATAATAATAAAATAATAATAATAGTTGAGCTACTGCTTCAAATATATATGAGTGCTAAAGCCAGAGTTTGTCTGAAGATCTAGTTTGAGTTGATTTTGGGAAAAATACAATGCTTTACTAATTAACATTCTCCACTAAATGTAACCACTCTGTATGTCTGACAGATCAGATAAATGCTCTGAACTATCATTTACAACCCAGAACCAAGGGGAAATATTAATAGTTGTTGAAACTGCATGTGTTGCATTGTTCTGTTTAATACCTATAAATATTCTCTGATTAATAGACTGAGGTTTTCAGGGATCTTGTTGCCAGGAAAGGTTTCTAAAAAGCATAGCATGGTCCTACATGTAGACGGATTAATTTGTCAACAGCATGAATGACAGAAGATGAATTCTCTTGTCAAGGCAGAGCTCCATACCTTTAAAATTACAGGAAAATACATCAGATTTCATGTTATTTCTCATGACATTCATCACCTCCATCCAACAATTTCCAAGGCCCAGTTGTACTGTTTCAGTGTGGAGGGATCTTTATCATGGCCCTGAAATCTCATCACACTGTATTTTAAGACAATAACACTCAGAATACAAAATACTAAAGCAAACTTGTCAGACGCATACAGAATGCATAACCAAATGTAGACAGAATGATCTAGGGATAAGACCATGTTGTTCTGGGGCATTAAAAAGTGATATAAACACATAATACGTGGAGGATATTTGTCACTTACACCTGTTATTGTGAAACATCAACACATGCACCATATTGAACTGGTTGAGACTGGCCTGTAAGAAAGCTGTTTTTTTTCTACATAGATCATTAAGCTTTGGATAAAAAGTGCACTTGTTGAGTTGAGTAGGTCTAAAAGTTACACTACTTCTTAAGCAGCAAAAAAATACAGTCTCCCCATTTGTTTGTAAATGTTTATGTGTATACATATATATATATGTGTGTGTGTGTGTGTGTGTGTGTGTGTGTGTGTGTGTGTGTGTGTGTGTGTATATGGTTGGCAAATATTACTGTTTTTGGTATATAATATAATTTTCTGATCAAAGCTTCTTCGATCTTTTATGCTGCAGAGAGTTAGTTAGCAATTAAGATTAAATAACATTGATAAAACTGAAAGGCAACTCACAGTAAAACTCTTCTCTTCTGCTATTTGATATGAGATGAATAGTGTTATCTTCATGGCCATTTCCAACTGGCACAATGAAATCAGCATTCAACAGTTGTGTTATATAGTTTCACATAAAATGATCACTGAAAGAGATTTCTACAAGGGCCACACAGTCGTTTTTCTTTCTCAGAGCCTCCAAATGGCCTTGAGTATTATACAATCATCAGATTATTTTACCTGATATCTTTGATAACATATGAATAAACCATATTCAGAATAAAGAAGGCTAATACATACACTTTGGTGGATTTTCCAACTCTACTGCCAGACAGTCCAATTCAATAAGATCCAGGTGTGTCAACTTTTTTTTGTGTTGTCATAGAAACATATTTCTTGTTGTGTTATGTTTTTTTCCTCATTTATTGTCTTTTTTGGGATGATGTGCACACATTTTCTTAAACTGTTGACCTTTTGTGATCATCTCAGAATGACTAAAGCTCTATATATGATTATATTTTCAACCTTTTTTTATGATCAATGGTAGATGTTCCCACATTACAAAATGATGCCATTTGAAGGTAAATGTCAAACTATCTCTTTTATCGCGGTATTGGTGGTGACTGCTTCTTTCTGTGATAACTGCCTCAGCCTGAATTACTGAGAACAGGTGAGGTGTGTCCACCCAGAGTGTGGTAGGAGCAGATGGACACACCCCTCCAGAGGGCCATATATATGTTCGCTTGAATGCTCCTGAAACCACAGCAGAGCAGGACCAACCTGAGGACTGACCCAAAGACCAGCAGAGCGGCATCACCATGGGGAACTGCTGTGCTTACCTGGGCCCACAGAAGAACACCAATGTGCGAGTCAGTTTACCGGCCGTGTGCTTCGTCTGGCAGATTGCCATGATCATCCTGTTTGGAGTTTTTATCCGTTACAATCCAGAGTCTGATGCACACTGGGTGGAACACATGAGGGACGAAAACATCACAAGTGACATTGAAAATGACTTCTACTACAGATACCCCAGTAAGTACAGAAAAGCACTGTGTAAGAAGAAGTGTATATTAAAATACCAATCATTATGATCAGTCAGTTTAGTTGGCTGTGGACTTAATTTCTGTTTTGTTTTTTTTTTTTTAGTGTCAGAACTGATGTGTCTGGTAATTATTTTAATATTTTGAAAAGTGAATAGAATTTTAAATCATTTCAGTTGTCAGTTTGGAGCCAAATTGGAATGATATGATACAGTTTTTACTCTAAGAAGTAGCTGCCTTTGGTTTCTTCTGTTTAAATGTCAGGCGCTAAACAAATCAGTGATAAATGATGATTAAAAAACAGCAGAAAAAGGCTGAGCATGGTTTAAAAAACTGAACATTTTTTCCTTGCAGCACCCATTTACAACTATAACTACATATCTGACTCATCCAGTTTGGCAAGAATTATATAACTTCCTCCGTGCATAGTTTCATTATCTTCATTAAAACGCTTTCATTTTTTAAAGCCTTTGATGAGGTCAAGAATTTAATTGGATAATATGTTGGCAGGAAAACTTTACAATGATTATTTTAGCATTTTATTAACCTGAGGTTGGTTAATATTGAAGAGGAACAAAGAACCATCAAATAAATTCATGTTGAAAATCAAAGTATTAAACATGCAAAAAGGAAGACATTTTTGTGGTTTTATGATGAACTGTTTTCGTTTTATTTCTTTTTACACAGTACAAAACTCCTTGGTTGATTTTATTCACATTTTCTCCAGGCTTCCAAGATGTGCACGTGATGATATTTGTGGGATTTGGCTACCTCATGACTTTCCTGAAACGCTACAGCTTCAGTGGAGTGGGCTTCAACTTTCTGATTGCGGCCTTTGGTCTGCAGTGGGCTCTGCTTATGCAAGGCTGGTTCCATTTCCTCGATCACAGCACAGGAAAAATCTACATTGGTGTTGAGAAGTGAGTGTCTGCAAAGATCCCAGATCAGTGAGATCAGTATTTACTATATGAGTGATTGATATACTTGATTTGAAAACACATTACATAAGGACTGCTCTGTTGATAGACAGGAGCATTTCTTCACATTGTAATGACTTGACAGGTCTTTATGTCTGAGATGTTTGAGGATAAGAATCCATTGTTACCATAGCAAAGTGAGAGGTCATACTTAAACACAGATTTAGGATCTACCCTTTCAAGTTTGTCTAAAGAAGGCATTGTAAACCGCACAGAGCCTGAGGTCATTCTGTGTTTTTTTCTCTGTTAGGCATTTCCCTGAACAGCATACAACAATAACAGTACCATCCACTCACATTTTTCAGTGCTAATGATTTCCTCAAACATGTGACTGACTTTTCTCTGCCCTGTATCTCCAGTCTGATTAATGCAGACTTCTGCTGTGCTGGCTCTCTGATCGCATATGGTGCCCTGCTGGGAAAAGTGAGTGCTGTCCAGCTACTGGTTGTCACCTTGTTTGGGTGCACACTGTTTGCTGTTGAGGAGTACATCATCCTCCACCTCCTCCATGTGAGTCTCATCTATATTCACATTTCCGTATGTTGTCCATTTGATGAGAAATCTCCCTCGCTGATGCTTAGAGCTTCTCATTGTTTCCACAGTGCAGAGATTCTGGCGGTTCAATGGTCATCCATGCCTTTGGAGGTTATTATGGTCTGGCCATCTCCTGGGTTCTCTATCGACCAAACCTACACCAAAGTAAACAGCTTAATGGTTCCACGTATCACTCTGATGTGTTTGCCATGATCGGTGAGTATCCAAAGAATTATTTAAAGTTGCATAATAGCTTTCAGGTGTTGCGTCACATTCACTGTGGTGCAGCTGGTGTCATCACAGTATGATGAATTGTATGACTTTAACCCCACAGGGACACTGTTCTTGTGGATGTTCTGGCCCAGTTTCAACTCAGCCATCACAGACCACGGTGACGGACAGCATAGGACAGCCATTAACACATACCTTGCCCTTGCTTCGTCTGTTCTCGTCACTGTGGCCATCTCCAGCATGTCTCAGAAGCATGGCAAATTGGACATGGTAAGAGTTTTTTGGCCCAAGAGGCAACATACAGAAAAAGGAATGACTGCAATTCCAAACCCATGAAGCATCATTGGATTTCACAATTTCCCATCACTAATATGTTGTTCACAACAGGTACACATCCAAAATGCCACCCTGGCAGGTGGTGTTGCCATGGGAACAGCAGCCGAGTTCATGATCACTCCTTATGGGTCACTGATTGTGGGTTTCTGCGTGGGTATCATCTCCACATTTGGCTACCTATTCATCACAGTGAGTACATGTTTTCACTCAGTGACATCATAATGTAGCAATGTTGATGATGTTTATGAAAATAAAGAATGTAAAAGAACATACAAATCAGATATATCAGGAAGAAGCCAAAAAACAAAGCAATGAAATGAAAACAAACAGATATCAGTTGTGGTTAGACTCCTGGAAAATATCAGGCTTATAAGTGATTCATGATGGAAACCATCCAATGAAACACCTCAAAATATTAGCAGATGTGTTAATTATTGTTATCCATGAGTGAAGAAGCATCTGTTGTGTTATATTTTGGCAAAGAGACATCAAATCTTGATATTTAAAGTCCTTGTATCATATTGCTAGTCTCAGAGCATTATTGCCATATTTTTTTTATCATATTGTGAAATTGTTATAAGGCTAACACTATAATATATATAACTATATAACTCAATAAGTACAGACACAAATAAGTATGTGTTTTGTTTTGTTTTTTACTTTTAGCCCTTCTTGGAGAAGACACTGAAGCTCCAAGACACATGTGGTGTTCACAACCTGCATGCTATGCCAGGGATGCTTGGTGGATTCATTGGTGCTATTGTTGCTGCAGCTGCCAGTGAAGAGGTGTATTCAAAACAGGGGTAAGTAACACACACATATAACACACATACAACAAAATATATACAACACACAACACAACACACACAAAAAACACACACATACAACACTCACATACAACAAAATATATACAACACATACATACATGGCTACATACATGGTGGCTTTTTCCTTCTACGACAAAGTACAGTTTTTTTGTGATTGCATAAACACTAAAAACAAAATAATTCCATAATTATCAACACCATACACTCAAGGAGCATAAGGTTGGACCATATTTTCTCCACTATAAATGCAGTCAGCCTCACACTTTTTGCAGAACAGTACACACAGTGATTTGCGAAACACTAAACACACTAAACACACACATTAGACACAGGGGTATATTATGATGTCTCTTCCTTGTAATTCCAAAACACTGACTAACAAATCACCACACCTATGAGTCGTGTTCTGCATATTGTGTGTGTGACTGTGCTAACTGTTCAAAATCGTGCTTAAGCAACTATAAATAAAAATCTGTCTTTTTTTTTTATTTCTAGGTTGATAGATGTTTTTAACTTTAACGGGTACTATGAAAACCGAACTGTAGGAACACAGGGGGGCTACCAGGCTGCTGGAACATGTGTATCAATTGCTTTTGGACTTGTTGGAGGAGCTATAGTTGGTGAGTCTTGTCAAGTAAAGCATTTAAGTAAAGTAAAGTAAAGTAAAGTAAAGTAAAGTAAAGTAAAGCATTTAAGTAAATTAAAGTAAAGTCAAGTCAAGTCAAGCCCAGAGTTTAAAAAAGGCTTAAAAATAGTCCGAATCTGTTAAAGTATATCTTTATGCACTTGTCTAACAAACTTTTTTTTAAAAAAAAATTTGATTCTTAAATGAAAATAAAGAGAACGTTTTTTTTTTGTTTGTTTGTTTGGGTTTTTTTTTAAAATATTGATTGTCGTATCTTTGTCGTCCTAGGTTTCATCCTGAAGTTTCCGATCTGGGGTGACCCCGCTGATGACAACTGCTACGATGATGAAGTTTACTGGGAGGTGAGACTGCTCTCCTACCACTAGATGGTGCTGTTGGCCTTACATTGAGTAGGTGAACTTGCCTTTGGATCAGACTGAGCTCATCTCCTGTTGTTTCCAGGTTCCTGAAGATGAGGAGACAATCCCTCCTGTGTTAGAGTACAACAACCATATGATTCACAAACACCAAGAAATGTAAGCTGAACCTACACTTCAACATTCTCATGTCTTCATTATCTCTCAGAAAATCTAATCCCATTTCCTTTTTCTCCTCAACAGAGCCGAGTCAAACTTCTCCGTGGAGCAAAGTTAGAGATGAACAGTGGAAGACAACCAGCAACCTTGAACTTAATACAGCTGTGACACAACTTTAAGTTATGAAGGAAAATGAGAAGGAAAAAGCCTCACAATGCTTCATTTTCTGCTGTATTCTCTGCACTTGATGTATTTGTTAATGAATAGATCCAGTTCTGCACAAAATGAAAGCAAAATAAAAGCTTTTGTTTAGCTGTATTTACTTTTGGGACATGACTTAATGTTATTAGATATTTAGTGATCATGGAGAACTGCGAGCTATGTTTATGTTTGGACATTTTAAGTCTGTGCAAAGCTTTTATTTCTTGTGTGTGATGCCTATATTATTAACTATTAATAATGTTTTCATCATCTGTGTAATGTCTATTCTATTAAGTGTTGAAGGACACTGACTTGTGTATACTGTAGTAAATTAAAGCAAATTAATAGATTAAAGCAACTTCCTTATGCTGCCAAATGGTTACTTTCATAAATTGTGTGAAGGTATATGTATGTTGTAAGTTCTTTGTACATATGGCTACTCTGTTGTTTGGTTATTTTAATACTTTTAAGGTGAAAATTAACTATTGTAACGATGATATTGTTTTCAGTGATTTACTGTGGCATTGAATGTTACATTCATTTGAGTCTATGTGATTATATGTGAAAATTACTTGTTAATTTGACAGTACATTAACACATTTATGGATCATGTCACTTAAAGTTGAATAATAAATAATAAATACATTTACATTGCTCATATTTTCCAAAAGACAAAATAAGCCTGTTGTGGTTGTGATATAAAACAGGATATGGCCCTTCCAAAATATTAAGCTGAAGCTTATATAAATGTCATGATTTATGTATTTAGTGAATGTTTTACAGTGGTTTGTAATAATACTAAATAATGGGGGAAAAAAATTACACAATTTTAGATTTTATAATGAATTATTTGTAAAAAAAAAAATTCTTCTTGTGTTTCAGAGGTGTGGCTGCATCATACAGACACAAACAAATGCAAATAATTGTATTTTTTGTGGTTTATTATTATACAAGTAAAAAATAATAAAACAGAATTCTTGACAGTTTCAACACCTGGATTTGTTTCATTATTTTGCTGAAACATCTGGTTTTGACCTCAGTGGAACAGAGCATGTACAGAAGGTGTAGGTCAGAGGATGGAACAGTACTTGGCAGAGTTCAAAACTTTGGTGATTCTGGAAAGCATTTTAGTGATTCTTCATGCAGTATATCACTGATGCATGGGTTGAAGAAAAACTTTTTTTTTCTCCACCATTGTCTCCTGAAAAAACTGAAAAAAAAAAAAAAAGACATGAACAATCACAGATGATTAATGGAACTAAATATATGACTTTAATGGGATATTGATATAGTTCTGTAGAAACAGCACATATAATCTGTGACCTCAGCCTTGGACTACTGTCATTCTTCGTACACGGGGTTAGACCAGGGCTCTCTTCAGAGATTCCAGAATCCAAAATGCTACAGTCTGTCTCCGTACAAAAACGAAACAGTGTGAGTGTATCACCTTTGTTCTGTGAACCCCACACTGGCTTCCTGCCGGCTTCATGTGCAATTAAGGTCTTGTTGATTGTTTTTAAATGTCTACACCATACAGGCCCGTCCTATTTGACCCAGCTGTTGCGTCCTCACTCCCCGTCCAGGGCCCTGACATCCACTGAGCCGCTCTTGTTGGCTGTGCCTAAAGCCAGGCTCAGATCTAGAGGGGGTAGAGCCTTCCCTGTGGCCACGCCCAGACTGTGGACTAGCCTCCCTCTGTCTGTTAGGGTCTCTCAGTCTTTAAAACAATTAAAGTTGAGACTGAAAACCCACTTCTTCACCCTGGCATTTAAACATTAGTGAGTAGATTTGTGGCACAGCCGTGGCTCAGGATTTAGAGCAGGTCATCCAATAACCAGAAGGTTGGCGGTTCGGTTCCTGCTCTGTCCCAGTCAGGTGCTGTTGTGTCCTTGGGTAAGACACTTCACCCACCTTACCTCCAGTGCTACTAGTCACACTGGTGTATGGATTCACATGAATGTTCAGTGGTGGTTGGAGGGCTGTGGTTACAGATTGGCAGCTATGCTTCTGTCAGTGTTCACCAGGGCTGCTGTGGGCACAGATGTAGTTTACCACCACCAAAATATGAATGTGTTAGTGAATGAATAATGGATCCATTGTACACGCTTTGAGTATGCCTTAATAGAAAAGCACTATATAAATATAATCCATCATTATTATTATTATTATTATTATTCTAAAGCAGGGTGTATAATTTGTTCACTTACTGTATTAGTTTACAGACTAGTGTGTTATGTTTTATCTATTTCATATGCTGTTGTGTATTACTGATTTTCACTGATGCATTTCTGGAAAGCATTTTGGTCAACAGAAGTAGTTTTTAAATGTGCTATATAAATAAATTTAAATTGAATAAACTACATAGTTTCCAGAAATATACAACTTTTTTTCTTGACATATTATTTTGTTTCTTTAAACAGGCCTGAATCATCACATCACAGACCTCTGGGCACCAGGTGATGACCAGCCTGGTGTGTTGGTAGACTATAATTACCTTAATAAATAAGACATATCACGCAGCTCACATACAGAGTACTTCTCATTCATTATGAAGAGCATTCTACCATATTTATAAATGGAAATGTAACTCTGAACGACAGTATCTGATGACATTTTATATTTTGACATACACAAACTAAATTGGAAGGACTAACAAACAACCCAGTTTTAATGGTGTCCTCATTGTGCATATGAATGAAGATCTGCAGAATAAAAAAAGGAAAACACTATACAGTATGTTTTCAAATATTCTCATATTATTGTACTACTAAGAGTCAACTGTCTATCGACTATCTATGAACAAGCTTGATTATAAAGTCCTAACATTACATTATTCATGTAAGACAGCAATGGATTTAAATAAATAAATAAAAAGATACAAATAGTTGACACATATCATCACTCATCGTGTAACATTAGGTTGAAATGTTTGACTTTTATTACGGTTTAACAGAACTGACACCTTCCACGCATCACTCTGACTTGGGAGAGGGTGTGGATATTTATGCACTGTTGAAATGGTCTGGTGGGTATCTGTATCACTGGGGTCTTCATGGCCCCACGTGTTGCCTTCAGGGTCCTTTCCCTTTTGTTCTGATGCTAATGGTCCTGGACAAGCTACTCAGTCAGGTCATTTCCTGACCGGTCCCTGTGACATTAATGAACTCTAAATACACTGGGTGGACATCTGCTTTGTGCTGCTGCTGTCAGGTCACTGGCAGCAGAAGACCTGGTGAATGGAGAGGTCTGTAAAAGACCTGATGGGGTTAAATGGGTCAACTGTGGGTCTACCTGTTAAACCACCATTAGGGTCCAATACTTCTCAACCTGCATTACAAATACAAAGAATGAACAACATGGTCTAATTGTTTATTAGTACTGTGAGCTTTTGTTTGACAACTAAAGACTCTTTTCTCCAACTGAAGACTCTTTTTTCCAGCTGTTTTAATGATGTTGACAATTTGGATGCTGGTGATGGATGGTTGCTGATGTCCTCTGTGCCTATGTTTTGTGTTTTGTTTTTTGTTCTGTTTAATGTTATGGAGCTGATGCCTTCTCTCTTTTGTTACTGCAGAAAAAATCTACCTACGGATATAAATAAAGTTACTTTGACGTTTTGACTTTGATTGATAGCAAACTCATCATAATAAACAGTGGTTTCAACATGTTATTTTCAATGAAGCCCAGTTCTATAATGCATCACAACATATTATGAGCATACATATCATCACTTTCTTACAATAAAGGCTCAGATTTTTCTAGTTTTGATGAAAACAAAAACATGTCATTCAGTTGTTTTTTGTTTTGGTTTTTTTCCCCTTTCTTGAAAATTTTTAAATTACAACTTGGGCCATTATTTTAAGAATGTAACAATATAATTGGCTATAAATGGACCTACAGGTCTGTCTATGTGTATAACAACAATAGAAACATAAGAATATGTAAATATATGAGTTTATAAAAATAGGTTTGGGTAATAAATTAATTTTGTTTCATGGGCTACATCCAGCCACATTTGATCTCCTGTGGGCCAAACTAGTAAAATAATAGTATGATAACCCATGAATACTGATTTAAAAAATTCTCTTGTTTTACTGCAAAAAAATATATATAAAATTGCGAACTATCAAAACAAAGAAACATGCAAATAACCTTGAAAAAAATCCCTGAAATTTCTCAAGAAAAATATGTGCAATTTTAACAACATTATGCCTTTACTTCCTCTTTGTACATGGACATTTCAAATCAGATCTACAAAGGCACAAAACATTTAATAACAGACAGAATATTGTTAAAATTGCGTTTAATTTTCTTTAGACAGTGTTAAAGGATAGTGTGTAAATGTTTATATTTTCAGGATTTCATTAATTTGCTCATTACTGTGGGGGGTGAGATGGCTCAGTGGTAGTGCTCTCACCTGCTGCATGGAAGGCGTAGGTTCAATTCCCAGCCGGTCTCAAGCCCAGTGGTCAGAAAGGATGATGATGTAGAAACATATAGCAAAACCTCATGCAAATGATTCACTGTGGCAACCCCAAAAGTGACTAACCAAAATGGAAGAAAATAACAACAACAATTGGTTTGTTTATTTTGTTATTTTTTTGCACTAAAAAAATAAAAAAACACAAAAATTAGGATTTGTAATTATTTACAGGCATAATATAATATATTTTTTCTACATTAAATCAAGAAGAAAATTTTGAGTCATTAGGTCATAGGTTATGTTATTATTATTTTATATTATATTTTGACACCCTTGACTGTTAATATCTTCAGTGTAATTTTTTGTCCTTTATAAATTCATCCTTCTGGAAAACTTTGTCGGGCGATTTTTGACACCCTTGCTTTGACTCACTGTAAATCAATCACTGTATAAACTTATACCAGCTTATACAGTAACTTATCCTTATACAGCTGGTATGAATGCATCCATCTATAACACTGAAATATCATTACTTCTTTACTTAAAGCACCCGATGAACACTCATATTAACACATAATCACATTATAATGTGTTACAGTAGTGCTTATGTAATAAACGGATAAAAAATACACCAGTGAAAATTTTAATAAAATTGCAAAGAAAATTTGAGCAACCTCCAAACACCACATCTGATACATCGTAAACCACATGTATCATAATGTATAATTCTTAAATGTACAATGTGAAGTCTCATTGTTGAATCCATACTATAATACATTCTAAGTAATTCATTGTAGACGATGCCACAAATGTGTTATGATTATCATTATAAAACATTGTCAATCATTCTTGAGTGATTGTAACTATGATTATATATTCTGAAAACACATGATAAGTATGTGTTCTTAAGGCGTCATAATGCATCATTGTCTCATCACACTGTAATTTTTCCGTTGGGGAATGTAGTAAAATTTTATCTATTAAATAAGAGTGTACACCATTACCAATGATTTACACTGTGACGAAGGAAGAGATGCGATCTTATATTTCCCTCAAGCATATTTGTTTAATTTTGATTTGACAGTAGAGTGAGTGAGAGAGGAAAAGTAGGGAGGAGAGGATGGATCCAAACCCTGGTGCATGATCTATGCTCTGACAGGTGAAGGCCTAGGACGGCCTATCATTAGATCTTTTGCTAAAAGCAGCTATTAATAGTACCACATACCTTTACAAATAAATGTCCTGCATTCAAAACTTCAGTGAAGTAAAAGTTTTTTTTAAAAAAAAGCATTTTTTAACATATAACAAGTCAAAAATACAGACTCATAATAATATATATTACTATATTATGATGGTTGATGTAGTCATGTGTTCATATTGAACACTGCAGTTGGTAACAGTGGTGCTTATTTTAACTACCACATAAAATGTTGGTAACTTTAACTATGTGTTTGTTTTATATTAATATCAATAATTTGTAAAGTAACCTGCTGCTTACATACATGCAGTGGAATAAAAAAATACAATATCTGTCTCAGAGAAATTCTGCTTTGAAAAAAATGTCAAATCTGTACCAGAGAATATGTGAGTAAAAGCACTTCAGTGCATCCCTACTGAGTACACTGCAGCTACAACTAATAATACTGTTGACCCATGAAGGATTTTACATTCTATAACTCAAACCAAGATGCAGGTTCATCTTAGCGGTCATAACAAGACAAAGACACAAAGGATCACAGCTCAAATCCTATGTCTGCTGAACTTCAAATAAGTTGTGGTGATTTCAGATTTTTTATGACAGGGTCTCAGAGGTGAGAAGAAGCAGCGATATCTCTGTTAAATCACTGACAGGTCTTCCAGGGACCTGATGCCCAAGGAGAGTGGACACAG
Organism: Fowleria isostigma; assembly: GCA_029814645.1. Lineage (NCBI taxonomy): Eukaryota > Metazoa > Chordata > Actinopteri > Kurtiformes > Apogonidae > Fowleria > Fowleria isostigma. The sequence continues at coordinate 41,961,782 of JAPTGZ010000018.1, forward strand.
CTCCTCTTGTGAATCATATGACCCTGGGGAGAGTGTTTGTGAAACCACTTGGTCTGCTATTGTCCTCCTGGGACTGGCCTCCTCTGAAAGGCTGAAGAAAGCCTATAATCAGATTAAAGGTTGCTGGGAAGGGGAGGAGGGATTTTGAGGAATAGCGACAAGGTCGTGGAAGTTCTCTAATCAGTACCTGCCATTGAACAGCAGAAGAGGGGCTAAATAACGCAGCAGGAGGGGAGGCGGGAGCCAAGCCGAAGGGACAAATTGGCCTGTTGTTGGAGGGGGATAATGGGACAATGAGGGAGGGGAGTATAATCAGTGAGTATAGAGTGGGAGAGAATAGGTGCAATGGGAAAAAGGAGGAGACTGAAGAACTCCAAAGGCGGTGGCCTTGTCCCATCCTGCCCTGGTAATTATATCACCTTTGTGAGCTGATTGGAGCAGGCTGCAGGGACCATCTGGGCTTATAGATGGACGAAACAACCTGCATTTTCTCACTGTCGGCGCCAAGTGCCCTCTCTGGGCCACTGAGTGATATACGAGGGGCACTTGTGGTCTAAATAAAACTCATCATCAACCTTTTAATGGACAGCTAATTGCCACATGGAAGTAATTAGTCACATCCCCAGTCACACTCTTGTACTGTATGGAATATTCCAGTATGTTAAGTTCAATGTAAAATAAAGAAATGCAAGTTCTTTTCCAGACACTCCTGTATTTCTCATTACGGAGAAGTTTGATGTTCTCCCAAAGCATAATATGTGTATGAGATAATGCTGTAATTAAACCAGTTAAATGAATCTCCTGGCTGTCCACAGTTCGTAGTGTTGATATATTATATTACAAGATACCCCGCTGAGCACTAAGTACCACCAAATCTCTCTGTCAGATCCCTCAGTCATTATGATTACTCATCAGATGTCTATTGCCTGAACCACAGGCATCACTAAAGGCCAATCACTACGTTTTTATTCAGTTGACAAGAGTCCATTTATTGGGGTCAAAGGGGAAAGTCTCAGGGGGGAGGACCTCTCTGCAAGCACTGGTGAGCAGGAGCACCAGAAAAATCACTATTCATAGCAGGGGAGTGCTTTGATTCAGGCACAAAGGGCACTAGTCCCCTGCCCACATTGAAAGAAGTAGAAATCAGAGCTGCTTTAAGACATGTGCGAAGGATGCAAACTGAATGGTTTAGCTAATTGGGTGCTCCACCTGCCCCTGGCTCCCAATTAGTTCATAGGAGATAATATGGAATAGAATCATAAACGTCTTAGCAAAGCAAGATTTTTATGCTTGTTTGCTAATTTTTTCTGCTTGCAAAGACAACTTTTTGTTTGACTTCATGGACAGTGACTTGTGGTTCTAAGTAAAGGGAAACATTTGAAGCTTTTGAGGCTATTTCGGGTGTATGAACTCTTCTTGGGTCTGCTGCACCACATATGAATCACACCTAAGTGGATAATCACCTCTTCAACAAGTCTTTGCCTCTGGTTTGTGGCTCTGCCCTGCTCAAAACTGGCCTGAAAAGACTTAACCTCACTGATTAGAAACACAAATATGGGAATTTTTTGCAGTGTTTCTTTAATATTGTTGCTATCCATCCGTCTGTCCGTCCATCCATCCATCACAGGGCTGATACATATGACATAGCACCACTGTTTTCGCAACTTGAAGGTCTTACATTTACAAATAAATATACATAATATGGCACCTGTAATTCTTGAAGAGTTTAATCAAATCCATATACTTTTTAGTTACAAAAAATTAAGACAGTCATGATGCTACAACTGAATGCAGAAAGCTGTTTTTGAGAGGTGGTGATTGCTCAAACACTCATGAACCTACGGAATAAAAACATACCCTTCATCCACTCTGCTGCAAAACTCTCTTCTTTGTTAAGAGTCCAGGGCTGAACACATTTACATCACAATACTGAGGTATAGTCTTAGCGCCACCTACAGACAACATGATGCAAACATTATGGGACAAATCACTGGACTGTTCTGAAATGTATATGCTCTGTTGTACGTATGATTTTACTCTCACATAACTTATAACTTGTTTTTTATTAGGTGTAATATTTTGCTGAACCCACTTTTCTTACTCTTTGGTATATTTATTTGTGTATTTGTGGACCCTAATAGTTTATGAATTTGAGTTTGAGCCCTCCAGGTGTTGCAGAGCTATTTTTATATTAATTTTGGCTGAAATCGAGTGGATTTCTACAACCTGTTTTGATTTCTTCTTAGTTTGTTTTATTTTATCAGTACTTACGTAGCTACATTTGCACAAACAAGGTCAAGACTTCCGAGGAGCACTGCTGCAAGTACAATATCAGCAACGGTGGTTGTAGTCCATACGGCTAATTCCCAGTTCAGTTTTAAACACATCTAAAGCATATTTACACCTAACATTTCTACACACCCATCCATTATAAACATATCTAGACCCTTAACATCTTAATTAGCTGGTCTAATTTGGATTTCAGTACATTTGTAGGGAGTCCCAGGTTCAAGTAGTGGACTTGAGAGTGACCGTGGTAAAGTTATTAGCAGAAGTTGTGGTTCTTACCAGTTCTTTGTCGCGGTCCTGTTGCTCCAGGTCAGACTCTGACTCAGAGTTGTGATGCTGAAGGCTACAGTTTGCCGTTGCTGCTATTATTAGTTAAATGGTAAATGGTCTTTACTTATAAAGTGCTTTTCTACACATTAATGGTACTCAAAGCGCTTTACAATACTAGTTTCACATTCACCCACTCATACACCAGTG
>JAPTGZ010000018.1:41991478-42009158 GCA_029814645.1 Fowleria isostigma
GATCTAAACACATTCACAAATTCTTGGAAATTCACATCATTGAGCTAAATCACCCCCTCAGTTAAATAAATAAATAAATAAAAAATCAAAGCAGAAGTAAGCCGTGTGCAAAAGTACCTCAGACAAAGACACAAAAAGATACATGTATTCGTTATATTTTTCTCCATTCTTACAAGGTTGAAATAAAAATCTAGATTCTGACAAACATGAACTATAATTAGGATCTTCAGCTTTTGTCCAACCTACCTGAAAACACAGCTTATCCTGTTGTCTTTGTGTTTTAATTCTTGTGGCGTCACTTTCACGTAAATGCAGGTGATGTTTGGAGGTCATTCCTACTTTCGGTTATCTAGCTTTATGATGGATGATTAACACTCATACAGCTAGATAACCAAAGACAGGAACAGGCTCCGGCATTTACTCCAACAGCAAGAGGGAAAAGTCTGAGGATCCCTGGAAACAAACAAACAAAACAAAAAAATCACAATGGAGTTACAATTACACTGAAAACACACAGCATCTTCAACCTGCAGATTCCTTCCATGATTTCCTAAAAACTGATAAAACCAACATCAGGTGAAAAATCTGAATTTACACATCATTCACATCAATAACCTGCCCTTTTGTTTTACTGTAATTCACACCTTTGGGCCTTTGTCGACTAATTGTAAATGACTGTATAAGGGAAGGATACAAGCATTTTACAGGCTCTTCTCAATCTGACTTCACAGTTGGACATTTATATTAAGACATGCACCTCTGTTTGTCTGTGTTTGGTATCACATCATTTCTAATCAACCCCCAAACTCATGTAAAATAATATTTGCTTTGTTAAAGTACAACTAAAGAAAAATCACTATCTTACTCATTACACTAACAAATATAACCTATGTAGTAACATATTCTGAGAGGCTAGAATAATGATTATGCAAATATAAATTTATAAGGATAATGTAATGATTTATCCTGTCATCCTACATTCAAAATGTTACTGAATCCAAAACTTAAATCACTTTTTTTGCACAACTTGTACACATTCCTATCAGATATATCTATAACAGCAAGGGGATGACTTATCAATACTATCATTATTATTATTATCATTATTGTTAATAATAATAATAATAATAATTATTATTATTATTATTATTATTATTATTATTATTATTATTTAGTGAACTCATGTGTCTTAAAATTTACTTAAAATAACCCCATGATGAACTCACGCTTACTTCACCAGTGCGTGTGACGTCAGCCGTTTTAATTGGGAAATAGATGCGTCACTTTCTTTGTAAATGAATAAAAGAGCTGTTACATGTGCTAATATTTGTCTGCAATAAATGCATGTGTTTAAATGTGTTAATGTGGATCCTCAGTGTTGGTCAGGGCCTGTGTTGTTGAGTATGAGTGTCTGTACTGCAGGTGTGAAGTTCATCTGGGTGATGGTCCTACACATGGACATGGAGCGCCATTGTCACCACATACAATAACATGCGTTATATGCGTAAAAACACAAAACCCTTTACTTTGAAAGTGTGATTACTCCATATGACATTTTTTGTGGAAGCATTTAGATTGGACTTGTCCTGGTCTTAGGCCTGCTCTCATGACTTTCTCTGCTGACATTGGCTTTGACGAGCCCGTTTCATTCAAACCAACCTGGAACCACCAGGCTCCACCGGACACACATGTGTGTCCACAACACACCACAGCCTCACATTCAGCATGGACATGACAGGAGCACGTCTGATCCGTGGAAACTTACACGAGGTTCGGACCACTGAATCCAAAAAGACCCACTGTGCACCGTGGGAGATGCCCCACGGAGCCTGCGTGGACACCCAAACATCCACATGTGCTGATGAGGAAGGCGCGTCGGCAGCATCCTCCGGCTCCAGGTGCGCAGGACACATGTGTTTGCGTGGAGCCTTCAGAAACAGGTGAGCGTGGATCAGATCGATAAATCCCACCCCATCTGGCCGGGCTGTCGGTGCTCGGTGGGCTGTGGGCTGCGGGTGAGTGATCCTCCGTGGATTTGTATCCGTGATCAGGAGGTCTCCAGGTCCACACGCATGATGAAATGCTCCGACGAGGACGAGCCTGTGATCCACTCTGCGTGGGTCTGAGTGCATCTGTACGAGTCCACGGTCCTGAGGCTGCGTGGTGTCCCCTGTCGGAGCCTCCAGCTTTCTCCTCTCACCTCCTCTCTGCCTTTTTTCTAAACGCCTTCTGATCCCGGCTGCACTGACGTCAGATCCTCTGGACCAATCACAGACGGTGCGTGTGTGCACTTTTGGGATGCTGGACCGCGCACACGCAATTCTGGTGCGTTTTCAGCCTGGATCGTGATTCAGATGTACCTTTATCCAGTTTTAATTATGCCAAATTAGTTCCCATTTAATTCCTATCAGTATTATAAAAGGTGAAAGTCCTGCTCCCGTAAACGTCTATGTGTTAGAATTTTTGTGGATGTTTTTTTTTTTGTTTTTTTTTTTTTTAAGATGTTACTGTTGTGAGAAAACAACTATAATCATCCATAAATCAAGGTATGTAGTACTTATTTTTTTAAAGTGCTGTAACTCAAGCACAAAAGTAGAGGTCATCATATTAAAGTGATTTACACCAAAGTCACTGCCTACTGTAGATCTGAGCATTTTCCAGTTTTAGCGCCCCCTAGTGGTCAAATAAAAGAAGCTTCAGACAGAAACTAACAGGACATGAGAGGATGAAACTGCACTATGTATTTACAGAGGTGGAAAGCAACGAAGTATAAGTACTTTCCTACTGTACTTAAGGAGATTTTTTTTTTTTTAAGGTATCTGTACTTTACTTGAGTATTTATTTTTCTTCTACTCCCTACATTTTTGCATAATAAATATCCGTACTTTATGCTCCTTATATTATCAGAATAGACTTTTTTTTTTTTAACTAAACGGACGTGACAGTATATGAAATGTCACGTCGCACTGTGGAATTAGAAAACAGAAACTTTTAGGATTTTGTCTAGTTAAAATAGTATTGTTTTATTCATGGTAACAAATGCAGTTTTACTTTCTACTTTTGTACTCTATTACAATTGAGAATTTTTTACTTTTTACCATTACTTAAGAAAATGAGTTATTTCAGTATTTCTTCTTTTATGAGTTTTTTGTTTTTTTTTTCATAAAAGTAGCTGTACTTCTACTTAAATATAGAATGTGAGTACTTCTGCCACCTCTGTGTTTTTACTATAGAAAGTCATTTTCATCTCACAGGTACTTACATCCTGCTCTCACTGTGATTGTATTGATTACACTGGTCTCCACATTTTTTAAATTTCTGCCTCAGAAATTAAATATGCCTAACTTTACATATTTTTATAAGATGAATAGTAAAACAAATGACAAAAATGTTGGTCAGTTGATGATTTCAATGTTTATGATAAAGTGTTATTAAAATACATATTGGTTTATGCACATTTAGACAATAGATGTACAAATAACAAATATAGAAAGAGCCTGTATTATAATATGCAGACAGTGTTTTAAAGTGCATCTAGTTACTCTGACACAAACATCCCTTTTCAGTTAAACCCATTCTCTCACTACTTCTTACAGTTTCACATTTTGACCCAAAACTATACTTTGGAAACTACAACCAAGCAGCATTTTTGACTTGATTTTTTTTTATAAGTGACTCAGACCTAGTAAAGTTTCACTCCTTTTATTCTGGAGGTTTTTAACATGCAGGCCATGGTTACAGCTCCCTGTTGGATCAGTTCACTTCTTTATTGGTCTGTAAAACTGTGAGCACAATGCAACAATAACACTGAGGCCTGGGCATCAGATCACTGCCTTAAAGCGCCACTAATAGTCAGGGCTTTGTCCAGAGGTGTTTTATAGGCCATGCATTCAAGGCAAATGGTAAAGGTTGGCAATGTTTCTATTACTCAACATCCAAGGATGTGTGGAACACATGACCAACTTTAGCATAATGGATATAGTGTAAACAAGGTGGTTTAGTTTATGTGTGCAGGGTCAGTACACTTCTACATCTGCTTTTAATAAAAAAATTAAATATAACTTTTCCACATAACTTTGGACATTCTTTCAAGGTTTAAATATGATTCTTGCTATAGTAACCACTCATCTCTGATAATCATGACAATAAAACTTTTAGTTGTCTTAAACAGAATAGAATAGAATAGAATAGAATAGAATAGAATAGAATAGAATAGAATAGAATAGAATGATGTAAAGTGCAAAACACTAAATTACCCTCTGCAGTTTAGACACTATATTGACCCAGTTTTCCGAATACCTTGAAAATTGAATTGCATTATATTTGATGTGCATGTAACAGTAGTAATACAGCTGTTAATAATAATATAAATATGTTCCAGTCAGACTATGTAAACAGTTAATTTATAACAGCTGAAGAAGAAAGAGTATGAAACAAGAAATTTAAAAAAAAAAGCATAATGTAGTAGCAACTTTCCTGCTACTAAAAGCTACACAGAAAAGCTTTCAAATCATAAGTATTGTCCCACAATATTGTCTGATTGGTATAAACCTAGGTGGTCATTATTATAATTAATATTATTCAAATATTTACTGTCAAATGAGCTTTAAAAAAATCTGCATTTAGGAGCGAACTGGTAAATAGGTGACTAACATCATTTTAGATCATTAAACTAGTGTGCAGTGTTTTCCCTCAATAACAAACAAAGCATGATTTTCCATTAAATGTTTTTATTTCATTAAATAGGGCAGAGAACTCGCTCCAAGTAGAGGAAAAAAGAAACACACTGGCTTGGCCTTTGAAAATGAAATACTGCCCTCTAGTGTGTTGATGGTGTCTTTATTTTACATTAAATATATGAAGTCCACAGTAGGATGAGGAAATATCCCTTTGATTTTTTTCTGCTGACAGTAACAATACAAAGTAATAAAGTTATTTCATATTTGAATATATAAAACCCATTACTATATTAACCTAATGTACTTCATGTAGCATAACTGAGTTTCAAACAGTTATCAACAATGTACATTTCAGCAGTTTTACTCACCAAAATATCACCCACATATTAACCAGCACAGTCTCATCTTAAATGGAAATGAAAAATGAAAATATGATTGTAAAGTGTGTGTGGTAGAATGTAAAATGACTGGTTTTATTAAATGTAATGATAAGAAGGAATGGAGGCTTGTTGAGTTGTATGGATGTTCAGATGGTAGGTAACAGATTCATAACACAACTGGGATCTTTATTGTGGTCAAAGTGCTTTGTATTCAAATCTGTGGTTGACCATTTATCCAAATACTTGATGCATGTATAAAAAATGAAATACAAAAACTAAAAAGGTATACAATCAAAAAAACTGAAAACATCATATAAAATCTATGTGAATAGTCTCAGGTTGATGTTCAGACAGGATTCCTCCGCACGTCGATCAATGCGTTGTTTGAGATGAGTGGTCCGACGTTAAGGCTGGAGCGACGCGACTCTCTGCGAGATTTAACCACAGGTAAGGGCGTGGCCCCGCCCCACGGTCCCATCCCACATTGAACTACACGGTTCACAGGAGTGTCCCCGGCTGCTCGGAGCCACAGCTCCTCCATGGCAGCGGGTTCCTCGGTGGGAAGGGAGGAGCGTCTCCATGTCGACGGCAGAGGGGTGTTGACCAGCTCACGCACTTCGTCCCTGGATCTGGGGGGTTTGTCCGTCTGTCCGGCCCCTCTGCCTACCTGGCTGTCCTCCCCACAGCGACTCAGCTTCTCCATGCTGCCAACCGCTGCTGGTTTACACTCAAATGCCACAACTGAAAGACAAAATACCCCCTGATGTGAATACTTGATGTTCATGGGGTAAATGTAGTGACTCCTCAAAGCCACTGTAGAGAAGAGAAGAGGATGTAGAAGGTCTTCTTACAGAGATCTGATTACACTCATTTCTCACTGGTCTATGACAGCATTGTAGAGCCTATTTATATACAGTCATGGAAAAATATTAGACCACCCTATGTTTTCTTCAATTTCTTAATCATTTTAATGCTAGTACAACTAAATAACAAAAATAGTTCATTAGATTTAATTAGATTTAATTTCAGAGCTGATATCTATCCATTTTCATGGTTTTCTTGATAAAAACCAAAATCACGTAAGTTCTTACATCAATATTGTACTAACAAAAACAGTGCTTGTAGGCATTCCATGTTTTCTTTTCTGTCTGTTTTAGTCACGTTAAACACAAGAGTTAGTACTTGATTGCATAACCATTGTTTTTGATGACTTTTGATTAATTTTTTTTCCCGTGACTGTATACTGTTTGTCACACAACTGCTCTGAAAACAGTCCATGTAAACTGTAGAATCAATATTTACTCAAATATATGATGTATAATATAATATTGTGCCAATGTTTTGATCAAATCAATGATTGCATTAGTAAATAACCACGTGATAAACAGGATACTACGCTGGTGGAAAAAAGTTTTTCAGACACCCTATAAAATTCTCAAATATAATGAAATATTTTCGGTAAGTCTTTTATGTGTTTCTGTGGCTGCATCAAACAGACACAAGCAAATGCAATTTTTTGTTTGTTTGTTTATTCTTAACAAGAAAAAATAACAAAACTAATTTTTTGACAATTTCATTCTAATGTGTCATGCACAGGTGAGTTTCAGTATTTTGCTGAACCATCCAGTTTTGACCTGAATGGAACAGAGCACATGCAGAAGGACCATGTGGGTTTGGAGAACGGAGCAATACTTCAAAGTTCAATGACCTGAGAGGGAGTCTTAATGCAATATATTACAGATGCCTGGAGTACACAAAAACTTTTTTCCATCACTGAATGTGTGTTAAAAAAATGAACAAGGGACAGAAATAGTAACTGACAAACAAAGTAAGATAACTGAGCACACAACCGGACATATCATCTCAGAATGTAAAGGAGATATTGATCTATTTTATATACAAAAAGCATAGTATGGCTCATTAATTATCAACAAAGTTAATATGAAAGGTCCCCACTGTGACCTTCTACTTCAGTTACCTTTGGTATTGTCCTTCGTTTGAGTGGATGAGCCACAGAGCTCTCTCAGTTTGTTGCTTAGTTCCAGATTTGCTGCCTTGTAGTGGTTTAGCTCTTTGCTGAGGTTGTGGATCCATCCCTCATAATGCCGCTGCCGTCCTGCCAGACCTTCATCTATTTGTTCTGTGAGGACAAACCAGATATGCAGATTATTACTGGAGGCTTATTTGGTAAATATTCTGAGTGAAAATATGTACAAAACTGTCAAAAGACGAATCTTTGATGGTAAAACTGTTTTATGTCTACTCATGGAGTAACTCACGAACACAAACACACACCATATCTTTACTTGAGGTGGTGAATGTATTTGTATTTTTTCCATGTGGCTCATACCTCGACATTGCTGCAGGAGGAGTTGTACACTCCTTTCATGTTCCTTTTGCTGTTGTGTGAGCCGTCGGTCTGTGTCTAATTGTGTGCGGTCGAGGGCATTCTCCAACCACTGCACCAGCCTCTGCTGCTCATCCAGCTGCATTTCAAGTTCTGCAAGAGCAAGTTGAAGCCGACGTTCCTCTTCACGCAGAGACACCACCTGTACAAAACATTAGAGGTGTGAAAAAATATCAATAAAGCAATATATCGCAATACTTTGACCTCCAATATAATATCGCTATTTCAACCCTTAATATCGATTTTTTAGAAAAAAAAAAAATCTCTTTGCAACATTAGTTTAATTCACAGTAATGTAAGTGACAAACTTGATGCATTTTATGTTTAATGCACTTTAAGTTTTAATGCACTGTAAGAGATGCACTTTATGTTAAGTGTATGTATTGTATGTAACACTGCATTTGACTCATTATTTCAAAAACAAAAAAATGGAAAAGTTGTTTTCAATCAATTGGTCGACTTAATTTGTCCTTTCAATTTGTAAATTATTGTATGATTTACATTTACATCAACTCTATTTTTTCTTAGTTAGCTGTGTAGAATATTGCAATACATCACAATATTGTGATATCATGATATATTATGATACTATCATATCATAATCCAAGTATCGTGATCTATATCGTATCGTGAGGTTCGCTGCATTAAAGGGCTCATATTTTGCTAAATTCACTTATACTAGTCTTTGGTTCATTTATTTTTATATTTTTGGAACCTAATAGTTCATAAAGTTTGAATGTGAACCCTCCAGGTGCTGCAGAGCTATGTTAAGATTCATTTTGGAATAAATCGAGTGGTTTTCTACAATCTCTTTTAATTCCTACTTAATTTGTTACATCTATAACTAGTTACATCAATACATTTATATATTTCTCAAGACTTCTGATGAACATTTCTCCAAGTGCGACAGAGTTATTTGTCAGCAGCAGCGGTTGTAGTCCATACTGAAAATATGTCCAAACTTTAAGCCCATTACCTAAATTGTTCGGTTGTATTAATGAATGTAAGACTCAGTAGCACAGTCAACAACCTGGAGGGGGCAGGATGTGAAGTGGCTCATTTGCATTTTTTTTAAAAACAGCATGCAAAATGACCTTTCTTATGTTATTAGTCAGAAATAGGGTTGAAGATGGACCTGTGGAGTTGAAATAATGAAGAATTCAGACCCAAGAACAGCATTCATGTAGACCACAGGGAAATGTTTGAAAAAAGCAAAATATCACTCCTTTAACACATGATTACTGACACTTTAATCCCATCAACCTAACCAGACGAAAATACGCACCTTATCAAAGTACTTGCACAGCAGAGCTCTGGTCTCAGAGGCAGACAGGTAACTGAGCTTGGCCATGAGGTTCATCTCCCACTGTGAGAGCATGCTGGCAGAAGCCCTCAACTGTCTCTGTCTTTGAGTGATGGCCTCGTTCTTGTACTCAATCGCTGCATCCAGAGCCTCAATGGCCTCGTCCAACTGGAAGAGGGTTCGCTCCTCCTGATAAAAGGAACAGATGGCCTTAATGAGACTTTCAACACCAACAAAACCAACATTCAATCACAAGTGAACATAATACATCTGCTTCCACTCAGCACTACTTAGCAGGAGACTTGACTGGCACATTTCCTCAAATTTTTACAATTTTTTTCTTTAATTTCTTTGAAATGTGTTTGCAGTATTGCTGGATGATACGACCAACTAAAATCTAATTAAATCTCTATTTTTTCCCTGTTAAGGACAATTCACAATTAAGTTTTTTTATGTGCACATCGACTCAAGACAAAACTAGTTTTCTTAACTAAAACTACATGCCATATGTATGCAACAAAACAACAGCAACAAAAAACACCACTACAACGGTTATTATTTTTAACTAATAGGGGCTTAAATACATTTGTTTCTAGTTCTGGAACTGGTATTTTATGCTTCTACCATTACATTTAATACAGAGTTTGTACACACTTTTCAAGGTCAAATTCAAGCACTTCTCAAACACTTTTAAGGGTCATTTTCACATATTTCCAGAAAAGCACCTTCTCATTGGGGTAAAATACATATTTACAGGAATACATAGACTCATGATTATTTTTGTCACTTTTTATCACAATGATGTACATTGTGTTATGCTACAAACATATAAAATTATGTTTCATTGTAGCAAAAAGTTTAGAAATTAAAGAACACAAAGTTTTATTCAAAAAGGAAGCCACTTGGCGTTCTTCAGGCACACTCACACCAAGTCAAAGATTAAGATAAAAATGTACCTGGAGTCAACCTGAGAACACCTGGTAATTTTCTTTTTTTGACATAAAGTTTTATTTTTCAAAGTGTATCACCTCTCTGTAAGTAGCTTTGGCTAACCTGGAAGAATTAATATTAAAAATGAATAAATAAATCACATCACACAGTTATATTTGCAAGCACTTTCAAGCATCTAAACTAAAATTCAAGCACTTTTCAGACCTTGAAAATACAACTCTAAAATTCAAGTATTTTCAAGAACCAGTTCTGTATCACGGAGGTAACATGGCTCCTTTCTTTAGAGTTCATTTGTCATCATTTGCCAAAATTCAACGGCTTTGGCATTAGTGAGTGGACTTATTTGTTGTTGACCAGTGAAGCTCACACATGTGGCTGTCTCCAAGGAAACATGGCAACGGCCTATGTTAATGCGGGCACTACAGAGACCTGCTTATGTTGGAGGAACCACTGATCTTGATAATTTTGCTATTAATTTGATAGTTTTCCGACAGGCTCAGTCAGGAATATTAAAACACACTGAGATGTGGGAGCAGTGACAACACAGGAACATAAATACTGAAGGGGGTAGAAACCACACAATCCAAAGTTCTGTGGTAACCCCAGTGTGATGTCTGACCTCAGGTGATAGCAGGTTGCCCTGCCGCAGTTTGTCATCCAGCTCAACTCTTTGCTTAAGCAGAGAATCTTTTTCTTGACGCAGGTTGGAGATCTCCTGTCGAATCTGTTGTGAGTCTTGAGCACTGCTGCTGCGAAGGAGCCCGTTCCTCTCACTCAGCTCCCTCTCCAGAGTCTCAATACGGCCCGTTAACGTCACCAGGTCTTTGCTCAGAGCCTTGAAGAATGATGCAGCAAAAAATAAGCCAGCAGGTATACATTTAGTGTACTGTTGATCTGAGCTACTGGTGTTTGTTGATACCTGACTAGAGCGGAGCCTCTTGGTCTCCAGTCCACTACGTTCCTGCAGCAGGGCCTCCTTCTTCGCCAGGATTTCCTCTCGTTTAGTGAGTTCTCCTTCCAGATCCTCAAGCCCTCTCCTCTGTTCAAGTACCCGCTCCATTTCCTCATCAAGCCAGCGTTTCTGTTCCTCAATCTTCTGCTCATGGTGGGTCAAGGCACAAACACACAAAGAGGTGGAGGGTTAATGTACTATTGGATGAATCCATAATACCATCCAGTATGAGAGTAATCAATAGTTATTGAGCAACAAAAGAGATGCAAAGTATGAATATAAAAAGATTTATGGTCAAACTAATTATTACAGTATTTTAGGAATGGTTAATTCATGAGCAGTTAAACAACTACATATTGTTTATCATTATCATTTTAACATCTACTTTTCCAGGCTCAACTTTTTTAAACAAAAGTGCTGCTTATGATTGTGAGAACTTCTGCTCAAACACATCACACATCTGCTACGTTTGCAACGTGGTCAGGTATAAACCATGGCATGTCTGAGGACAAAAACCCATACAGTCTACCTCTGCTATTCATCTGTACAGTTATTTCTCAAATTGTTCAGTATATTTGTAGTTACCTGCTCTGTATGAAAATGTCAGATTTATTTCCTTAAATCAACAGCTCATTAACTTTAATAATTGTCCCTGAGGTCCAATGAGTTGAATAAACCGTTTAATAATTACTGCATGTTGGACATTTCCTATCCCACCTGTTGCTCCTCTAAAGACACCACAGAGCCGTTACTGCCACTGCGTCGCTGTCTTTGAAAGGCAGCAATCTCCTCTGTCTTGATCCTCAGGATCTTTTGCTGCTGCTCATTTTTAATCTCCAGTTCCTACAAAGTAAAGCAAGAGTTGGAAGTTACAGATTATTAGTGATTTATGAGTGTTCGGTGTCACTGTGCAGTGAAGGTGGATGAATGGTTGATGTTTAATGAATTTTTCATGTTGTTCTGCTTAACAGACCTGAAGCTGTCACATGATCTGACTACAAGTTTCACTGTATGTGATATCCTGTGCAGTACCTTGACTCTATGAGTTCTTCGCTGCATTTCAGTTTCCAGACGCCGTTTTTGCTGACTTTCCTGACGCAGCCTCTTTTGCAGCTGTTCTTGCTGCTGCCTCATACTCTGCACACTTCTTTCCAATTCTAAAACGCGGCGTTCACTTTGTGCAGGCAAGTTAGCAAGACGAGCCGTGTCCCTCTGACGTTGGCTGAGGACCTAGTACACAACCAAAAAAAACACATTTACAAATTAATGACGCCAGGTTTTTTGTTGTTCACATTCAGGAAAAGGTCAAAACTAATTTTAGGAAGGTTTTTGGTGCCTCTACGTGCTTTGGTGCATGCATATAGAGAGGTGACAGTCAAACCTGAACTTTGCTCTGAGCAGCAGCTATCTTCCTGCGACATTCCTGTGCTCTAGTTCTGTCTGTCACACTGATTTCTCTCTCTTGCCTCTCCAGATCCTGAAGCTGCCTTTGGGCCTCCTGCAGCTCCTGTCGAGCCTGAACAGCTTCATTTTCCAGAGCAGTGATTTTATGGCTGTATTGTCTGTTAAGGGCCTGAGCTCCTTTACCTAAAAAACAAATACTGCATGTTTTACCCTACAAAACAATTTTCCTCACATTTGGTGCTCAGCTCTGCAACAGAAAGACAAACGGTTTGACACAAAACTAATCTAATACATTATACAGGGGATTAAACAAGGCTGACATGTGCTTTTGTAGAGACATTTAGTATTATTATAGTAGAACTGTATGTGTCTACCTGTTTTAACCAGCTCTTTGATGAGTTCTTCCTTCATGCGAATGGTGACAGACAACTCCCTAATCTTCTGCTGTGCTTGAAGAAGACCCCACTCTGAAACTCCTTCAAAACTTTTCAGACTTTCACGTACAGATGTGTCCCCAGAACTGGAGTTGGCTGCAGAGATAAAAGAGTTAAGGTAACTATTAATTATTCAATATTATTAACTTGAGTGAGGCATGTACAGTGGGTAGTATATTGTGTTTCAGGTTGATGCTAATGTGTGAACTTCTGGTCAGTACAGATCCCCACACCTGTTTTGACCTTTCACTACAATTGGTGACATTAACTAGGGATAATCTGAACCTTTCAGAACAGACCGCATTAATGAACAGAAGCAAATACGTAAAAGACATACTACATATTAGATTGAGCAGCAGTGCAGTCAGACTTACATGCTTTCCTGGCTAAAGCTTTGTGCCGGTCCTGTTCTGGCAGTTGATACAGCAGCCCTTTACCACCAGGTGCCACTACCGACAGCATGTCCTTCTTGGTCCACGTCAGGTTCACTTGCCTCCATGAGACACAGTAAAGAAGAAACAGAACAAATACAAAGTAAGAACACAAATATCATGGACATTATCACTGTTATTGGTCTTTACGTCGGCCTCAACAGAAGTGCTGTAATTTCTGAGCCAAAAAACCACTTCATACTTGCGCCGTTCACGGTTGAAACTAGTATGACTGCTGTCCTCTTCAGCGTCTTCTACAAGCTCCAGCTCCTCAAACAGGTCACCTTCATAATCATCATGGGGTCCATTACTAAGACATCCAACTGGACTGAGCTGTAACCACAAAGATGAGTCACAGCTCTGACACATGCGTTTCAATCTACATTCATTGATGAACATACCGTTATATTAAATAAATTGTCCTTTCTGTGTGTATGAAGAGCCTGGTTTAGAACAGTGTCTCTACCTTTTTTACTTTCAACAGGAGATACTTTTTTAGGTATTATTACCTTTTTATACTTTACTTGTTCAAACTTAGATTACCAGGTCTGTCTCTGTTGAGTTGTTACCTGTCGATGTGTGCTTCCATTCTGACTGTGTTGCATGGAGCCCATCGGTGCAGTATGTGGCCGTGACTTGTTCAGACCCAAGCCCATCAGTCCTGGTGAGGGCAGCAGACAGTGCAGCTGGGCTATGACATCTTGCTGCTCCTGTAGCTTATCACTCTGGACAAAGAGAAATCCATTAAATTACTGGTATCACTATAACTACTAAAAAGCAAACACCAAATATGAAGTGACTGTCTACGATACACTGTACAGGGTATTGTTGCAGATTTTCACCAGACTGAATATTCACATAACACTGTGAGCAAAGATCTGCATGGGATAAAAGAGTGTAACCAGCATCAGGTAAGATTGAGATACACATTTTGATATAAAAAAAATGGAGAGTTGTAGATGCCTGGTGGGGCTGACGGATGATCCGATGGATAAAATTCATCACAATGTTGAACCCAGAAGAAATGTGTACTCTGCGAGGCTTTTTTCACTCTATCCACAGCCATCTGTGTACACATCTGCACACAAATAAACAGCTCCCTGTGTGAGGTAAAAATCCACTCTCAGGTTCAGTATAGAAGAGAGAGTGATTCTGAGTAGTGGCCACAGTCACTAATACATAAAAGTAGCACTGAGAAACAAACAGAACTATTGTAATGTAACCATAGGAGGGACTTATTCATTTACATCATTATTATTTTGGGAAGATCACAGTAATGATTATGAGTTTCATTACCACATGAATATAGAAAACAGATAGCTAAAATAATGGTGTACCTACTTTGGATTAGTCCTTAAATCAGATAAGAAAAGGTATTACCTCCCAAATAACTGGGTCCAACCCTCTGCCGTATACCTATTCTGCCCTGGGGTATATTTACTGAACTTACATCCCTCAAACATTGATGAAGGATCTCTATTAAAACATGCCAGGGTACTAGTGGTGTGAAATCAGCCAAATAAAGAAGAGAAATGTGAATCGACTTGGAAATTTGAAATGTGCTAAACACCTTCATTTTTGGCGCATTGGATTTTGGGTTTATAACTCTAGTTATAATGTATTGTTGTTTTGGCAAACTACTATTCCAGTACAATTTGACATATTTTTAAATGACTGAAATAGAATGTATCTAAGTATTGAAAGTTTCCAATGTCTCCATAATATAATAATAATCGTAATATAGTAATAGTAATAAGTATATGTCCACATATTTGGACATATACTTAAATCTACTGTATGTGAGCATATATCCAACAGGTACAAACATTTTCCTCAGTAAGAATGCACTGATGCAGGTCACCATGTCTAACCATGCTCATTTCATTCATATTACTTATCTATGAATGTACTGAACCATGGTAAAACTGTAAAAACTGCTCTGGAAATTCAGAATGTCTGTGCTCCTGACCTGCTGCTTGTATTGCTCCATAGCATCCTCCAGGGCTGCTAAAAAGTCTGTGTTCTCTTTCTCTAGCCGCTGGATCTGGGCTTGAAGCTGGGAAACACCATCTACTTTCTCTCCATCTTTCTCAATTTCAGTCTCATGGCTCCACCGTTCTTCTGCAGCTTCTATATCCTGGGCATCAAATCACATTTATAGACACATCACTACTGATTTTCCAAACCCTGGGCAACAGTTTGAGAAACAGTGGGGAAGAAACATACCTGATTTCTTGCCCTTCTTACAGCAACAGTCTCTTCAGTGGAGCTGTTTTCAATACCGCTGTCTGGTCCAGAGGCAGTGGTCAGTCCACTCCGTTCCTCTTCCACCGAGCACAGCCACTCTTTTACTCTCAGACTCTGTTCTGCAGTCAGCGCCCCTTCACTCTGCAGCTCCCGCAGCAACCTGTCAATCATCAGCCACACAAAAAAAGAGCAAAATCAGAATCATACCCAATGTGATGTCATTTTCAAAACTTAAACCTTTGACAGGCAAAAACCAGATCTCAGCCCCAAGATGGTGGTGGAGTTATGTTTGACCACTTGCTCTTAGGCCCAAAGCGACAGTAAATAGAGTTTGACACTGTACAAAAGCCTATTAACTCCACCTCTGACGCTCAGGCATGGCTTTACATGGCTGCAGACAAGAGATTCGTAGTTGAGCATCCTGCCTCTCAGAGGTCTGTCATGCCTACTATAGACTGGATGGAGAGTGCAATACAGACAAATGCCTAGAACTGATGGCAGGTGATTTGATCATAATTTCAATTTCAGTCTGTTCAAGTGGGGCACTAATATGAGAATTAATCTATATGTACCTGTTTTTGACTTGTAGATAAAAACTGAAATGAAAAAGATACCACCACAGTAACATTTACACACTAAAATACACAAATAATATAAGACCTTTTATGGATTTTTCTTACTTGTTACCAAAATTCTATCACAACAAATGTTTCAAACAATGGTCAAATTCCCATTTCAGTGCAGATAAAAATATCTTGTGCCCTAACCTGTAGGCAGTATCTGTGCAGGTCCTGTAGTGAGCACTCTGGGCTTGTAATCTGCTGATCTCTCCTTCTCCGAGTCGAGGTCTCCTGTTTGAATCAGCATGAGCGATGATACGTGTCTCCGAACGCTGGCGGTTTTCAAGTGCTCTGCGAAGGGCTTTGATTTGTTGCTCCAGTCCCTCCACTCGATCTGGTTCGCGCTTGCAGTTGACTGTAGCTCGGTTCTGAATGTTTCGGGCTCTTGTGGCATAGTTTAGTGTATTTAGACTCTCATCAAAGTCTGAGGAAGATGGGCTGATGCAGGCAATCATCAGTGTTTTTGAATTTCCTCCTAAAGAATCTTTGAGGATCCTATTAAAAAAGAATTGTATAAATCAAACCAAACAAATATTCTACGTAAATGTTACATAATAACACAAAACTGACTCAGTAATTTCTTAACCAAGTAAAAAAAAATGTACCGTGTGATTTTTGAGTCTCTGTATGGTATGTGAGAGCCTTTCCTCTTAGGGTCTCCCAGTGCCCCAATAACATTTCCCAGGGCCAGAAGACCACTGTTAATTTGGATGCTCTCCTTCAGTCTCTCTCCAGTATTTCCTGTCCTTAAAATACGTTCTGATCCTGCCAGGTCGACAAAATGAAACTTGGAAGACAACATTTGTGCTCCAGCACTTGTAGTAGAGCTACAAAGCCGAGAGCTTCCTCTTCGCTGGTCCATGTAGATGGTAAAAATGGTGTGGGACCGGCTGGAGTTTGGATTCATCTGGGTCGCGCCGGTGTGCCGGGCTGTGTTTCCTGATTCTAATAAACTTAGCACTTCATCAAGACCCTCCACTTCACACTCCTTCACCCCACACAAAACTATGAAATCACAAACACATAAACAGGTGCATTTGTAATTAAAAATTTTAAATTTACATACAATAAAACATTGTCAAAATTAAGCCAATATGGCCTAATAATTCACAACATCTGGTTAAAAATACTTCAGCACACAAAAAAAATTGTCACAGAATAAGGAGGCTTGTATTCTTTACCAATGTTGCCTTTATCCTCTCGGATGTGGATGTCCTTGCTGGCAGTTTCCATCTCTAGTAAGTCCTTGAATTCCTCTTTGTAGACCTCCAGATAGGAGACACGGACAGAGAAGTCTGCGAGGTCATTTTCATCCAGAAGCTTGAAAACATCTGCAACAGCCCTGGGAATAATACCCTGCTCCTCATCTCTAAAGGATGCTGCAAAAAACACAAAAAAAACCCATAAATGTACATAACTAGATTTGAATACTTAATTCAATTACACTGATGTACAGCTCGGTTACCATTTCACATTGTTCTTTTAGAGCTGTGTGTCGGAAATATAGTTATTAAGCAAAAAACAATGCATTTAGTGACACAACAGTTATTAAAGTTTAGCATCAAATCATTTAATTTGAGCTGCAAAATTTTGTTTATCTAACATCACACATTAATACAGATGGTAAAGATGATTTGCAGCAACAGAATTTTAGTGATTACAAAATACACATTAAATGTGACATTCTTAAAGACAAACTATTTGAAAAGCAGGTCAGTTCAAGATTTTTAACTGAATCTTCAACTTAACTCCCTAATAGATTGTATTTGCCACTTTTGCTTTTGCCACTTACCTATTTCTGGAAATGTCTATCATTTCAATATGTTTATTTTAAACTACTTAAGTGGCCCAATATGACCTCTAATTAGCATC
>JAPTGZ010000018.1:42090103-42102055 GCA_029814645.1 Fowleria isostigma
CCCAGGACACACTGGAGAGATTATATCTCTCGGCTGGCCTGGGAACGCCTCAGGATTCCCCCGGAAGAGCTGGTGGACGTGGCTGGGGAGAGGACTGTCTGGGCTTCTCTGCTGAGGCTGCTGCCCCCGCGACCCAGACCCTGATCTGGAAAAGCGGAAGACAACGAGGACGAGACCAAAGAGTCAAAAGCCCCTTCAGACAAATATAAATAATGACCCATTTTAACTCAATCAACACTTTCAATTGTTACTTTTGATTTTTCATGAGCAGTATTCTACATGATTAGAACTATTTTATATATGACCTCTGTGCTATGTCTTATTTTTAAAGCAAGTAAAGGCTTACTATGAAGCAGGATCTGATAAGAGTCCATCAGTGAAACCCCCCAAGACACAAAAATTAAAGTGTATTGTTAATTTTTTTTTAAAATTATTTATATGAAATAAGTTAATCAACTGCAACGCCCTACAACAATTTTTGTAAAGCTGCTTTTTTGTGTGGTATGTATTATGTGCAGTGCTAAGATAATTGTGAATAGTAACAATGGAACATCTTTTGTTCAGGGGCTTATCTATTTCACTTTTCCTTTTTAGTTATGGTCTGTTATTTATTGTAGTTTTAAAACCGCTGTGTTATATTTTTTCAAATATATTTATGTGGGTATAGGCACTCTCTCCTTAGGAACATAAGAATTGTTTACAGTTTCATTTCAGATACACAGTATTCTATTCTATTCTATTCTATTCTATTCTATTCAAAGATGCTTTACAAATTCTGATATTGATTTTTTTTTTTTTTTTACGTCTTTGCTTTGTCTATTATAAATATCTAAGACAAATCAAAATGTGTGTTTCATATAAATGACAACTATAGCAACACAAAAATTGTTTTGTGACTGGTTGCTATTACTTTAACAAGCAAAAATATGAAGTAAAATTGCCTGTTCTGATTCAGATTCAGCTGAGGTGCTGGATTTTACAGATAAATAAAATAAGATAAAGCCTCATCTGTCCAATCTGTTTTACGGTCCAAATTATCCAGTAAATCATAATTCAATTAAACTATTATCGGTTTATTTTTCTTTTAATGGGACGACGATATGATATGGTAAATTTACCGGAAGTAAACAAGCTAACTTTACTTTCAAAATAATCACAAGGTACTTTCTCATAACCAACTATTGCAGTTAAATCTGATTTAGTAAATCAACTACATTTTAATTAGTTATTTTTTGATGTACAAAATACGTGATACATGACTAATATCTACTTTATCACCTCATAGTACACGGCACAGTTAAGGTTTTTTTTTATTTTGAAGATTCCCACAGGAAGTTGATTTTATTGACTTCCGACTTGACAATTTTTACCTTGTGATGTTGACAGTGACAAAACAACGCGAATACAACTGTTCGTGTTTGACCAGAAGCGTCGAACTAAAGAAGAATTTACATCGGCGGCAGGTTTTATGATAAAAGGTCATCAACGTGGTAAGTTTGTGACTCATCAGGTAGGCGAACACTAGCCGATAAATACACGAATGAGCCGTTTGTACATGTTATTAGCTTGCTACTGTAGCGTTAGCTCGTTGTTGACATCTGTAAACTGATGCTGATGTAGTCTACTCCCAGGCGTTTGTAGCGACATGCCTGATTTTAATTTTATTGCTTATTTTTCGTGTTTAGCGGCAGTAGTGAAGCGTATCACTGTTTCAACCGATAGAGATGGATTATCAACAGCAGTCCTGATTGGCTAAAATAGGTGAGGTGAGGTGAGGCGAGGCTTTAACCCGTTTCATTCTCATTTTGCTCAAGAATAATTTCCCTCAAAACTTAGTCATGTACTAAAATGGAAAACTCAGTCATTGTCAGCAAATTCATGTTTCAAGCTCCACATAAAAGGCGTTGTCATGATCCATTTGGACGGGCATACTAGATTTCAGTAAGACTGATGTCATTGTGATTCACTGTCATTTAATATTAGCTGTTTACCTCTTGACAAAACACTTTTTAACCCCAAAAATATGGGGTATGAACTGGAATAAGATGGTCATAAAATCGATATTGATTATGTCAGTGATTACACTGTTATTTTGTGTCCTTGGGCAGGGATGTTTATTATATTATTTATTTAATCTTGTCTTTGTCATATTATGGTCTCTTCTGTCATTTCCTTATATTTATTTTCAGTTTGCAAGTTCTTAGAAATGAATGTTTTCTTTTTTTTCCTCCTCTGCTGTGACAATAAATTTAACATCTTTGGGTTGTGA
This sequence comes from Fowleria isostigma, assembly GCA_029814645.1. Lineage (NCBI taxonomy): Eukaryota > Metazoa > Chordata > Actinopteri > Kurtiformes > Apogonidae > Fowleria > Fowleria isostigma. The sequence goes on from JAPTGZ010000018.1 coordinate 42,092,373, forward strand.
CATAAATAAGACATTGAGGATGTCACCTTGGAGTTTGGGAACACTTTTTCATTTGATAGATCAGATGATTCAACAGTTAATCAAGAAAATAATCAACAGATCAACCAACAGGGAAGGTAATCATTAGTTGTAGCTAGGGATTTAACAATATGAAAACTTAATATTGTGGTTATTATGTCCAAAATTATCACAGTTATCACTTTTATTGTTGTATTGTTGAAATGTGCTCAAAATGTCCAAAAAGTACTTATACACACACACTGAAATAAATTAACCATGTTTATTTAAAAAAAATAAATAAATAAAATAACTCACACAATGTACTTAGTTGGCAGAAACATTGTTCAGCTGATATTAAAATTTTAAAAATGTCAGTATATACTTTGGTGTAAATGAAATGTGTATACACCAACATTAAATAAAGTAATGTGGATGTAAGAACAATACAACCACATGGAAACAAATCAGTAGTGCCAGTATTTAAGTATTATTGTGAGTTTTCAAAATGTGGTAATCGATCACGGTTTTCGTGATAGTCGGAATTGAAATGGTAATTGTAACTGTTAGAAATTTGACCGTGGTTTATCGTTATACTGGTAATCATTACATCCATAGTTGTAGCCTTAGTTGTTTTACTTATTTTTGCTCATACAAGTTTTGTCTTTGTGCTTTGTTGTTTTAGTTTAATTTACTCATCAAAGATTTGACATTGAATAGACATTTTGTACTCATCATTGTTCTGAGTGTACCATTTTTAAAAGTCTAAAGTCACAATTAATTGTCCTAAATTGAACTGACTCTCAGGCAAAATTATTGGGATAGTCATCCATATCAGGTGACACGAAATATTTCTCATGATATTGCTCAGTCAGACACATACACAGTCTGTTTTTTTTACTGGCAGGCATAGTCATAGCCTTTTTGCCCACTTCGTTAGACAAATTAATTTCTTCCAGTAACTAATCTTTTGTTTCTTTTTTAGATGTAGTCAATGAAATGGAGTATGATGAGAGACTTGCACTTTTCCGCCAAACACGCCTCAATCCATTTGATCGTGGAGAGGAAGAAGATGGTCCTCAAGAGGGAAAGACTCCCCCGCGGCAGGGTAAAGTTTACCAAATGTGTCTCGGGAAAATCGTCACATGCATCTCAAGTGAAAACATGACCTACTTTAATGATTATATATACATTTATTTTTCACTGACAAATAAAATTATTAAAATGATGTGTTTTTTTGTTGGTATGACATTAGATGTTCTTAATTCATGTAGCTTTTTATTGTAAAAATTGTCTTCTGTTCATCCTAAATACACATACATATTATTCCTAGATAGATTTGTGCCTCACATTTGCATAATAGAAAACAGTAATGGCTTCACAAATGACATTAATGACAAATGTCATCTTTTCACTCCTTTCTTACAGTAGTCTGATAATTATTTCCAAATATGCTGTCTCTATATGTCAGTCCTGCGATGAACTGGTGAAATGTCCAGGGTGTACCCCACCTTCACCCTTAAGTAGCTGGGATAGGCTCCATGCGACCCCCGTGACCCTAGTGAGGATAAAGCAGATTCAGAAAATGAATGAATGCTCACAATAAGCGATTAGTAAGTAAGCGTCATTACTTTAGTCGGTGTATTCTGTAATCACTACTTTTTACACAAGCTTTTGGTCAGGGACATATTTACATAGCTCAACTACTGGTCCACTTGATTTCTGTGAATAATTCTAAGCATTTGGGAAAGGAAGTTAGAAAGGCTGTCACTGAATCAGAGGAATTGAAAAACATACATGTAAGCAGTGTTTTAGCATCACTTCCTGTATCTGAGATTTTGACACTTGAGGCATTGTTGTTTGAGCTGAATAATTTAATAAGCTTAACGCACCTGTTGCTGTGTTCACTGGTGTCATCCGTCATTCTGGTTCACACTCAACTTTGCATCTGGCACTGGCATTCAACATGTTTTGCTCGGAGGTCTATGCAGGTAGCTACAGCTTTTGTATTTACTTTTTCAGATGATGTAGAGTGAACTTCATATACATTTGTCATGAGTATTCAGATGATTTCTGTGTCTGTTGCATTGGTAGTTTATGTTCTAGGGGTTTTTTGGCCATAATTTTTGCTTCATTTGAATCAAGTTAGATTTTTCCAGTTTTGTAAGTGAAATAGCAATGATTACACTCAACATTAACAAAATGCACTGTTAATTCCCAGTATGTTATGTACATTGTACTAGCACAGGCAAAGACAAAGTACATTTTATGTGTTAACTAATCTTACACTGTCTGAGTCATGTTTTTTGTATTTACCTGTACAGTAAACAAAATGTATTGAGTTATCTGCTGCAGCACTACAAATATACACAGAAAACCTTAAATAAACCCTTTATTGTTGATTTCCATTTGTGGAAGAAGAATATTAACATAGTTTACTAGTTATCTAAAAGCACATACCATACATTTCATACATTATAATATGTGTAGAGGCTACAAAGGGATCAGCATATCAAAGTTCATCAGTTTGGTGAGCAGCAATTTTAACAACACAGTTAGTTACCCATTACCAGAACTAAAGTGGCATTCACTACAGAAACCTTCGGTGTTGCACCGTGTGCTTTTCCTTCTCTTTGAAACTGGCGATATGTTGATTTAGACTGTACTGATAGTCACCAGCGTCATGCCTCTGATCCTTGCGTGTATGACTGAGTGCACTTATTAGACCACTTTGAGTGTGCTGACACAAAGAAAAGGACGAGAAAGACTTTATTTTTTGCTGCTCTCCTTTTAGAAGCTAGACCTGAGCTGTTCTCTGGGATCAGAACCCATAGCTCAGACCGGACTATGGACCTTGGTTTAGCTGAAGATCACTTCTCAAGGCCTATGGTGAGCTGTAGTTTCTCTTCTGTCCTTTTCACCTCTAAATAAGTTACAGTAGTCAATTAAAGTTTTTGTAAGGCTGAAGGTGTTTTCAATGAGAAATTCCACTTCTACTTACACATTTATTCTTTTTCACCTATTATAGGGTTCGTTTGTGGCATCTGACATCGAACAGCTGAAACTGGCCATAGAGGAATGTAAGAAGCTGATCTTGGAGCTGCCTGAACACTCGGAGAGACAGAAGGACACCGTGGTCAAACTTATCCACCTTCGCCTCAAACTGCAGGAGCTTAAGGTTTGACCTGAGAAGCAAATGGAGAACTGAAAATATGAGGTTGAGGGACAGTAAATTATAGCAGAACTGAGTTACTAAAGACACTGTAGATCCTTAAAAAGTCTTACATTTGATTGTCTTAAATGAAGGCCTTAATTATCCTTAAAGCTGACAGTTAAACCTTAAATCTGGCTGTCAGATGTCTTAAAAATTCCACAGATGCTTTAAATGATATTGTTATATTTGCTTTTTAAATCTCTGTAAAGACTTTTTAAATGTAAGATTAATGTTTAAAATTAAACAGACATGGGAATAAGTGGAGCCACCAACGATCATTCAGGGGTGAAGGGGTTCAGGTATGAACTTAAGCAGCTTGAACATCAGTGGCAGAAACATCCGTCATGGAGAAATGGAATGAACATCAGCTGGATTGAAACATGGTGACGACTGGTTCAAGGCAGTAACTATGAGGACTGTTGTACTGTTAGTTTTATGAATGTAGAGTCTTAAATTTGAACAAAGGCGCCTTGAAAAATGTTTGAAGTTTGTAGAAAATCTGACTTGATAGATGCAGGCAACCAAAACCATTGTTAGCTTAGTAATGACTTTATTAATGTCAATAAGGGTGTTTTTACACTGAGTATTCGGATCCATGCTGTACTTGGATACGCTCACACCTTTCCCGTAGATGTTACAATCACAAGCACATACCATGGTACGTGTCTGAGTACGAGTGGGTGTAACGGGGCTGAAATGGTAGGTTGCAGTGTGGAATTCTGTTGCTATCCAACAAACGCAGAAGTCAGAAGAAGACAAACTCTTACGCAGCAAGACAGACAATACTTTTCTATCTGTTAGCCTGTTGCAGGCCTGTTTGGTTGATAAGGTGAGCCCATATTGCGCAGATCTGAGGCTTTTTTGGGAAACAACAACAGTTGAGGAGTTTGTTCACTGCTTTAGTTGCTGAGTGGCGATTTGGGTCACGTCCAGTCTCGCTCATGGATTGCTTTCACACTGTAACGTACCATAACAGAGTCCATGCAGTCCATACCAATGACAACCTTCTCAGCTGGACTCTGGTATGGTACTCGTGCACTGCATGTTTGCATTAATTAATTAATTAATTAATTAATTCATCATCTGAACCCGCTTTATCCTCACTAGGGTCACAGGGGTCGCTGGAGCCTATCCCAGCTACTTATGGGCGATGACAGGGTACACCCTGGACGAGTCGCCAGCTCATCACAGGGCTGACATTTAGAGACAAACAACCAATCACTCTCACAGCCACACCTATGGGCAATTTTAGGTTGATCAATTAACCTGCATGTCTTTGGATGGTGGGAGGAAGCTGGAGCACACAGAGAATCCACACAGCCTTGGGGACAACACATTTGCATTTACATTGATAAAATTAAGTGGACTCTGGGGTCCAATGGACTCTGATGCGGACTCAGGTACACAGTGTGAAAACACTCTAAATGACCCACTCAGAATACAAAACACAGAAACAAAATCCAACACAGATGCTACATAGACACATGAGCATGCACAGTTTTTCCCATAGTGCACCTTTAAATGCTCACTCACATACAACTGAGCCAACTGCTCCGATCTTTCTGTTGGATAGTTACTGCAGTGATTCATATATCTCACCTGCAACAAGTTGTTTAACCCCAACTGATGCAGTAAGGAGCTTCTCATTTGTAAAGCGACCATCAGTTTGCTAAATGTAGTGACATTGCATGATCTTATTGAAACGATGCCACAGTATTTTTTCTTTAATTAAAGCTGAAGGCTGTCCAATTAAATGTTACGGCATAGGATTTTTTTCTTTTTAGTTGGCAATGTATTTTTTATTTTATCCAATACTGGTGCTTACAAATATCCCCACAGAAATAGAAAAACATCGGTCTGAAACCAGAGCCACACACATATACTCTTGAAGATATTGACCGTTGGCCTAAAGAACAACTTGCATAACATAGGGAGTACTTTTTGACAGAAGATTTGAAGTGTAATACGTTTGGCCTGTTCTGTGGCTGGATGTTGACACTTGTGGTGGAGATTAGTGTCATACTAGAGATAATCAGGTAGATGAAACAGATTCCTGTCACGTCATAACTGTTATGAGGTTTTGGTTACTTTGTGCTCTACAATTACTATGTTATAGTTTGTATAAAGGCTGTCTTCATCTCTTGTTACATCTTTTTTTTTTGCCTCTTGGCCATTTCCTTGAATGAGATAAAGGAGGAGGGTGATTGCAGGCTTTCCAGGTGACTGATGAAATGATGACGATGGTGATAAAAATGTCTGTTTTAGGAGGTCAGGAACTCCCCACAAAAGAGTCCTCATGTTTCAAACAGTTTATTTTTTTCAGGTTTACTTTAATTACAGAAATTATTGCTATTTTATTTAATAGTGAGATTCTTAATCCTATACTGGAGTCCAGCCATTTAGCCATGTTTTTCAAACAATGTATTCTATATAACTGATAATACTGTATAGATTGTATGTTACCAATGTTTCAGGCTTATTACAGTAAGCAAAGGGCTAGTGTTTCCTGCTCCACTGGAGAATTAAAATACAGCATTAGTTAATATTATAAAACATTTTTAAAAACTATGCTATATTATGTAAACTATTCACTAACCGTCGGTACAAAGTACAGAATGTTAGGTTTGAGCTCTTATTTTTTAACACACTACACATGTGACTTTTTAGTGCACTTGATAGCTTTTGTTTGTTTTTCGCTCCTTATTTAAAGGATCCTGAAGAGGATGAGCCTAATCTAAGGATTCTGCTGGAGCACCGCTTTTCAAAAGAGAAGAGCAAAAGTGTGAAACAGACATGTGACAAGTGTAGCACTATCATCTGGGGCCTCATCCAGACTTGGTATACCTGCACAGGTGAAAGACATTGTTCTGGTTATTACATATACCTCTGCTAAAACACTTTGAAACTGTTGGTATGTCAGTATATTTGTGTCTAATCACTGTGTTGAAGCTCCAGTCACATGCCTGCAAGCATGCATCAAACTTTAAACAAAGTTTTACTTGTGCTCCAAGTCCATACAGTGTGTAGTGTGATATGGTATGGCTGGTCATAATACCAGTCAGCCTGGGGAAGTAATTTTATCATCTATGTAGAGATGTTTTTTATTCTGCATCGTGGTTTTCCATGAAGTGTTCTCAAAATTGAACAGGCCAGCCATTCAAAGTAGACCCAGAGGGTATAGTAGACATACATATTCATTCAGCTATACTCAGAGGTTTATGTTATGTAAATGTTTTTTCTTGTTTTAGGTTGTTATTACCGTTGCCATAGCAAGTGCATGAACCTGATCACCAAGCCCTGTGTGAGGTCGAAGGTCAGCCACCAGTCAGAGTATGAGCTCAGCATTTGCCCTGAGATTGGACTTGACCGACAAGACTACCGTTGTGCAGAGTGTCGCACTCCCATTTCACTGAGTGAGTTTATGGCCCTGTCCATATGAAGACAGTTTCAGATCTAGCCGCAAAAATTTTAATTGAATAGGCCTTTCATCCACATGAAGCCGGCATTTTGAGTCACTGAAACTACAACTGTTTGAAACTGGGTCCCAGAGTGGATAAATTTGAAAATGCCAGTTTTGCATCTTCGTCACAATGACCAAACCACAATTTTTCTAAAATGATGAGTGCTTGTGCTACAACAGCTAGTGAGCTTATTCGAAATATTGAATCAAAAATCTTTAATTACAACAAGCAGCAAACAACCATAAAGAACAATATTCACTACTTGCTCTTGGATCTACTGTGAAGAAGGGCAACCAGGAGGAAATATTGTATCACATCTGGTAGAACCAAACAGGCTTTATGTACATGCGCCACATCTTCTTCTCCATTTTTTTAGTGAGAGCCTTACAACACCACGTACAGGTCTGGCATGTGCAGTACACTGTTTTCAGGGGTTTTGTGTCGACACAGATGTTTCCTGAAATGACTCAGAGTACTTTTTTTAAAAAATAACAAAGAAAAAGATCAGATAAGAAAAGATGTGGTTTCGTGTTGATGTGGCCTGTATTAACTGTTTTTATTAAAGTCTAGCAGCTTAAATAGAGGAAAAAAAGAAAATATTGAAATAATTTAAGCGAATCAAAACATACCCAACTGAAGTGTGTGCATGTAGAAATAACTTTAAATTGGGCCTTGGAAATATTATAAAGTGACACACTATGTATGTAATTTGTAATTTATATTATGTACATTTTTTTGTAATCTTTTTGTTATTTTTAGACAGCATTATTTTATCAGCATTTAACATCATGTATGTAACATATATGTTAAAAAAAACTCCCATACAAAAAGAAAACACAGAAATAACAAAATATACACAAAAACCTAAAATAGAGTTAATAAGGAAAAAATAAGTATTTTCCCACACTCTTTTAGAATCCCCTTTCCCCTGTAGGAGATTAACACTACACAGTTAAAGTGCATAGCATTAACCAAGGGTCTATATGCACATTGGCCTTATCGGGTAAAATCAGATCTTAATGTATAAAATCAACCCAGTTTTTCCCAATAACTGGTGAATTTGTCAAATTCAAATCTAACAGATAAAGTCAACTGCTGCATCTTATGGACATCACTTATAACCTCTACCCAATCCTCCATTTTTCGTGCATTCTTTTTACCCACTTCCTGGTAATGGTTTTATACTTGCCAACAACAATATTCTGAATAGATATGTGTCCTGTGAATTAGTTATTCCCTGATTCTCTTTTCCCAAGTATATGAATTCAAATGTGAATGGAAGTTGGACTTTGAAACGTTTCTCCATGCTTTTCTTCAAAGCCTGCCAATAAGGCACAATATAAGGGCAAACCCAGAATACATGAAAATGATCGTCTTTATTTTCACCACATAGTCTCTAGGATCTTGTGTCGTAATACTTCTGCTGCGCTGGTGTAACAAAATATCACACCCTGTTGTGCCACCCACTTTGTGATAGAGTTTGCCTGTACTGTGTCCTGTAGGAGGAGTGCCCACTGAAGCCAGACAATGTGACTACACAGGCCAGTATTACTGCAGCACATGCCACTGGAATGACACAGCCATCATCCCAGCGCGTGTCATTCACAACTGGGAGTTTGAGCCACGGAAGGTACCTTTAACAGCTGCTCACACATACAAATATATCCTCAACCTCTGTGGGATTTTTTTTCTTTTTTTCTCTTTTGGTTGACTTATTTCCATATATTGGAGTGTCCTTTTGGATCTGGAATTTATTTTGCCTACTTATGTTTGAAGTAAAGTCTATCTATATGCATAATATGGCTATGAAGTGGACAGAGTTTACTTTTGATATGTAGAATATCTTTGCGTTTTTGCAGGATTGTTTAGAATTTATTTTGACGTGTAAGATTTGTTAATTTACTTTGAGGAACTGACATGGGACTTTGTGATCAGTAGAAAAAAGATGGTTTAAGGGGACAGGGATATATAAGTTGGACTTCATCCCACTCCTTTATGAATGTTTTGGGTTTTTTTTTTACTTAAAACAAAATTTGGATATTTGAATTAAAAAATGAAATAAAAGAGATTTTATTCAGTAGTCCACCAGTGTAGTGTTGGTATGATGACAGTGTTCCTCCATCCCAGGTTTGTCGTTCATCATTACGTTACCTGGCACTAATGATGTCACGACCGGTGCTGAAGTTGAAAGAAATCAACCCATTGCTATTCAACTTTGTGGAGGAGCTAGTGGAGATCAGGGTGAGTAAATTCCCAAAAGAAAATAAGACTTGAAATTAAAATGTTGTCAGAAAAAAAATCTATTAATTGTGGCCTTGAAGCTCTCATAATAATGTCACAATGTTATCTTTAATTTCTGGATTGTGCAGACATGTTTCATGAGCTGGTAAGAGGGGAAGAAGTGACAACTATTATTTGATTAAAAATGGGTATAAATGGGCATTTTAAATCATCAGAACAGCAATATGAGTTAGGGTGATAAGTAATCAAGTAATTTCATAAATCTGAAGCTGATTTAATTAAAATAGCAGTGATATAATAGGGATATGCTTCATTTGTCTAATTAGTTTTTCTTGGTGCTTTTATTCATTGTTCACTACGCAAATTTGTCATTTATCGTTTTAGAACAGTAACTATGAGTCGAATGTTTTTGAGTGGGTGGAAGTAACAAAAATGTCTTGTTTTAAATAAGATGATGGTGGATAAAGTGTCACAATGATGAATATGATAGTTGCAACAGCTGTGTTTCAAACAAAACGTCAAGTTTATCAAATCAGTTGTCAGTGTATTACTCTGTTTTTCACCCCTAATAATTTTAAGACTTCACTTTTTGGCCTCAGTTATTCATTTGTTATTTGCACTCTTGACGTTGCTTTCCTGTAATGACATATAGCAAATTTGTGCTCTAAATAATAAATGTTGAATGTAAAACAGAACATGGGTGTGTGTGTGTGTGTGTGTGTGTGTGTGTGTGTGTGTGTGTGTGTGTGTGTGTGTGTGTGTGTGTGTGT
>JAPTGZ010000018.1:42112673-42134462 GCA_029814645.1 Fowleria isostigma
AGGTCAAATCATGGATTTTCAGGCTGAAACTTGGGATCCTCAAATTTAACCCCAAATTACCCCCGCTCACCAAAAATTTCCCCCGTGACCTTTTACTGGATAGTTTTACACTCTTGAGAAAATTGACAAAAATCTCCACTTGAAGGGTCATGGGTGTAACTTTTCTGAGGGGGAACTCAAGGATTAAGAATAGGAAAGTATGTTTGAAAAATACATGATTTACAGTGAAAATGGCAAAATAAAGAGGATAATATTATAATAAATGTTGATAAATCACGTAAGGTTAAATAGAGACAAAAATTCATTTGGAAACTACCACAAAATTAGCACTGGGTCTTTATGTGTTAACTCTTGCACAGTACTGTATGTGTTTATGATGTTCCTTTGGGTGTGTACCTCTGACACTCGTGTGGTCTGGTATTCTTGCAGCTGCTGTTGGAAGCCGTAGTTTGGGCCCACGAAGGATCGGACGGCTTTGACTGCAGACAGACAGTCCTCCCAGCTGTAGTGTGTGACGGTCATCAGATAGGCCACCACCATGGTAGTGCTGCGGGACACACCTGCAAGGCTGCAGCCAAACACAACACACGGCCCGGTCACTGTCCCGTCGTAACTTAAGCTTTTCTTATCAGTAAAGCTGATCTCCATACAGGTTTAACAGTCAGTACCTACCAGTGAACCAGGCAGGATCCGCCATTCAGACGACATTCATGGATGAAGCTGATGCACTCTTTAAAATGTTGTAACCTAAAAAAAAAAAAAACAATATGTAAGGCTGCAAATGTCAAACACCTGTGACATTCAGTGGCAACTAAGAACCACATCTAATGACTGTTGATAATGAAAATAGAAATTATTTTACAGATTAAACAGAATCTGAAAACAAGAAAAGCTACTGCACACTGCCTCACCCCTTTTAAATTTATTACAAATTATCTTCAACATCAACATAGAAGAAGATGCAGAGGATAGGGTTAGATGGAAGCAGATGATTCACTGTGGTGACCCCTGAAGGGAACAACCCAAAGGAAAAGAAGAAGATCTTTAACATCAACATGTCTTTCCTCTATTTCATGCAAAACTATAAAATTATTTTTTAGGTTGATAATAAGGTTAGACAGACAGTCAATTAATCCCGATATGAAATAACAATTCAAAATACTATTTACAAAAAAAATTGCTGCCTCCAGAATGTTCTTTTCTACAATGCACCTATCATATACAAAGGTGTGTAGAGATTGATTAAATAAAATAATAGTTAAATAATAACTTTTTAAAAAATCAATTACTACAATATAGTATGTATAGTGTATAGTATATTAACAAAATAAAGATTCATCTCCAATTAATCTACAGTGATGGCAAAAAGGTTTGGGAATGACACAAGTTTTGTTTTCATAACATTTACTGGCTAATTATTAATTTTTTTTTAAATTTCCATATATTTCTAAGGTATGTTGAATAATTAAAAGAATTATATATGTTTCAATGACTTTTATTGACAAATAAATCACATTCAAGCAAAGAATCCTGTTGTGTCTTTCCCAAAAGTTTTGACCTAGACTGTATGAAATAGTGCAATGAGCCTGTTTTATGTGCAAATGTCGAGACACAACAAATTAAGAAGGAATCAAAACAAGTTGTAGAAATCCACTCAGTTTTTGCCCAAATGAATATTAAAATAGCTCTGCAGCCTGAAGGGTTCACATTCAAACTTTATGAATTATTAGGGTCCAAATACACAAATAAATGAACCAAAAACTAATAAAAGTGGGTTTGGTAAAATATGGCCCCTTTCATTGATACACGTCAAATAAAATGTGGCAAAAACTAAAAAAAATCATCACATTCATCCTTCAAAATATGACTAAAACTATTAGCGACGGTGCTGTAGGTTTTTACTTTTTGTTCAAATAAACTAGGATTGACTTTTGAGTCAGTTGTTGAAACCCTGACACTAGTATTACTCATCAAATCAAAACCCTTTTACTGTGGAATGGCATAGGTGTTGTAAAAGTGTGTGGATCTATAAATACATTTCAAGTTACACATTATAGGTTATGAGAAAGGACACCTTGAAGTGAAACTCCTGTGTTGGACCTGGCTTGTTTTCGGATTCTGACTGTAGAAACTGCCGGTAATTCACCACAATAGTGAGATTTTTTTAAATAAAGCAGATAGTGTTATTTGATGTTTATTACTCAAAAACATCTATGTCTAGGATGAGAGTTGTGATGTTTCTTTAATTTGCTCCAGTAAGTCATGTGAGAAAAAATCATTTAATCAATTTTAGGAAATGTTTAATGCGACCTCCACAGATTTCTACAGGTTCTTACAGTTGAGAAACAATCTGGTGTCACACAAGGAACGGCCTCCTCTTGTGTTCCAAACTTCTGATCTACAACTTTTTATCATTAATATCATGAAAAATGTAAAAAAAAAAAAGTATCACATTTATACAAAGGTTTGCAAACAATATTTTTTGGTAAGCGCTCTTGAAGTAAAGGAGAAGTGAGAACTGGAAATGAATGTTGTGATTGAAGATCAAATTTGGGAACAAGTGTGTGAAAATGGACATAAACTGACCGGAAGTCCAACATGGAAAAAATTCATCTGGAAAATGAACCTCCCATTTTTTAAAACCCCGTTTATTATTTGTAAATTTGATAAAACTAAGACAGAAAATGTGGGCAAATTGGTGATCACACACACATATTTTCTGGGATTGTCCTAAATTGGAAATGTTTTGGGAAGGGATCCGGGTAAAAATTTCTAAAATTTTACAAATAAATATATGACAGGACCCACTGATGTTTGTATTAGGTGTGCTTCCTTATGACTTTGTGTGTAAAGAAAACATTTATTTATTTAAAATCCTTGTTATGGTGGTAAAAAAGTTGATAACTGTGTGTTGGCGTAAGTCATTACCTCCAACTGTTGATCAATGAGTGACTCATCAGGATATATACGATGGAAAAAAGAACTCAAGCTCAACCTGACCATGGACTTATTAAAAAAAAAATTAATTACCTATTTTGGACTGTCTCTATAGGGTATAAGGATGGTTGTCTTTTATGTAGACATTTATGGTTGATTTAAAAAGCTAAAACGGTGTATTTCTGCACAAATATCAAGCATTCTTGTAATTGTATTTGTATTTTTATTTATTTATTGATCCCTGATATTGTTATAAGAGCAGACTAACACTTTGCTGAGAAGTTCTGTGTCCATGTTTATTTTGTAGTGTTTGTTTTGACATAAGATAGAATAAGATATTCCTTTATTTGTCCCACTAGGAAAAATTCCAGGTTTACGGCAGCAAAATTATAGTACAAAGCACACCAGAGCAAAATCAGTATCATAAATACAAATCAAAAATTCTATAAATAACTCTATAAATACTATATACAGTTGTGCAAATGATGATAAAGGATAGGGGAGATACTCATATGTACATTTATACACACATATCTACACACATAATTATATATATAGACATGTATATACATTATACACACAAATACAGATTATTGCGCTGTTAATTGGATGGTTTATTGCATAATTTATTTGGGCCAGTTTTTGTTTCTGAACATGTCACATGTAACAGATGAATGTAATGCTTTCAGTAGGAAAGATTTTGTAAATGTATTAAAAAAATGTAAAGCTTGATATATTAATAAACTCATTTGTTAAAAAAAAAAAAAAAAAAGAAGTCATGTGAAAAAAAGGGTCAGGGTTTCTTCAGCCTCTGCGGTAGACCAGAGCTCAGACAGCAGGAGAGACAAGGGAAGTAACTGTCATTTCTGTCTATCTGCAAAATTACAATCACTGCTCGCTCATTTGGCGCCTAAAAATGGTAAATTATTCCAACTCCTCAGACACACAGGAACTGTGCTTTTAATGACCGTGACCTCGGTGCAGTTTAGTCAGAGTGGATTCAACGGGCCGAGGTTTTCATCGTCAGGAAACACCGCCGGTGCTTCGCAGAACCCAACAAGTGCCTGACTGGTAGCAGCGTCTCCAGAGAAGCAGATGCCGGTTACTCAATAGCAGACAGAATAACAGACTGGGGCTAAAATAGACTGACTGCCACTTTATTTTTTTCCTTCTTCCTGAGATCCAAACCCCTTTTCAAAACATGTCTTCTCAGCACTTTGTTCTGTCTCCCTAGCAAAGAAGTTTCCGGCCATCTTGTTTAATATGCAGAAATTTACCTTGTGACAAAGTTTTGAGGTTTAAAACAGCTGAATCCAGATAATAATAATAATAATACTGAAAGGAAAAACTCTGCTGTTAAATTAATGTATTATAATGTCTGTGTAATAACAGCCTTTGAAAAACAACCGGTATAATAATTAATGCAATTTAAAAAATAATATACATATGAAGTCTTTACTCAAACCAAAAATATACTGTGTAACAGGTTAGTTTTTCCAAAGTATACAAAAAAAACAAAAAAACAACAAAAAAAACCACACACACAGATGTTGCACATGGATGGAAATATCTGATGCAAATGAGTTAACACTTTGCTGGTCAGTGCACACACAGAGGATTACAATTATTGGGAAGAGGAAATGATTACTTCATGGTTATTGTTTGTTGTTTTATTATGGCTTTTTTGTTTGGATTGTATTTTAATTTCAATGTCACTGAATCTTCATTTTGCCTTCTGTACCAAATGACAAATGTTAAGACAATAATGTTTATGTCCGTTTTACTTACTCTTTTATTGTGTTTTGACATGACAAGTGCTCATGCTCTATATGTGTGTCCATTTAAATGTTGACTGTGCACCTGAACTACTGCACTTTTTTTTTTCCCAATGTGGTTTTATACTGCAAATGGCAATAAACTGAACTGAACTGACTGAACTGATGGACCCAGGATGTGGGCGGGGCCTCAGCTCTGGACTGAAGGGCCCCTCCCTGATGCTGATGGTGGGGCGGCAGTTTGCCTCAGTGCTAGCTTCAGTCAGTGATTGTGACAGAGGGGGTTTATTAAAACGCTGGGTGGTCGAAGCCAACAGCCAGATGTCACAGTGAGGTTTCCTTCCTCTGCCGCCTCGGGGAAGGACGCCTGATTGCGACAGTGGAGGTCAGACACCTCCAACCCAACCCAATCAGCAACATCCAACCAAACACTCTCCACTCTCATTAGCTTCTATTTTACCCTGCACTGTTTCCTCTTCTTTTCTGTGTGTGATATAGGTAAAAAGAATCATACATTTTTTTATTTAATATACTCATTTTAATTCTGCAAGTGCATTCAACATCAGCTTAAAAAAACGCAATTTTACATCATCATCACTTTTTAATTGGTTATTTTGTTCTATTTTTTCTTAATTTATCATTTTTAACTCTTTTGTTCAAGTCTTTTTTGTACTATTCAATTTTATTTTAATGTATTTGTCACTTCAGTCTCTTTAATCTCATATGATTTTGTTATTTCTTATTTGACTTTGAGCTAAAGACATTTTACTAATTATCTGCAGCAGGGGAGTCAAACTCATCATAGTTCAGGGGCCACATACGGCTTAATTTGATTTCAACTAGGCCGGACCAGTAAAATAATAATCAAGAAAAAGTAAAAATATATTATGAAAATGTTTACATCTACAAAGTTTCCTTAAAATCTGAATAAAATTAACAACTTGGAATGTCTTAAGAAAAGTAACAGTTTTAGAAATACTCTGCCTCAGGTTATTTACACATGACATTACAACTTACAGATCACAGTGGATCTATAAAGACATAAAACATTTAATAACAAGCAGAATATGTCAAAATTGTACTTACTTCTCTTAAGACACTTCAGGTTATTTGTATTTGTAAAAATTATCCCTTTTTTTGTTAAAGGAAAATTTGTAAATCTAAACACTTTCATATAATTTTTCTTCTTTTACACTAAAATAAAGAGAGAACTTTGCAGTTGTCATTATTTATAGGTCACAATGAGAGTATTTTACCAATATGACCCACTTGAGATCATATAGTTTGTAAGTGGAACCTGAAAGAAAACTCTTTTGACACCCTTGATAATTTAAATCTTCAGTGTAATTTCTGCATTTCTCAAATCCATTAAGGGGGCCCATGGGCTGTATGTTTGACACCTGTGGTCTACAGTATCTACAGAACTTGGTTGTAATGATGGCCAATAACTAACATTCTTCTTCTTCACTCAATAATAATAATAATAATAATAATAATAATCATCATCATCATCATCATCATCATCATCATCATCATCATCATCATGAATTGTCTAGACTTTTGACAGTTGATTTGACCTTCAGTCCCAGATTTACTGATTCATCACTTCTAGTTTGATGCCCAGTGATCCAGATTATTTTATTTATTGTTGTATTCATTACTTTGATTCAGTAATTATCTGTCAAAAATAGTACATCTCCGGTGATGGCTACTGTCAGGGGGCAGTGGCATCGGCTGCTTAATCTGCTTTTTCCTGTTGAATACAATTGATGGGCCTTGGAAGAATCCACCACGGTTTACTTGTAGTTCTACTGCTGTAATCCGTGTAAAAGCTGCTTATACAAAACAGGTTTGATGGATGGAATGACTCTCGTACTAAAGAACCCACCTCCATTCAATCAGGAAATGCATGGTATGTTTAGCTGTCCTGTGATTGACAGTATAATCAATGAACGTCACTACACGTCCCTTTTATCTCAGACTCGATGTGTCTAGTATCTTCAGTCGTGCAAATGCAGACTGCACTGTTTACATGTTTTACTACTTCTTACTCACCAGTAAACTCACATGTTCAAAGGGAAATCACAGTGCGTGTTCCATCCATGTCACCCGCCTCCTGTCTGTGTTGTAACTCTAACTGACCAGTAGGTGGCACTATTACAGCCAGATCGTTTGAATTTTGGATCCAAAAATACTCCAGTTAATACTGCATGAGGTCAAGGAACCATAAATTCTATGACTAATGTGTTATGTTACTGATTGTTGCATGGGCCGAGGGACAGCTCATGACTCTTTCAACACACCTCCTAAAGGACAACGAGACATTACACATACACCATCTCTTTCCCTCTTCCGCTGGCTCATTTTTCCCTCTTTTTCATTTTAATACAATTATTGCTAGCATTCTGCTCCTTAGACTTTTTCAGACTTAATGCTGCAGAAGCTGATGTCATTGATAAAAAAAAATAAATATGAATTTGAAGATAAACAACTTCCTTCTACATCACTATCTTCTTGGTCAAAATCAAATGACTAAATATATAGGTAGGTTCCCTGATGTCATTTCATGTTGTTATGGAAAACTGAAGCCACTTCCAAGCTTCCATGTTGAGAAAGAGTAGAGCAATAGAATGGAGTCTGCCTAAATCTGATCAGCGTGTCCATCATGTATTTAATCCTCCAGCCTGTCTGAAAACGTGTGTGATTAGCAAAAAAAAAAAAAAAACTGTCAAAAAACATATTTCCTACAGCTAAGGCGTGAACCTAGAAGTCTCCAATCCTCCACAGAGAACCACATCACAATATGCTAAAAGGGAATTATGGATTTTTGTCGCAGAGACACTGTATAATTATCAAGAACTGGAACTTTACTTGTATTACAGAATTAACATTCAACAGTAGCATTGGACTGATGACATATATCAGCGGCCTGTCTAACAGAATAAGGAAAATTAACAACAGTAATGAGAATCTTCAGTCATCAGTCTTACTAATCATTTCTTTGGGAGATAAAAGTCATCTTTCTTAAAGGATATGCTATGATAACCTTGTGTTATACCATGGACAGAAACATAGTTATCCTGTTGTATTTTTTTAGTGTTCTTGACCAGATCTCCCATAAATACGATCAATGTGATTAAATAAAGGTTAAATAAAATAAAAAATAATAGTTAATTGGACAGAAATGTACTATATTTGAGTTGTAGTATAGAAGTATGGGGCAACACATTCATGAATAACACAAAGTCATTGTTTTTATTACAGAAAAGAGCAATAAGAATAATATACAATTTAATTCCAGGGAACATACAAATGAGTTATTTATTAAATCAGGATTGTTTAAGTTTAAAAAGTTAGCTGAGCTAATAATGGACTTTTACCCATAACTTTATAGAGATTATTTGTTTTAGTATTATAAGATGAAAAACATAAAAGGAGGTTTAATTTTAAACAGCAAAAGGTAACGACTCCTGGAAAGCAAATGTGTATTTCTGTTATTGGTGTCAAAATGTGGAATTCTTTGTCAATGGAAGAGAAGAGCTACACAAATATTTTTCAGTTTAAGAGGTTGTATAAAGAGAAAATAGAGATCATTTATAAAAAATATGTAATGAAATAGTTTTGCTTATGGATTTTGAATGTTTACTTTATTGGCTGTCGTGTAAACTTTGTTTTATTACTGTTATAGCTGTAATGGTGACTTTCTGATGTAGCAGATGCTCTAAGAAAAGGGCAGGTATTTTACGTTTTCTTCATCCCGCTCCTTTCCAATCATTGAGATTGGATTGAATAAAATAAATTAAACGACATGAAATGAAATGTGTAAATTCAAACAAGCATTAATGCCAAGCTTTTTCTTCATCAACAGACAACATATGTTTTGCTTTGCGGTGGAGAGTCTCTGTAACAGAGAGGATGCTAGTAGGTTTTGTGTCAGATGTTAGCTCTACTATTGAAGTAAAAAGTAAAAGGATGTGCATAATTTAAGGAAAAAAATTGGAGATACATTTGAAATGACTGACTGACACTTCAATCACTATATAGATATACACTCAAGTGAAGCAGCACGGAAGTAACACTGTTCAACTTGTGGTTCAAAGTCAGATTTGTCAGTATCTGCTGGGTGAAAGACTGACTAATGACTCCTACACAACTCAGACATATGGTGTTTTGCCCATTACAGTTTCAGAGGACATTCTCTATCACAAACCCACTGGCAGGAATCACACAATTAAAAGCAATCAATCTGCCTTCTCTGCAGCTAAAATGCTTCATACAATAGTAACGGCCTGTGTTGCCCCGTCACACCCTGCGGCCACAATCTGGTGAGCAACAGTGTTGAAATAAAACTGTATGACTCATTCCAACTTCACTTGGGCAAGGAGAACTCAGAATGTATGCTTTAAGTGCTTTCTAAGTGTGAATACGTGAGAACATCATATACTCACAGGTTCTGACTGGAGGCATCTGCTGCATGAATACAAAGATAGGTCATGTCCTGGAAGACAAATGAAACAAAGTGCATTACTATTGACATACAATCCAAGAACACATATTACATCACATGTCAATGGGTTGAAATGCACTGCAGTAGAAGACAAACATATATTATGTTACTGCCTTGTCTACATTCCTTGTAACTCAATGTAGTTTCTATTACTAAATAAAAAAATGAGAGCTGTCTAGGTCTCACTTTTATTTTTCCTGCTTTTCTCCCTTACTTTCTTCTTCTATGTGAGTTTGTTCTTTGCTTTTCATTTACTTTTTACTTTATTTATTAAAATTATTATATATTTACATTTTGTTAAACTAGTCATTTTTGTGCCTACAATCTGTTGTGTTTTATTAGTATTAATTTCTCTTGATTAGGTACATTTGTGTCCTGTACATTGTGTTAGTTAGTTTTGGTGTACTAATGCATGTTCACAGCCAATTTATTTGACTTAATTGCAACCATACATATTTAAGTAATGAAACCTGGATGGGAGTAAATAACTTTTGCTTCCTCTCACTTCCTTTCAGGCTACTAGGGTTGTATCTTAGTAGTGAATTACTGTATATATTCATATATTATGTATACTGCATATATATCATGTTTACAACTAATGTCTTTATGTATATTTCTCTATGAATATCTGCTTATGTACATTTCTCTATGTAAATCGGTGTACACATAATGACATGTATATAATCAGTATTATATCCTCCTGTGACCCAGCAATGCATTTTTTCCTCTGTAGAAGACAAGGACTTTTACAACTTTATTAATAAATAAATAAATGCTGTCTACTGCAAGAAAAACTTTGAAAAAAACAAAAAAAGGCATCTGAAAAAACTTTTGCAAAATGATTTTTCCAATAAAGGCAATTATCTATTTTTTTTAAAAAAAAGCCAATACTTGTACTTTCCTTGGTCTCAGGAGGTTAAAACAAAAACAATAAAATCTCTCTATATATTATTATAAGACATGGATATTATAACAACAGCAATGAATATGTTGCATTGAATAATTGCAATATTCTGCTATTCAATTTCTTACATAAATATCCTCTTGAAACCCAGGAAAGTACAAGTTTTAGCTTTTTTTTTTGTATTTAATAATTGCTTTTATTGAAAATATGATCCAAGAGTTTTTCAGAAGTATTTTTAAACCTTTATTTTTATGGAATGTCATTTCCATTGGACAGCATTTATTTATTTATTTCTTAATAAAGCTGTGAAACTCTTGACAAAAATGCATTGCTGGGTTTCAGGAAGATATAATTAGTATTGTACATGGAGTGCGTAAGCTTGAAATAAACTAATAATCCCCACTCCACACATAAACACTGAAGACAAGACACCAGGATAAGATAAACTGCAGATGAAGGTTTTTTTTAATCAAAGAACATTGAATATTTTTTAAATAAATCTCCCTTCCCTGATAAAATATCTTTATTAGCAAAAGAATCTGAGAAAATTCCTTATAATTATGACCAGATTATCAGATTTGATTTTTTTCATCATTAGCGCCTGTTCCTAAACACACCACCAACAATATGGCCCAGACACATCACTCCAACTGTAACTCATCAGTTCCCCCAACTGGCTGACAGGACTCATCACATAGTTATAGGACTAGATGCACAGTCATACCAGAATCTGCAACTGAATTTTGACAGGAAATAATGTAACTGGATCCATGACAACCTGCCCTTAGACATCAGACAACATTACCAGGCTTGTACACTGACCTCAAACACAGGTTTAGCATTGTTATACACAGATAGGATGTGAGTGATGCCATTCTTCGAAAGACTTTCTCTGTTCTCTGCATCTGGGACAAGAACAAAGACAAAGTTACCCAACTAGTCTGGTCCATGTTTACAGTTCTGCAGCATCATTTAGTTCAGTTAGGCCTGTGGTCACTTGCTCCTGTCATTTGAAGTAATTTTAGCTGCTCTGCTTGTGCATCATGTGGGGTCATCAGCTCAGCAGCTAAAGTTAGAAGGCTGCAGATGCCATATTATCTGGGTATCTGGGTTGTGCCAGGTTATGTAGTGTAACAACTGAAAACATAGTTATGCTGGTTCAACAGAAGCAAAATACTTAGTGTCTAAGATTAGATTTTTTTTCATCAGTTTATTTACTTGTATCCTCCAAAGTGAAAGATTTAAGATAGGAGGTGTTGTATATTGTTATAGATTGTAAAGCTCCTGGACACAAATTTGTTATTTGTACTGTGTTGCATGAAACTGACTTGAATTGACTTCTGTGTAGGGAATATTTTATCAAAATAATGCATCATAGTCCAGAAAATATAATATACAGTACTCAGCATAAATGAGAACACCCCAACAGATCTGTCACAAAACCTTTAGTTTTCTTTGAGAATCAACATTTTCTATGAGACACTATACAACATATCATGTTTGCAGTTAAGGATATGTTCTATGGAACTTAGTTTTGTTCAATTTTTTTTCAAAACTGTGCATATGTTCATTGAGATATTGATTAAAATCTTACTTTTCAAAGGGAGTATACTCATTTATGCCGAGTACTGTACCTTATGAGACATATCATTTGTATCAAAGCAACCTACCACAGTTTTAGAAGTATGCAGGAAAGCACATACTACACTTACTGTTACTGTCACATTAAACTAGTCAAGTTAAATAATGCTTTTCTTACCTCTTATATTGCCAAGGTAGAGTCCATCAACAACCTGTGAAGCAGCATTTACAGACATATTGCATTTAAGTTAGATATTTGTGACAATACAGCGTCGAAACTTGACTTGAAAGGACCAAATGCCCTGGATTGAGCCTGACTGGATTTAAAGGCTTAAGGCTTAAGAAGTACCAGCAAGGGAAACACTGCCTACAGCCATACAAGGTCTGAAGCACTGATGCATCATTATCGGACCAAAATGGAGAAGACACACTGCAAAGTGCAGGATTTATATGGATACAGTGAGTTCTGTATAGCTGCTGGAACATAAGAATAGATCCATCTTCTGTGGTATTCTGCCACTGAAAAGTACAGCAGAAACAAAGTCTGACTCCTACAGACATTAATGGAATGGATAATTATAACATGTGCATATTTCTGCTGTTTCAGCATCAGGAGCAAATATTATGTCAAAATGAGGCAGGAGGATTCAGATGTAAACCAAGGTTAAATACACTTGTAAAATACACACCACTTCACCATGTTAAATCTAACTTATTTAGTGTTTTAATCTTTGCATTGTGTTCAGTTGCCTAATTTAAATCACTATATTGCTTAATTTATGATATTTATTCATTGCATTTTTATTGTATTTTACTGTATTACATATATTATTTTATGGTATTCAGTATTTTATTTTATAATGTTCAAAAAGCCTAATCAGGGACAAAGACTGTAAATATCTTCTATGGATCACATTTTCCCTCTGGTGGCAATGCTGTATGTACCATACGTGTTAAATAAACATTAAATTAATAAATGAATAACTAAAATACTTGAGTGGTTCCTCAGAGTACAGTTAGACAAACCTCCTTATCACAGGACCATCAGAGGACAAGGTCTGCAGCAGACCGGACTGGCCTACATACTGGGAGACCTGGAATCCAGCTGTGACATTACAGCACACTCAAAGTTTTCATCTCACTGACAGTCTCACAGATAATAATTATACCCAGACACAGCACATCAGATCCCAACACATTCAGAGTGTTCAGTCTGTCACTGAATTCAGCTGATTGTATATCATACTGGGTTAAAGCCAAATGTGATTTAGAATGAATTAAAGCTCAGGTGAATACAAATAAATAAATAAATGAACGAAGGGAGGAAAACAACAGGAGACATAGATGTGTGTCTAAATCAGAGCTTACCTTGTTCATTCCATTTCCCATGATGAGTGAAAACAGCTACAGCCTTTGACTGTTCGACTGGAACAATGGAGCACACACAGGATCCACGCACTGACTCACACCGGACTATGGAGGGTTAAATCTACCGTCGACAAGCACACTTCTTCCACTAGTCAGAGGCATTATCAACCCCGAAAACCCTGTCGACACACCACCGTTATCGCAGCCCCATAACCTGCTCCGGGCTCCGTAAACAGTTCCGTCATGCTGTAGCCTATCGTCTTCCGGATTGTTTTGACGTGAAACAACCGCAGCTGCGGGTTCATCCGGTAAGTGACGTCACAGCATGTTGCAGTCAGCTGCTGAGTTCTCCCCATCTAACCTTCACATGTAGGACATACAGCTTAATGTTTAGACTCATTCTAGGAAAACAACACCAGCCCACCCCCCGTCAAAGGTCATGGACTCCTGCAGAGCCCACCTCTGGCTGTGGCTGAGGCAGTCTGTTTTCTTCACACACACACAAAATATAACACGGCCTTACAATGGAATTAAATGAGTTCTAAAGGTTCAAATCAGTATTTAGTGCAGGGGGTCTCAAACATACGGCCCGGGGGCCAAATCTGGCCCGCTAAAGGATCCAATCCGGTCTGATGAATTTGTGAAATGTAAAAATGACACTGAAGATACTAACAGTCAAGGATGTACCAGTGTGATCTAAAGTGGGTCAGACCAGTAAAATACTATCAGAATTACCTATAAATAATACTTAGTTTAGTTTATTTTGAGCTCATGCACTCCATGTACAGTGGCAATTTCATACACTTGTACAATAATCAACACTGTTCATATACATCTTATACATGTGTACACAGACATACATGGAAAGATTGCGCACATACAAAATGTCAAACTATACATATTGAATTATACAGAAAGATTGTTCATGTAGAAATACAATCTAGGCGAGTGTACACAGACGTGGCAATAATACTGACAAACATTGTGTGTACAGTATGTGTATAACATATCATTCTACAACACCAGTCCCCAGTAGTATACCACCCCTGAAGAACAAAATTACTTCAAACAACACTGATGAAATTTTTTTCAATTTTAGTGTAAAAAAGTAAAATTACATGAAGATGTTGACATTTATAAACTACCCCATGCTTTAGGGCACTCATATAAATACTCTTGAAATTCTAAATTTCAACCTTAGTGTGTTATTGGAGAACATAAGACTTTATTACTTTTGTAAAATTTTTCAACATTTTTTGTGTAGAAAACAAGGTCAATGAAATTACCATATTTACTTACTTGTGGCAAAAAAACAAAAACAAACAAACCATGAAGTAAAACAAAAAAAAAAATACGACCACATGTAAAGTGGAAGGAGCATGTATTTTAGAACATCACTTTTGTACCATTAAACCAAGTGCTGATCCAGACAATGCCAACATCCACATTGTGATAAAATGTATAGTTTGAGCAGAAAGGTTTTAAGACATTGGGAGGTCATACTAAATAGTACCTCTATGGCTTAAAAAAGCAATTTTTCCCTCTTAAACTTTGATTCATATACTTCCCATATATCCTGATTGTATCTTAACACAGAAACTAACAGATGCATATATGATCATTACAAATAAACTAATAAACTTAGGACTTTTGCACAGTACTGTTTATTTTTTCCATGTCATTCTAACCTGATGCTGAGGGTTACGCCTTAAAAATTGCTTTATTCTACATTTACACAAAGTGATTAAATCATTCACTGCATACTTTTTACCCTCAGTCACATTTTTAAAGGACATGACCAGTGGTGTAAACCAGAGCAGCAGTGTTGAAGTTACACAGATATCACAATTTGGCCAAAAATGCCTTAGGCAATTATAAAGCTAACATTACGATAAATTAATGATCCAGGCAATTTTATCAAACAACATATTAAAGTCTGTCCTCTCAATGACTAGTCAAATGTAAATATTTTAATAACTATGAATATCATTTAACTATGAATCATAACACAGGAAATATTAATAATTGGAATATTTCAGTTGAATTAGTGTTGGCATTACTAATCTGAACTAAGAAATACTATTAGTAATATGTTGTACCATATGACACAAGTTATAGTTCCCTCCTTTTCAAAAAAGTCTACCTAAAAATGAAAAACCAGTTCACACAATGAAGAGGGAATATACTTTATCATGTCAACAGTTTTTATTTTCATTTCTATAATACACAATGACCTTAAGAGGAAGAGGTCTTCCAAAATGCACAGACTGAGGTAAGGTGAACAGTTGATAAATACAGAAATATAGGTATTCTGGTATGTTTGAGTTGGTCTGCTTTCATCTTCAAGTATGTATGATGGTCCTCCTGGTCTTTTACTTTTTCCACTGCTTGTTTTCGAAGTCCCACTTGGCTGAAAACCCCTCCACTGGGTTGATTCTCATGTCCAGCATCCTCTGCAGCTCCTTCTCTTTATACTCATGATCAAATGTGTGAGGGACTGGTCCATACACTGTAAAGAGACATCTGGGATTAAAGTCATGAACTCAATTTGAAAACAAGTAACAACTAGTGCAAAAGTGACACTTGTAGAATTGTATTTCCATAAACAAGAGACATTGAAATTAGTGACAATTACACCATTCATTCAAGTATTCACAACAACTTACCAAACTTCCTTTGCCACAGCGCAACCAGACCAGTGAAACCAACAAAGAACAGTATTCCTCCAACAACAGACTTCCACTCTGATGATCCCTTGTTCATCTCCGCAAAGCTCTGGTGGAAGCTGATGCGGTATACTTATCATTGGAAACACACAAATTGGAATGATTAACATTTTTAGAGTAAATTGAGGAAAGACGTCAATTTAACCAACAGACAAAAACATTGGATTATGTTCAGAGCAAACGGTGCAGTGGATTTAAGCCTTACATGCAACCTTCTCCTCAGCCGAGAGTGCAGCCCAGGAGCCCTTCTCCTTCTCCTTCAGGGACTTCTGCTCTGCACTCAGGTTCTGAACATAGCAGATATCAGGGAGGGGGTTCTCCCGCCTGTCAAAGTAGGCGGGGAGAGTATAGTCCTCTACCTTAGCAACACCTGCATACAACGGGAGAAAATGTCTCATTATAACAAAGAATATCCTCACTCGTGTAAACATTCTTAAAAAAACTGTTTCTAAATGTCAAGTATAATCTAAGACAGGCAACGCTTGTTTCTCTTTGTGAGACTGGTGGTAATCAAGTTGACATAAAGTACTACACTAACTTTTGAAAGCATCTTATTGCAGTTTGTCATTTTCATCACGCTTTGTAGCTTTATTCACATTCTACTATTTTAAACAGGATGCTTCTATGTCCTGCCAGAAATTCTCATTATTTATTGAAATATATAATTCTATCAGTAATGTCAGTGTGCTGACTGTAAAACCAAAAAGCCGAATGACTTTTTTGACTCTTATCGACATATTGTCAATGAAACACATACTGTATTTATGATCTTGAAACTGTCTGATATGTCTTGACACTGTCAAGATATGGCATACATAATTTGTCAGATAGTACTGAGATAGAAAAAAAAGTCCAGGATCAGGTTTATGCAACATCATGTGAACCGTTTGCATACTATGATATAATATATAATAAACACATAAGCACTATTTTCCCTGAACTTAGATGGAATTTATCAAATGCAAAAATGTGACAGTTAACATTCTAATATGAATATAAATTGTACATTAACAAATGTTTAGTCTTTATCTCTCTCAATGACTTACATATGCACACGATTGAGCAATGCATTAACTCTGTCAATGATTATCACTATAGGCAAAAATAGACAACACTTCTTGTCGTTTCATGTGACACATACCATGCCCTCCACGTACACAGACGGACGTAGAAATGGCACGTTTGCCAATGAGGGTAAGGGCTCTGGAGGTCAGCATTCTGCAGCACAATCATGTTAAGAAAAATTAGCAAACCAATAATAAAACACAACATATAAAATAAACAACTACAAAATTGGCAAATTTGATTTTATAAAAAAATATGAATGTAACAATGCATATAGTTTCTTCCTGAGGTTACGAACGACTAAACAAATCAAAATATTTGCTAAATATATTTTAATGTGAACTTCACAAACAGGCTACTCATAAAACTAAGTTACAAATTGTTCATAGCTTACAAACCTTAGGAGATTTAAAAGGCAAAACATTAAAGCCGGACCACATAGCCATATCTTGTATTTACGAGATAAATTTAAGCGAACATTACGCGACCAAACTAACAACACCGCTTAGCATTACAGTGTTATTACACCGTTAGCTAAGCTAATGTTAGCATTAGCTGTACACACAAGGTCACAGCGCTGAGAATGAGAAGGGATATGGATTCTACTTTCACCAGGACGCTAACATATTACTTAGAAGATCAGCCCTTAGTTACACTGTAATTATATATATATATATATAAAATTCGGCAGACAATAGCGGGATTCGATATCTGCAAAAGAATGTTGCCTTCGCGTCTCCAATGCTAGTGGAAACACTCAGCTAGTTATTAGCAGGTAAGATACCTCGATCCGCTCCGCAAAGGCGCTTAAAAATATTCACATATTTTTTTATAAAAATAGACATTTCTGAGAGACAGTCACGTTGAAAAAGATGATGCCCCTATTACAAGAACACTGGAATGCATTACATTCATACATGGATAGAAAGATGATGTTGATGTAAAATACGACCTACTTTACCTTCCTTGCTCCCGTCCGCCGTTGAACTAAAAGGAAGTGTGATGGTGACCGGAAATACGTATGTTACAGTCGCCCCAGCTCAACGTATTTTACGACAGTTTCTGTCGAATTGCGGCACCACCGGTGCAGTAGATTCGAGTGGAAGGTGGAAGTAAGATTAGCTTGTTAAGCTCGGTTCTGTGTTAGTAAGTAATATCATTTTAAAGACAGTTGTGTTTTTTTGTCGGTTGTAAATTGTACATATGTGCTTTAGGAGGCACAACGTCAAGTACAAAATCTGGCAGTAAGTTCACTGCTGAGATAGATATCTACTTTTCTCCGGACTTCACATGTAATGTTAGCTAACGGTAGGATTCACATTTCACTACCTCTATACCGAGTAGCTATCCAACTTCGCTGAGGATCTGTCTTTCTTCCGATTCGTCTGGTCCTCGCACAAACATGCCTATTCAGCTGACAAGTCAGGCTTATTGTAAAATGCTTTTACATGCTGCCAAGTATCCTCACTGCGCCGTGAACGGACTGCTAGTAGCAGAAAAGACGAAAGATAAAAAGAAAGACAGTCATAGTGAACCAGTTTTATGTGTGGACTGTGTGCCCTTGTTCCACGGTACTCTTGCTCTGGCACCAATGTTAGAAGTAGCTTTAACACTGGTAAGTGTATAATACAGTCTACTTGTACCTCATCTCTGTTATTAACATGGTATGATATAAGAATTAGTTTTTGTTGAAAGTGTTTCTAAAATAGGTGTCGACATTGAAACTGACACTATGTTTTACATTACACTGACAGCAACGAAAAGGGGCATCTTGAAGATGTACTGCTTGTTAGAGAATATTTAGTCCAAAAAAATATGCATGTACATCTAAAACTAATATTTTTTTCTAAACATCAGATTTTGCTGTTTAATAAGTAGTAAATCCTCATGTTTTCCTGTGTTTATAGGATTGTGGGCCAAGACACTATACCTATCAACGTAATCGATGCATCAGCATCTAAAGTAGCCTCAGGCATTTGGCACCCACAAACAGTTTTAACAATTTAAAAAATGTAACATTTGTAAAGGAAATAGTATTATGAAGGTGTTGTATTAGAATGTGTTACTTTTGGCAGGGATTTTTTTTCATCCTGGATGCTCTTTCTTTTCCTTTTCTTGTTTCTCAGATCGATACCTGGTGCAAAGAAAATAATTATGTCATTGCCGGATATTATCAAGCCAATGAACGCACAAAGGATTCAAGGTACTAGTATCTCAATGTGCTCTTAACTGAATTAATAAGAAGTACTATAACGGCCACAAATACACCCAACTAGACCTTGGTAATAAATGCAGTGTTTTTGCTTCTCTCTCTTGCAGACTCAACCAAGTTGCAGAAAAAGTGGCAGCCCGGATTTCTGAGAACTTCAGTGAATCAGCAATCGTCATGGTGCGAGTAAATCATTTTAGGCTAGAGTAAATGGACTTTGCTTTTTTATATGTTTTTACCATTTAACCCAAACTGTGCATATATGTCTGTCTTCTTTTTATGATTTTTTTTTTTTTGTCCCACAAATCTTGCTACTTTTTTGTAATCAGGTGTATTTTAAACTCGTAGTGTAATATAAAGAGAATGTAAAATTGTAAATAGGCTTAGCAGTCTTTAAACATAAGCAGGTTTTTGAAGACAATTATCTAAATGCATCAACAATTATACTTGAATCAAGCTACCACATAATTGTTTTATTTTCTGCTTTTTTTCCTTAGGTGGACAGCAGTAGATTAACAATGAGCTGCTTTGAACCCATCGTTTTAATCTATGATCATCATGAAAACAAGTGGAAAAGCAGAGATGTCACTGTGTAAGTTTGGGAACAGCTATCTTTAACATCTCTCTCTCTATATATATATATATATATATATCTATATATGCACAGCTTAACACAAGCCTTTAGTACATAAACTCTCCTAGCCCCTCTCCAACAAATTAGTTCTGGGTTTTTAATTGGTTTAGTTAAGGATTCTTAGAAGCTTGGTGCTATATAGTGAACCAGCCCAGATTTTTATTGGTTTTAAACCCAACTATTCTAATCTGAACTTATGTTTCACAACACCCCACAATATGGTTTACAACTTTTTTCAGTTGTTTTGTTGTTTCTGTATCATGTTCAAGTGAAGAGACCCATTAACTACTTTTGTAACATTCTAGTTTTTCTTTAACTCAGCATGTGGCTATATTAACACCAAGCACTGAGTGTTGATTTAGCAGAAGTTATTGTTTTCTTTGGTTCTTCAAGGGAAAGGTCAAGGGTAAACCTAGTTTTCTGTTCTGTCTGGGGTCATAAATTTATTTTTTTGTTAAAAATAGTTGGAATGGTTCAATATCAGGTTTATGAAAAAGGTGGAAACATTTTGTACATTTTGCTGATACATTTCAGAAAATGATTGCCTAACTCAACTTTGTGTTTTCTAGTGACTCTTTTGAGGACTGGTCTGAAGCACAGAAGATCACATCTGCTCTGTTGGAGAGCAGATGTTATGAAAACCTGATTGACTTTGACAATCACTTGGATGATCTAAGGAATGACTGGACCAACCCTGTGATTAACAAATCTGTCTTAGATTTGTGCTAAGACCCCTTGTCTGGAGCTCCATGGACGAATATACCAATATTCTTGCCATTTCAGCATGCAGGATGCTACTTGTCATGCATTACAGGAGTACAAAATGTTGAACAGTCTTTGTTCCACAAAAGGCTCTTGCTTTGATGAGAACATGTGGAGCACTGAGGATTTAGGCCAAAACCTCTAAGGGCAAGCACCAGACTTGCACTGTTAGTGTGTGAGCGCCTCTTTAAAAGGTGATAATGAGCTGAGGAAGGCAGGTGTGATGCAGTTTGATGCAACTTCAATGCGTTCATTTTCTGGCAGTGGTTTGTGTTTTTTCATAGTTGTGTGCATAAAGCTAAAGTCTAGACAATTTGATCTATTTTCTCTTTATTTACAGCCAGTAACCATACATATAATAAATAAATAAAGATTAAACGATAAAAAAAAGATGATTGTACTGCTGATATAAGAGATTAATATATATTCTTAATTACCGATTAGCCCTAGATAACCCAATAAGCTCTGAGACTAAATACACACATTCTGTAGATCATAAGTCTGCTGGTATTTGAAGAGGGTTTACTGTGAAGAAGACGACCACTCTGATCCACAGGTTCTGGATCATTGGACCATGTGTCAAATGCCAAATGATGTTCATCTGTAAATGCATGAGCAGTCACAGAAATAACCAATTAACTGTTGACTCTCAGACTTTTATTGGTCAAACAAGCGTTTGGATTTCCGTCCTCTGGTTCCTCTGCCCTGTCCTCTGGTCATCTTGGACCACAGGATGAATGTTTGGACTACTGCTCTGGAGCATTTGTTCAGATGTCCACTCTGAGGATCACAGTCATGTGTACATTTAGTTTCCAGTGGAATATATATTTTGAAAATAGGTAATAGTATTTATTTGAACTTAATTGACTATTTTAAAGCCTGTTATTTAATAACACTTAAAAACCCAAAGTAAGGATAAAGAACTGCCTTTTTATTAGGGATTATAATTAATAAGAGATAATGAAATATTTGTGTGGGCATGACATTTTCTACATTGATTTTTTTTTTTCTGAACTGAATTGAATGTACAATAAAACCAACTTTTTGAAATAATCATCTTTGACTCATTTTATGCCATATAACTACTTATTTTTATGTCTCATCCACTGCCTGATGATTCAGTTAGCATTTTTTATTTTTTATTATCTTATTAATTATACAATCAGTCATTTTTTCTTGGTTATGCAGATGTAACGCAAGAGAAAATAGTACAGGGGTGGACAGTCCTGGTCCTCGAGGGCCGTAGCCCTGCATGTTTTAGATATTTCCCTCTTCCACACACCTGGAAGTCATTCTGTCATTATCAGGCTTCTGCAGATGA
>JAPTGZ010000018.1:42263364-42278374 GCA_029814645.1 Fowleria isostigma
AAGTGGAGGCAGGGCTGGAGGGGGTGGGTGGGGGTGTTAGTGGGAGCAGCTCAGAGAGGGATGTGCACTGGATGTTTAGATGTAGAATAGATACAGGCTACAGTTATGTTTGTTCAATTTCTTATTTTCATCTTTGCCTGAGTAAATCATTTCCTCTTCAGCTGTGCTTTTATTTGATACGTCCATCACACCATTCTTTTCTGTTCTCCTAAAATGTATGAAAACAGATGGAAGGGCCTGTATTTATTTCCCAGCTGAATAACACAACCGGGTTAAAGCCACTTCTATTAACACTAAACTTTTTCTAACCTTTAGCCTCAACTCTGTAGTTTCCAGGTCGTTTTTCAGTAACCGCCATCACGGATCAGTCCTCTGTAACTGCTGCTTTCATACTGTTAGAACATTTACTCATTTTCAAACTTTTACAGATTTCATCACCGGAAAAGGGCCAGTAGATCTCTGATTATTTGACATTATAGTCAGCTTAGCTTTTATAGCTTGTCATTACTCAGACATGCGAAGCATTTCAGCAGGACCATTAGTCAACCTGTAGCCAACACCACCCACTGGGACAACAGAGACGAATGACCTGCCAGTTTCCGTTGCATTTTTCACCATCCTACAGTAAGACAGAGACAGCTTTCAAGAGTAAGAAAAACCCAACTTGCGCCCCATGTTAAAACCTTGTTTGGAATGAAATGAGTCAGAATTTAAAGGAGCACCTGCCTGTTTTCCAGCTTCGATTCTTAAACTTGTACTCACTCTGTCTGCTCTCTGTTCTTTGCCATAAGGGGCATAATTAGGACATAGTGATGGCTGTTGAAGTTCACTTTTTTAAAGACATAGTATAATAATTTCCACTCTTCCCGTTGGCGAGGCCCAGCATCCTGCCTACCTCTCTGGGCTTTCATTAATTTTTCACTGGGCAGTGTGTGATGGATAGGTTGTATTTATTCACTGCTGGGCGTCTGCTATGTGAATATGACTCATTTTGGTGCATTACGTATTCATGGCTTGGGATAGGCTGTATACAGGAAGTTATAATTAATGTGTCACAGTAGGAGGTGTTGGTAGACGGCAGGTTTGTTGGAGGACGTTGTGAGGCATAATGTGATTTACAGTACAAACAACTGGGAGGATGTTTGTCTGCTGTCCAAAAACTGAAAGGCAGATTCTAATAGGTCTTCTGTCCAAATAAAGTCCTGCAGAACATAATCAACACAGGAGTTTGACTTACGATTACTGAGCAAGGAAGGCAGGAATTAGAGGGGATTTAATCTCCTTAATTTGTTGTGTCATTTCTAGCGGAGGTCCATGGAGTAATCTGAGTTTTGTATAAACTGCCACAGGTCAAGTATCTGTTTCTCACATGCAGGATTTTCTTCTTGTTGACACATGGCACACTGGGGGAGTCATTCACAAACATTTGCATTTTAATCCATACAAAGGTCTAGTTCTTAAGAATAAGAATATAGCCTACTGTTTGAGTAGTTTCATCTGTGGAGGAGTTAGCATGTCGTACCACACTGACCAGATGAACATTATTTGTAGGGCTGCAAAAAACTGACATTGTGATTTTTTTTAACCCCGCTATATACACATATATATATATATGAAAAAATACTCAGGAGGATATAATTGCTGTGTGGTGTGTGTGGTAAACAGTCAAACAAATTTGTGTTACCTCTTGTGGCAACAGCTGCCACACTGTCGACACAGAATATGTGTTTCAGTATCAGCCGTCTTGTAGCTGAAATAATTCCAGACAACTGATGTTGCTTCTCTGTTTGGCATCAAGCCTTTGTTTTTGATGATTTTTTCTCTTGTTCATTGGTCTATTTTTTTTCAATGTTGTTACTAGAGACTCACTCCATGTGCAGGGGTCCGCTGCACATGGTCTGCTTCGGCAAACATTAAGAACAATTGTGAGTGGTGGATCACTGTGTGCAGTGTGTGTCAGTTACCTTTGAAATTAGATGAGAATATGTTGAGTTCATTTTCCTCCTACATTGCAGGACCAGGACCTGCAATATGATTATTGCGCACACGTACATTGTAATGTCTGTGCTCAAGCGATATATTGTGCAGCTCTAATGATTTCCTCCAGAGAACTCTCTGTGAACCTTCAGTACTTTTTTTTCATGACTATAGTTAAATTTGAGTTATTTTAAAGGTGACAACAACTATGTACATTTTTTTGGACAGAGGCATAGACTGGAATCTGAGGATTTCTGTAAATGAGTAAATGAGACATCATACAAACATGAGCATTACATGGTAGGTATACACGTAGGGCTGGGCAAGACATTGAATTATTTTCATTCATTCATTCATTCATTCATTCATTCATTCATTTACTTATTCATTCAGTGTGAATGTGTTTCTCCAGTTATATATGGCATACAGTTTGAGTAAAAAAAATAACATTTTTGTCCAGCTTTGTCTTCAGAATTGATTAAAATCTGAAAGTGTTCATAGCATTGAAGAAATGAAGATGACTTTTTTTCGCTTATGTCACTCAGCTGTAGCGCAAAATGTCTGAGATCTATGATGTAAAATGATGACATAAATTGTGGTTAATAAACAAACTGACCTTGTATTTGCCACCATTTGCCAGTTCAGATGGTAGTTGGGGCTTCTCATGTGACGCCAGTTGTTCCCATGTTGAGTGAAAAAATATGATCTGTGTAAATAGCATTTTTTTTCTTATTCGTTGAAGCCTTTTTCAAAATGTGCATTGATGTTCATATTGAGAGGATAGTGAAAATGTATGTCAGCACTACATGCTAACCTGTGAAACATAGGCTACTATTTTGTGTAGCTATACAATTACTTTATCAGCCTTCTATAATCACAAAAGGCTGCAATTTAGAAGTCTGTGTAAAACATATACAAACATAAACAAATTTTGATCTTTTTTTAAAAGTAATTTAAAAAAAAAGTTATATATATGTTTGAGATGGAATAAATGTACATTTAAAAATGACCAGCAATCTGTGCATTTTTCTTGATAACAAGAACAAGTCCACAACAATCACAATATGAGTTTTCACCAAATCGTGCAGCCCTGCGTAAACGGTGTGGATCTGGGAGGGTTTCCCAACACCTGTGTTTGTTATTACTCCGTCTGTGTGTGTGGGTGAGTGTTTGCAAGGACTGACGTTGTATGCGTTTTTTTGACATGGATTTGGCTATTTGCTTGTATAAACAGTTCCTCCCTCCTGATAACGTACCTGGTCCATCCCTCCCCTGCTCCCTATCTCCACCTTTGTCTGGCTTTGACGTGGGTCAAGGTCTTGAGTAATAGCCAGCGTTAATCACATACTGTTTGTTAGTGTTTGTGGCTTTGACCATTTCCAGGTGTATGGCCTGATTTTCCTGCTGGGTAGGTGGTCCCAAAGAAAAGTGAAACCGTTTATCAAAGCGCATTAGTCCATTACAGCAAAGACTTGTGTTGATGTGTGTATACTGTAGTTGTGCATGTTCTGGACTAACTCCTTTTCTAATGCAGAGTGACAGATAAAGTTATAGTTGTCCTTTTTTTTGGTAACTCCTCTGTGCAGTTTTTTTGCTGTAAAGGGATCTCTCCTTCTCTGTGCCAGTTTGTGTAAATATGAGTGCTCCCCTGTATTCGTGGATGTCAGCAGATCTAGATTCCTCCACTGAGCCTTATAACCTTGTGGTGAGAAGCAGGTTTCAACCAAGGAAAACATGGCCATACCTGTGTGGGACCACGGCTAAGGTTAACTGTCAACATAATCAACAATTAAAGCACAAAGTAATGCATCATCAGCTCATTTAAAATAATTTAGAAGACTTGGGTATTCGTATTCATTCACTCATTATGTATTTTTTGCCCACACTGTAACTGAAGTAGAGGTCAGAGTTAATTTGGTAACCAGACATCTTATTGTTCTACTTCAGCTCAGACTTGAGGAATGTTCCAGGGACCTGCTAAATAAACTCTGTGCCTTTTGAAGCCACAGTGCAGCACTTAGCTGAGGGCCAAGAGGAATTACCCCTGATCCACAGTTTGCAAAGCTTGTAGTCCTTCGCAAGTCTCACCCTCTTTTCATGCTTTCTTCTGAGTGTTTGAGAATGGTAAAGGTGCTCCACTTATCTCTCCCGCCTCCCCACTCTCCATCCCTCCACTTCTCAGCAACATATTTTCACTGGCTGTAATCCTATTAGAGGCATTTATGTCGTTTATTGTCAGACAGGATCAGATTTGGAGAGGAATAATAATAAAAAGTTTAGATTCTGAATAGGGTCTCAGTGCCTGCTGTTGGCTTTAACCAGATTTGTTGTTGTATTATGTTATATAATCATATCTGTTTCCATATCATGCAGGAGTTTTGCTCAAGCTGCTAACGAGACATTGGTTTTACTGTAAACCAGCTCTTGTACAGGTGGTGGTTATTTGACATAGATTTCAGGGCTTAGTTACGCGTTTATTTTTTGGATTTTGGCAGAGACTTTGCCATACGTGAACCTCCAGATGATAAGCAGTAAAATATTGTGTCATGGGTGGGCTAAAACAGTTGGAGTCTGTTTTGTGAACATGTCTTGAGAAATACTTTGTGGTACAGAGGCGTTTCCTGTTAACTTTTTAAACATGTACTAAAATGCGTGCTGCACTACATCAGTTGTAGTGTAAATTAAAAGCTGAATTATGCTGATCACCATATAGTATAAATCAATGGTTCCCAACCTTTTTTTCTTTGTGACTCCATTTTAAAATCACAAATTTCTAGTGACCCCAGAACTGAGACTTTTTTTTTTACTCAAATTAATTTGTTTTTGATTGTAGTTTGCTATACTATGTTGCAGATAAACATTATTTATAGACAACATTTAGTCTATATAATGTACATTATTATGGACGGAGGCAGAAAAGCCAGGTTGAGATTACTGTACAAAGTGAGAATTTTATTTTCTTTGGTCATGACATGTACCGGTACTGTCAGTGGAGCTTGTGTTTACAAGAATGAACATTAATACTGAACAAATAATCAAGATCAATCAAGATATTCCCTTTCAGATATTGTATCCTGCATTGTATTTGAACTTAATTTTTAGTAGGAAAAGTGTGTGGTGTTTTAATTCTAATGAAATATATATTGAATTATTAAAAATATATATTTTTTAAATTTTTTTATCAATTACTAGAAACTTTAGGCGACCCAATTTGAATTCCAGCTGGTTGAAAAACGCTGGGATAAGTCTTAAAATGTATGGAAAAAGTCTGGTGATACTGTATCTTAGTGCACTCATGTACATTTTAGTCGCTCTTATATTAATGCGCCGTATAGCCTATACATTGGAAGAAAAAGCTTCAGTCTTTACACTCATTATTTTCAGTGATTAATACTCAACGCACCTCTGCTTTTGGATCTTCCACTCAACTCAGGCGATTCTAAAATCCCTATGAAGTGTTAAGATGCTACAATAAGAGGGAAAAGAAAAATGTGATTTCCCAAGCCATAAATTCTCAGGAATTTAGTGCCTGTTTCGTTCTTTCAAATGCTAAACAGCTTGTTATTTTTGGAGATTTTTAAATGCATGCTGCCCGATGAATCTAAAAGGCTCAGCAGTGGCCTTTTAGGTTATATGTTTAAAGATTCCTGTAGTGTTTATGGTGTGTGAAATGCACTCTTGGAAAATGTCCAGTTTGCCTAGGCAGAGCGCACGTTTTAATTTAATTCCAACACATTTCTGAGGCTCCTCAAAACTCAGCCTCAAATGTAATGTGAAAGCCAGATGCTGCATTGAGCGTGTGCTGTGTTGGTCTGAGTTATAGGGAAACACAGATAGACTCTGGTCCAACAGGCTTGGTTATTGCTCAAGTCAAACACAATCAAAGTGACTTTAAACAAAATATGTGCCGGACTATAATGAAATGCTGAGTTGCTGAATGCTATAGATGTTGTGATAATTATCTACAGTTATGCGGTTCAGTTGCTTGTTTTAAGCTGCCAGGCACTTTAAAGAATCTTTTTTTTTTTTTTTTTTTACCCCCAAAACACATTTTTTCCCCTGTTCTGTGCATTCACTGGATTCATTTCTTTATATCTTGAAAAAAAAAAAAAAACATCCTTTCACATAATGTACACACGCATATACACACAAATATATGCAGATATGCTGGATACATGCACATACACACTTAAACACATAAAAAGGCCTTTTGATGTTCAAACTAAAACAATGCCTTGACAATATTCTTTTCAGGTGTATATATAGGTTCACAAAATATCTCAAGTCTAAAAGTTTCAAAGTAGTTGAAGATCCTCAGTCTTAATAGCTCAGATGACCTTGTGCTGAGGTTTTATTTGGTGCAAAATCATTTTACACCTGTCTAGTTCAAAGGTTTGTGTCTGTGCATTGTATTCTTAGTCAGTTAATTGACTGTAGGTGTATTGTTGTGTATACATAAACATTCTGTAACTGCCTACCGTTATTAAAATGAGTTACAACTGTAAAAAACTGTTGTTTTTTACAGTTGTCACTCATTTTAATAACGGTAGACATGACATGATCTTAGGATTAATATGACACGTAACAGGCAAATTCTATTTCCTTCCGTATTAGTTTTATTTAAAAAATGATTATTTTATGTAGCAGAGAAGTTGCAGTAGATTAGAGGAGACGTGATTGTGTACCTGTTGGACATGGATATTGGTTTTGTACCAGGAAAAACAATCGTAGTGAGACTGTTCCTAATAAAGTGCAGGCAAAGACGCATTTAGTGACGCTTGATGCATGGCTAATGTCAGTTCATGTCTGACAAATTACCTGTGGTATAGTGTGGTAGAGTTGCCAATCTATGTATGTTACAATATCCGTCAAAATAAACTTAGCAGCAACTCACATTTATCTAGATGACAAATATATGAGAAATACTAAATAGAAAAAGAAAACAACAAAAAGTTAAGCAAAAAATATGCTCCAAACATAAAGACTATTTCAACTTCTCAAAATGTAAAATTTTATTTGTATGACACTGATAAGCTGATATACAGTGCCGTGCAGAAGTATTCATTCAACTTTAGGTTTTTTAGTTGAGTGAAGTTCAAATGTCCACACATATGGATTTCTCTGTCTCCAAATAATGGATTGGAAACTGAGAAATGCATATGTGTGGATATTTGAACTTCAGCATTAAAACCAAAAGTGATAGATAATACAGCTTCTAGAAACCAAAGTGGGAGTATTTAATGTAATCTTTTTTGCACCTGCTATGTCATTTACCCTTTTATTAAGTCAATATAAGATTTATTGCATTAATTTCCTGATGTTTTATACCAGGTTTCATTCAACACATTTTTCTCATGGGGACAAGGATCACAGTGAATAGTGATTTTAACCTTTAGAACCAAATGAGTTGAGTTTTTTTGTGCGTGTATCTTTCAAGGCTGTGCACATATTTCTTGTATTTTCTTGTTGTATGCGTGAAAACAGTTTTAGAAATAAATACGTATGCTCCTTTCAACCCAGCAAAAGTAACAAAGCTAAGACTTTTGCTACAGTACGGTACGTTGGTGTGACAAATGTTCTATCCACAGGACCAGTCAGATGATAGTAGCATCATCACCACGCCCAACCGCTCCCTGTGAGTTTTCCAGACTAAGACCAGCTCCATTTACACAGACTGAACAATGAATAGGCAGATGTCAGGCTAACATCCATTCAGTGTCTAGCCAAACTGATGCAGACGTTTGTGTTCTCACATGCAGCTTTTCCGGGTAATGTCTGGATAATTTCAGAGTTGCAGAGAAAGGGACTATAGATTTTCCTTGGAGTACCAATTGATTCTTTTGCATGAGAAAGTGGCTTTTGCCTTCTCTCATTGCAAAGGTCAGTAAATCTATCAATCAATTTGTTGTACGGGTGGTCACATCAGAAAGTGTAGATATCAGTACAGTAACACAGTACCACATCAACTTATCTTTATATTGTTTATATAGAATGATATTTTCAGTTTCCAGGTAGAACAACCAACTAAACATGCTTTTTTTGGGAGCTAGGAGCTGTTGTCAGATTGATATAAATAAAATTGGTCCAATCCAATTAGAGTTCCTTTGTTTCCATGTAGTCATTCCTTTTTTGCCTGTATCCTGCTTCTTTATAAATGTTATATTTTGACTTTGTGGGTTTTTTATTTAATAATTTATTTTGTTAGAACTTATTTCTCACTCCTTATTGATATTTTTGCCTTTATAATAGTTTTGGATTATGTTTAGTATTATTGTTTTTGGGTAAATAGCCACTTAGGTTCTCGTAGTCTCAGAAGTTATAAATTAGCGACTGGCACACTAGATTCTCTGTCTCTGCTCGCCTCCTGCTCCAGCTCCAACACCAGGGTCTAGAACACACACACACCAGGACGTGTGCATCAGGGTTTGCACTGCTGCTTCCTGGAGTGCCATGTTGGCTGCACCTTAGCACTTTTTATTAGCTTTTGCTTTTTGTTTGACCAGGTGAGTCCAGACATCATGATTTCATTTTTTTTCTTTGTCAGAACTTAGTTGCGGGTTATGTTCGATAGGTTAAGGGCAGCAATATTGTGGTCAGCTCCTAGGGTCCTGTACAGGGTTGGCCTGGTCAACATACTGCCCTTTTGTTAAGTTGGCAGGCTCACCTCGGTCCTTTATTTAAAACTTTGGTTGTTTTTTGGAGCGGCATTGACAGTAATGCGGACGCTAAACTGGTCCATTGTGGTAAAGAGGGAGGTCAGCCAAAAGCGAAACTTCTCAATTTACCCGTCAATTTACGTTCCAACCCTCACCTATAGTCATGAGCTCTGGATCATGACCGAAAGAATGAAGAAGCAAGACAAGTGGCCAATATGAGTTTCCTTTGCAGGGTCACCGGGCTCAGGAGATGGGACGAGGAGCTTGGACATTCGGGAGGAACTTGGAGTAGAGCCGCTGCTCCTTCACATTGAGAGGAGCCAGTTGAGGTGATTCAGACATCTGGTAAGGATGCCTCCCTAGGGAGATTTTGGGCATGTCTGTCCTGGAGGACCTCAGGGCTGACCCAGCACACACTGGAGGGATAATATCTGTGGGCTGGCCTGGGAACACCTCAGGACTTCCCCGGAAAAGCTGGTGGAAGTGGTTGGGGAGAGGACTGTCTGGACTTCTTTAATAAGGATGCTGCCCCAGTGACCTGAACATGGATCAGTGGAGGATGGCGAGGACAGTTTTTTTTTTTTTGTTTTGTTTTGTTTAGGGCATGGAAAGGGTTAAAGAACAAAAATCAACACCTAAAAGGAACAACTAAAAAAATAATTTTACTATATCTGAATCCTTTTGTCTCCTGTGTCCTCTGTTTAAATATGTTACAACTCTCAGACCACAACAATAATGCATCAAATGTGTTTGCTTTGCACTAGATTATCAGTAAAAGTATTATATGTCAAGCCCTGTCACTAAACTCTGAATCCAGTGGACCTTTAGAGTCAAATCATCCTGAATCAGATAGTAGTTAAAGTTTCCATCATTAATCACGGGTGACTGGAGTCCTCCTGTTTCGGACCGGACAGGGCACTGGGATACAGATACTATACTTCTATTTCTCTCGGGTTGGGCCACAGCGTTGTACAGACCTGACGTGGATGGTGCAGGCAATGGGATTAATTGGGCTCAGTTACAGAGGATCAGCAAGTTTGGTGCTCTTCACATGCTGCTCCTCCATATGGTACCAGGGATGTCACACGGCATGATTAATAGTTGAGGTGAGAGTGTTTTAGGTTGTGGCAATCATAACAGAATTACGTCTAAAATACATGTTTTTATTCTTACGCAGAAATGCTTACATGTGTACTTTTGACAAGTACTTACTTCAGTGCAAATGCAAATCCAAACATTGTATGCCACTTTCATAAATGAAACTTTACTGATGATTTTACCAGTTAAGCAAATATGCAAAGCATCCATTTACAAGTGGAACATGTAAGCTACTTTGCAACACTGGCAAGGCCATCTCTATCAAAGTAGTTCCAAGAAGAGGTAGCCTTGACATAAAGTTAACTCCTAACACCCGCATCTATTTTTAGTCCAGAAAACAAAATTTTGCCTCATTAGTTTTGGTATTTATCATATTTTTATTTTACATGACTTAGCCTAAAAATGTGTTTCCTAGCAAAAGGAGCTGTAAATTGCCCCAGGTCTTATTTGCCTCTATGGGCCCGTGGAGGCATTAGTGTTGTGGTCAGCACTCCTCAGACTCTTTGAATTGCAAATCGCCTCCGTAACTCAAAAGTAATGCAGCAGGGAACGTCACCTCCTGTCATTTTTCTGCATTTGTGTGCACAGGGGCACCATTGTCAAGGAAGGGCAGTTATTGTTTCTGTCTTGAGTTTGACTCTTCCTTATTGTAGGAATGACTAGGGCTCGCACTCTCAACCTCAACCGCTCTAATCTGCCGTAAGGCTCCTTAACTGTAATATTGCCAAGTCTGTGAGCATTACATCATTGTAGCACAACTTCCTCCCACTTAAAGTAAGACGATTGAATAAACCAATGCCTGGGTCAGATGTGTAACAGTAAAACTTTTAGCAGCACTGTATATGGAGTTTGTCTTACTTATGACTAAAGTAAGAGTTCAAACATTTAGATCAACTATTACGAGAAAGCACGAGGTTGTGTGGTGAGTCTCATGGAACTAATGCTAAACAAGGACAAACCTGTAATATTTTGTAGTAGATTCAGATTCAAGCTCATTTCTTCTGTGCCCTCAGTACAATTGTTTGTCACCAAATTCATTTATCATTATTATTATTATTATTTTTTTTTTTTTTTACTGTTTCCGGTCAGCCCTAGTAAATATACTATCATAGTAGATTATTCTTATAACTCTTCTTGTATTCTCTGCCAAATCATCTTCATCCATATTGACCAATTTTTCCTGATTCCTTCATGTTTTTTGACCTCTGTCTGTCGAGTTGGTCACATGATTCATGATTTACATATTACCAACATATACGGTGTAACATATACTGTGTACATTAATAAAAAAAAAAAATTGCATTATACATTTTATTGTGAGAAATCTCCAGAGGGAAACATTTGATTCTAAAATTTAAACATCATTCAAACACCTTATGTTTGATTTTCACAACAAAAATGTGATTAATCAAATTAACTCAATATAATCCATTTCTATTCACTAGTGTTTCCTGACTGACAGATATCTTGAATGCTCCTTTGTATCTCTGATTTTTCTTTTGGTGAAGTTGTGTTGTCTTGGCCATCAATCGCTGATGTGTTTTATAAATGTGTCACATTATTACAGTTTTTCTCTCCTATTTTTTTTAACCCCTTCTTTTCAGCCTGATTTTACGTTAGGTCGATTCTTTTCTTTGATTTTGTCTTTTTTGTTTTTGTGCTATGCTCTTTTTTTTTCATACATTATATTTTTCTCTGCATGGTGTGATGCATCTGATGTTTCATGCATGGGAACCTTTCCGCTAAATTTTCTCCCTCTGTGTTGACCGACAGTCGCATATCTCATCATCCCGACATCCTCACCTTTTCCTCTCCTCCTGCTGCGCTCCTTCCTCATTTGCCCATGGACCCTTTTCCATCCTTCCTCACAAGCCCAAAGGTCCCACTACATGATCCACTCGCCTGTAGATTCCTTATTCTGTCCTCTCACTCACCTGTTCCAGATCCTATCTCCATTCACCTGCTTGAAGGTTTACCCTCTCTATACTAATACATTACACTCCACACCGTCTACCTTCAGCTGCCTGAAAACTCCCCCTCTTCCTCATTATCTCCCTCTCACCTGTCATCACAGAAGATTCATCTCCTCATAACCACACACACCTAATTTGGAAGTGGAGTGTTGATTATAAAGGAGAGTGGATTGGTACCATTTTTTTTTTTTTTCATGCAGAAACTGAGAATATTCTATTTCGCTCTAGACGTAGTATTTCAGTATCAGATTCTATATTCAGTCTTACATCTAAAATCAGCATCAACATGAGGGAACCTTATGCATTTATTAGTGACTGTATCAATGCATTTGCTCTTAGAGATGGTTCCAGTCCTAGGTTTTGTGTCACCTTTGAACTACATATGGATGTGTCAGCAGCAAATGGATTACCAGCTTGTATTATCACCCTCTGCTTCACTGGTAATGTGATTATGGAGAAAATGCTTGCTGTATAGTTACTGTGTACTCCAACATAGACCACAAATGACTTAAAGAAAAACAATACTTTATTTTCATCTACAAGCAGGCCTAAATATACTGAAGTCTCCAGTAACCACCCACCCTGCACTTGTATTTAACCTCCTGCATAATGTAAACCATTTCCATTTAGAGCTGAGAGCTTTGCCAGTTACAAAAGACAGGGTTTTAACTAGTACTTCTAAATTAGTGACACTGCTGATTGTGTGGCTGGCAGAGTAGCAAAAGAAAAAAAAAAAAAAAACACTGAGGGGTCAATACAAGGCTCCTCTCTCCCTCTGCTTGGC
Organism: Fowleria isostigma; assembly: GCA_029814645.1. NCBI lineage: Eukaryota > Metazoa > Chordata > Actinopteri > Kurtiformes > Apogonidae > Fowleria > Fowleria isostigma. The sequence goes on from JAPTGZ010000018.1 coordinate 42,275,853, forward strand.
TAATTAATTCAATGTCTTCTCTCTCATTGCCTCCAGCCTATTATGACTTTAACACTGTGAAGCCCCATTGATTTGAAATAGAAATTATGATCCAACCATTTTTGGCTTTTCTCAAAAAAATGAAATAACCAGATACTGTTTGAGACAAATGCACGGACGATATTATTTGGAAGAGGATATGGTTCAAAATAAGGAGATTCTTTGCATTTTCAATGTAGTCTAATCCGTTTATAATTACACAGCGAGGAAGTGAAATAGTGGTTTGACTATTTGAATGTGTAATCCCCTTCATGTGCATAAACATGAGCACATTTCATCAACAGGGCTGGACTAAGACTTCTGGATAATTACCTGGGGCAAGGAGTATTTTGATATACCCGCCCTGCCCCCCCTTTCTTCTGTAAATAATGCATGCAAAGTTGAAATCAGAGGGGCCGAGGCTATGTAAAATTACTTCAAAGGCTAGCGTAAAATTGGGCAGCTCATCCATGTAGACAGGAAATGAACCAATGTTTCTATTGTGAAATAAAAGGAGCATAGATTCCATATCTCTAAACGACAACCGCAATACAAGCTGTCAGATAGGATTTATTTTATCTCAAAGCATATTGCATGCCTACTTATCAAGTTCTATTAAATACAGGGGAAAATCAACCCATGGTGTTTCTCATCATCACTGACAGAACGACTGCCACACAGCTCCAGGGATCACTGTTGCATTGTCTATCATGCCTCAACCTTGCCTTGATAAAGTCTTTTTTTTACCACGCTGCATAGTCTGTTTAACTCTTTAACAACTTGCTGGACGATATGGTTTATCGCATTTTGAGTCACTATATTTCAATAAGTGGAGTACCTAACTTATGTGAACCTATTTGAGTCACAAAAAATGAAAATCACTGAAGACATTTTGACTGTTTTTGGTGAAAATATGAAAAATATCAATACTTTTTTTGGCATATCATAAGAGGCCTTTCAGAACATAATTACATTATTTGGTACCACAAAAAAATCTTAAATCAGATATTTAATATATATATATTATTTTTAAATTATGCTCAACCAAATGATTGATTTATGGCTTTAAGAGAAGAGATTATTTAATAGATAATAGATTATTGGTTTTAAAATCAAAACCTTTGTTCATCTATTGCTGCAAATATTAAACATTTAGTGGTAATACATCATAAAAATGTTGAGAGAATTTACTTAGTAAGTAATTTTTTACACTTTCTGAGTTGATATTAGTAAGTATGGTTAAAAAAAAAAATCTAGAAATTACTCAATTACCCAAGGGAATAAGAAATGCAAACAAAACATTTTTCCATCAGGTTTTTCTTGGTAGGGTAGTATTTGTTATAAAAATGATATTTTACTGCAGAACTGGTTAGTTGTACAGAACATATAGTACTTTTCACAGATCCAAGGTCAGCATTATAAGTTATAACAATCACATATGCATGTCTCAGTCTCTGTATTAAGACACAATGTGGATATATGAAAAGTATGTACAGCAGTAAAAACAAAGTTTCAGGCAAAAAAACAGCTTCTATAAATCAAAGTTGTCATATTAAGTGTGACCTCCCTATGAACTTAGTATAACTTCAAGCCTTTTGTTCAGAAAATATGAGATTTACTGTATTAATTTTCTGATGCCGGGTTTCATTCAACACGTCAAATATTTTTAGCTGTTTGTGCTGCTTCTTACCATGGGGTCAAGGGTCACAATAAATAGTGACTTTGACCTTTAGAACCCAGTTCAGTTTTTGTATGTTTTTTAAGGCTGTGCACATACTTCCTATATTTTCTTATTGTATTTGAACAAAAGAGAATAAAAAATAAATATGTATGCTCATCTTAACTCTGCAAAAACAACAAAGCCAAAGGTGGCTTAAGACTTTTACATTATTGTCTGTTGGTTTGACATTTGTATCTATTCCTGTCATTAATATTTTTTTTTTTTTAAATTCTCAATACAAATAAGCTCAAACCTCACAGTTTGATTACACCTGCACTTGGACCTCCATTAATTGTTTATTGTTTAGCACATAATAATTAAATACAATGTTGAGTTAAAATACAAAAGAAATAAAAAAAAGAAAAAATACAGAGAAAAAAAAAGATTAGTAACAACATGTGAATAATAACATAAAAAAAACGTGCATGGGAGAGGTAGAAGCCAAAAGGCTTATAAAACACCACACCCATATAATCTAGAAAAAAAAAAACAATTATTAAAATAATTTTACAGTTAACGAAACATAACAGGTTCAGTTATCTGATATAATTTTCCAGTTTACTTTGTGTTAAGTGTGTCAGAGCAAATATTCTACCAACAATTTATGTTTGAGTCTGTTCTTATATATAGATACTGATGTAGACATAGAGAAGACATCTAGATGAGTGTTCCATAATTTAGCTCCATGAAATCTAATTGAAGACTAAATACGCGATATTTTACATAAAAGTAGATGCAGATTTTCAGACTGCCTGGTAGGATATTCATGAAACTGGAAATTATG
>JAPTGZ010000018.1:42278474-42295386 GCA_029814645.1 Fowleria isostigma
TGAGTCTGTTCTTATATATAGATACTGATGTAGACGTAGAGAAGACATCTAGATGAGTGTTCCATAATTTAGCTCCATGAAATCTAAGTGAAGACTAAATACGAGATATTTTACATAAAAGTAGATGCAGATTTTCAGACTGCCTGGTAGGATATTCATGAAACTGGAAATTATGAATGAAATAATGTTTAATATGTAAAGACCAGTCAGAATCATACAGCGATCTAAAAACAAATGTGCAGGTCAGAAGGGTGTTAATATCAAAAAATGTTTAAAAGGTTTAATTTATAAAACAAAGGTGCACTTGGAACATCTGGTTTGGAAAAGTGGCCACTCTGACAAACTTTTTCTGAAGTAGTAATATTTTGTTGAGGTGGGAAGGAAAAGTACTTCCCCACACAATACTACAATAATTTAAGTAGGAAAAAATCAGACTTTAATACAAGGTTAAAAGACAATTAGAATGAACTACATTTTGAATCTTACATACTATTCCAATTGATTTTGTTATTTTTTTGCAGACCTGTTCAACTTGTTCATTCCAACTCAATTTATCATCAGTCCAGATGCCTAAGAATCATTAAAACGCCACATATCTGTAATTTTGTCAAATAGCCCATCCCTCAATGTTAGAAAAAGTGATTAAAAAATCTGGGTTCAACCCTTTTTCAGTCTGTTCCATCATTTCTGCAGTTTCTTTCCTTATGACCCATTATACCTCTGCATTGTATGAATTAGAAAGGTAGTTTTTGCTTAATGCTGTTAACAATCACACCATGACAAGTGACCACGTAACCCCTAGTAGAGGATATACATGTTCAAATCAACTGTTTAATATACATTAAAAATATATTTTTTGAATGGGCAAAAAAAAAAAAGATTATGCCAAATGTTTATTTTTGCTTTCCTTATCCCAAACACCAACAATGCAAAAGAAGTTAACATACATAAATAAGTCTAAATGAAATTGTATCCATCAGTTGTGTTAGGTTTCAACAGATTGCTAAGTTCATTTAACAATTCGACTTCAAAAACAGGAAATCTGTATTTTACATTGTGTCAAAGTGAAACAACCAGTCACTGAAGGCTGGCTCATAGTATGGATATTGTGGCTGAAATATTATTTTTTTCTTAAGCTTTAGGTTAACTGAGGCCTAGGTTGATTTGCAACCACCATGGTGCTGCTGCGTCTTATGTTAATAATATCTTTCTGCTGACTTTTGAAATTACACAATTGTAATTTAACTTTTCCCTAGTTCTCACTTTTCTTGCAATTTTGTGTTAGTCAGGGGGAAAATAACATGTTTATGCCTGTTAAGTTGTGCTGGAGATATATTTTTTAATCTTCACAAAGTTGGAGCATTACAGTAGAATGTCTTTGCTGAATTGCATAATGAGGTCTATATAATTGTTTGAGATTTAAAAGCTTACTTAGCAGCAAAGGTACATTAGATGATAAAATTGTTAGTGCTACCATTAGAGTTAGAGATGGTGGGTAGTCTGGACCTGCAAAAATATGCATTCTTTGCAAAAGAAGCGACGTTGAAGAGCACCGTTATGTTTGAAAATAAATTGACTTGTTATTGGCATACAATGGAAAATCGAGAAGGGGGGGATGAGAACGTTGAGGAGACGAAGTTCATTAAGACTAATGGAGTGCAAGTGATTTCAGATTGATGACAGTCACAATGAGATTTGATAGAATAAGTAATATTTTAGAAGCTTGCAATTCCTTTTAATGTTATCAACACTTAAATGACCCTCAGTGCAGAGCAGAAAACTCTGACTCTAAGTCCATGCGCAATAAGCTCAATAAAATCTTGTATGAATCACTCTAATTGAAAGGATACCTCCCTTGCCCCTCCTTATAAGACACCTCAAAGGTTGAACGGACCCCAATGCTCTATTTGTATTCAGATGAAGTGGAGACTCAACCTGCTTCCAGCTGAATTAAACTAAAATGTCATAACAGAAACATGGGCGGAAATAGAAAATTCTAACCGTTTTATTTCATGGTAGGATGGAGAGAGCCTTGTGTCTGTGCTGTTCAGTGTGTTGTTTGAAGGTGAGGGCAGGAGGGAGTGAAACAGTAACTCAAGCCAGGAATTTGACTCCATCCCAGGCCACCCTGTTCATGCAAACCACCAGACCACTAATTTTGTAGGGCTAACCCCATTTGTTGATCTAAGGAGTACCAGACTAGTTATAAATTTGGCCACTATGTTCATCTAGGAGGAGAGTTACTCATTTATAAAAATACAAAAAAAAAAAAAAAGGCAATGACTAACAAGTAACCTTCACAGTATTTTTTTGTGCCTTTTATCCAACATATGTTAAGGCAGGAGGTGAACCGTCTAAATCTCACAAGGGTACTCATCATAGCACATATGTGAACAAGGCTAGAAACACAAAACACTCAGCCTAAACCTTCTACATATAGTTTGGTTGTTAAAATAATTGTGTTTTTATCCAAGCAACAAATAAATGTATCAGGAACCTTCACACAGTCACTGAAACTGAACATACACAAAAAAAAGTCACAGAATATTTTGTTGGACTCATTTGGTGTTATATTATTTACGTCACACATTTCCTATGCTTTGTCAAAATAAATCTCACAATATTAATAACCATCCAGAGTCACATTTATTTTTGTTGAAGAGCTTGTGTTGAAGGTGGGAGAGTCAGCCCACTGTGTAAAGTCTTATCATATCTCAAAGATTCAATTCATGTGTGAAGATGATGTGTCATGCTCCCTGAAACCAGTCTGTCACAGTTTTATCCTGATGAATCCAGGCTTTGTCATCTCGGAATATGTCTGTGTCATCAGGAAAGATGAAATCCACTAATGTTCACACCTGGTCATTCAGTATATTCAGGTTCAGCTGCTCTCATTTCAACTGAATCAACCCCAAATCATAACACTGCCCCCACAGGATTGTACTGTAACCACTATGCATGATGGGTAATCACTTCATTCACCTCAACAGGGTCAATCTGGACTCATCAGACCACATAATCTTTTTCCACTGAAACACAGTCCAATCTTTATGTTCTCCACAAACTGATGGTTGTTAAAGAAATGAAAAGCTACTACATCAGTTAAAGAGTTTAAAAACTAGTTGTCGTGGAATCATATTCAACACTGCAATAATTATGCAATTAGAAGATCTGAAATATTTGCTCAATTATATGTAGTGACTTATTTTTTGCTTGGGTAATATAGAGTTCTCACGGGGGCATTTAATACCTTAAAAAAGTCTTTAAAACATATTAAATTTAATTTGGTAGGACTTGTTATGTTGCTATAAACTTGTTCACTGTATTGTATAAATATGTCTAGGAAATGTCCCAGCTGCAAAGAAAGTAAGTCAACCCAGTTCCACCCATTCCAACTCGGTCATTTATATTGAAATTTAGAGCCAATTATCGCAAAACATGTGCAGCCATTACTCATGCATGTATTACCCAAGAAAGCTGATTTTGTATGGTCATGAAATGGTCATTTCATAAAAAAAAAAAATCTTATATTTAACTTGTAGAAACCTGTAAGAACCCTGACTATAGGTGAAAAAGAGTGGGGACACTCAGCAGTGCTAGTTCTGGTCAGGTATTGGTTCACTCAAGAGAGTGAGAGAGAGTTGATTATGAAAGACTGAGCAGACAAAGGGAAGCAGTACAGTCCAGATCAGATCCAAAAAGCGAGTCATTAGGATCCAGGTGGTCCAGGTTTCTTATCCAGATGTCGGTTAATGCAGGATGGGAAATAAGTAAGCGGGAGATCTTGGCGGTTGCATCCACCTTGGTTGATGCTCTTGCCTACACCGGAGCTTTAGGTTTGTTTGTTTACACTTATATCGCTGAGCTACGCCGTCACCTAGGGATGGCTGGTGTGTTTACACTTGGGCTGCTCGGCATCATGGGACAGCCTGGGTCCGGAAGCTAAAAGAGGCTACAATATAGATAAGATAGATGCAGTTAGTTATACAGATAGTTAGCAGTGTCACTGGAAAGGTGAATGCTGAGACAGACATTGATATAGACACTGATATACTGTCAGTAAGGATGTGAGAGGTTGATACTGATATACTAATGCAGATAATGGTAAACTAATACAGGTAATATGAACCCATGATAGGCTAATACATAGTTACTCTGGCTAATCAGATTTCCTTCGTAACAATAGGGCTGGGCAATATGGCCTAAAAAACAAAAAAATCTCTATAATTTGTTCATGAAAAACTCAATTTTCAATTTGATTTTCAATCCCCTGTTTGAAAGAAGATAAATCCAGACAGAAAACATATATATTAAAAAAAAAAAAAAAAAACTTTATTGTTTTGAGAGAGACCTTAAAAAAAAGCAAAGGCAGTCATTGGTTTCAACAAAGTGATACCGTGGACCCTCACATATTTAACTGTGATTTGCCCGTGCCGTATCTGATGCAGTGAATCCAAACCAATTTCAAACAACTGAAGTTGTAGAACCAGTCTTGGGAATCAGAATCAGGAATACTTTATTAATCCTCGGGGGGGAAATTTGTGTGTTACAGTTGCTCCAACACTGTTAAAGTAAAGAAAGAATGTAAACCAGAATGTACAGGGACTGAGCTGCTCTCTACCTCTGTCTGTGTCTACCATGTTACTGGATGTGACTGTGATTCACATGAGGAAGGAGAGGGAGGGTTTGACCTCATAGAACTATGGGAACCCAGAGGGAAGTGTTATTGGTAAATTCAAATACCTATTGTTTTTGTATGATAAAAAAGATTGATTATTTAAAAACAAAACTCGATGTGATCTAAAAATTCTCTATTTTTCAATTAAATCATTTTTTTACCCAGCCCTCCCTGACTATAACACAATATAATTCTATCAGTGGTCGAATAAATCTGTATAAACCACTTACAGTTAAAATTCTCAAATATAAAGTAAATCTTTGTGAAAAGGCATCTTTCTGACATTTCTTGACTTCTCTTAAGACAAAATTGGACATTCTGACCCCTCAAATGTGCAGTTTTTTAGACTGTAGATTTTTCTTAAAGTAAGAATTTTTAATAATATGTGTTGAGCCCCATGATCACCTTGATCGTACCGGTTCTGCGGCTTCTCCGTCAGGTGGCAGGGGGGTTTTGATCACATAATAGTCGCTTCTCTTGGAGCCTTACAAAGAGGTGAGAGATCTCAGCATTAAGTCACCACATTAAATCTGTCTCACGCCAGTCCCTTTAAAGACCATTCTATCACCATTAAGCGGGTCATAGTGTCTCTCAATGATTGTTTGAGTGGAAAAGTGGAAAGGAGTGGGTCTGAGCTTGGCTGTGCTTTATTTGATCAGGTCTTTTGGTGATGCTTGATGTGAGACAAAGTGAAACCAAGCGTACGTTTAAATTTTCAGACAGTAACCTAGATAACTGTGTTTTATTATTTAAATGTTATTTTCACAAATCTTTACTATACATATATAACATTTACTGGTGAGTGAGTTTTCAACACACTACAGATGTTCTTTATATTTGACACATTAAACATGGTATCAGCATCTCTAATCTTTAATTTTTTTGGGGGGGTTTTGACTTTATCAGATTTAGTAAATCATATTAACTTCACAAATTTGATGTACATTAGTCATTTCACATTGGAGATTTCCACATGTTCACAACAACACGTGCTCATGAGATTTAGTCATTACCATGCACTGTTGATACAGAGAGACACCACGCCCACCTTAGTTATACACAACGTTTTTTCACAGAGGTGTTATCAAAGAATGTCACAGAGAGAGAGAGTGACAGAATATTTTTGCACAAAAAATACAAAAAAACAGCACTATTTTATCATTTTAAACTGCCTTAAATACCTGTTCATTTACGCCTTAGTCGTATTTGCTGCCTTATTGGGTCTCAACACTCATGACAGGGCTGTCACTGATTTATTGTACCTCTGTCACATGACCTTCTATGTTACAAACCAAAACACTGGTCTTGAACCTAAACTGTTAATCCAACACGGATGCTGATTGTGAGATGTGTCAAGCTCTTAGAATGAATGAAGATAATTTGTAAAATTTTGCCAAAACATTTGTCAGAACAGAGATTACTTTCATTTGAGTTACAATTTTATCCAGCGTGTTATATTTACAGGGATTAAAGGAGATGTAATCACAAAAATAAAATATAATATCTGATTGTGTGAAAACATCAATAATTTAATTTTCTTCTCTTTTGTTCAGACGTTCCCAGCTCACTTATCATGTTCCTTAAGTAACTTAGAAGAAAATACTAGGTCTGCAACTAATGATGAGTTTGATAATTGATTAACCTGTAGATTATTTTAATAACTAATCAATTCATCAGATAAACACAAAAGACTCAATTTTTAGATAAGTCATTAATGATTATATAGTTAGTATATAGTTATTAAGCACTGGACTTGTTATAGTTATATAATCTTCAACCAGCTCTGGCTGTAGGCTATCAAACTAGCGTTGAATGTATTAGTTCCAGTCAACGATAGACAACATCTGGTGGCCTGATAAATGGAGATGTTATAATTATAACAATAGTCTCAAACTAGCTAGTGGGCTAAAGTAATCACGTAACCATGGTAGGCTATCTTAAGCTAGGTTTACATTATATTCCCGGTGGCTACAGCAGCTCCATTTGATCAAAATGTATTTGGGATTTTGGCCATTTTTTTCCTCCATATTCAGTTTATGTTACATAAATGGTGCACTATGTTTCAGCCAAATGGGTGGCTGGACAAGTCACCGGCATTTGAAGCCTCAGCCATGTTGCTCTGTGTTTTCCGCTGCTAGGTTACACAGCGTGCGAGCATGCCTCAATACCAACATGCTCAAGACCCAACGAATCGACTGCCAAATTCATTGCCAATTCTTTTAAGAAACGATTTGGATTGATTTAATCAGTTTGTTGTTGCATCACAACAAACTACCTCTACTGTTTTGTCTATTTTATAGTAAGTGATATCCAGTGTTAAGGTGCACTTTGTTCATTGCGAACAAAGTTACTTTCCTCTGAACTAAACGTCCAGAAAAGGGTAGGTCAGGGTGAGGTGAGTGCAGTGTGATGCAATTTGTTAAATGTTGTTATATGTAAATGTAAGAAGTGGTTTTTGTTATGGTCCAGACTGACCTGTAAAATACTAGACCTGTAGTCCACAGTAAATCACTGATATTCCATGACCTGTGTGTTCTGCTGAGGCTGCTGTGTTAAGAGTGAGACACCTGTGAGGCTGTCCTCATCCTGGGAATGCTTGGAGATTTATTACCTATTGATACACACCCTGGCTGAACACACCCCCAAAGACACCCACAGTACATTGTTGACTCATGAGTTGCACAGCCTCGAGCCCATGAATCATTTTCTTAAAAAGAATATTTCCTCCTTTCTCTACTCTCCTTTTCTGTGATTTCACATCCTCTGTCAGCTAGACAAACTACTCGCTGTAGAGCCAAATAAAGAATGTTTTTCCCAGCCATCATATGTTTCTCTGGTTGGAAGAGAAGAGGAGTGAAACAATGTTGTATGATCTTTTACCCACCAGTGACACTTGGACACAGGTGTTTTATAGTCTTGTAATACTTGAAATGTCTTCTATTTGGATATTGACTTCCCATTTTCCTGCTTCACTTTCCTCCGTTTCACTGTTTTCTTTGCAGAAACAGAAAGACAATTAACTTGATTCATCATTCAATTCTTTATTCCAGAGTACATTTTCAGACACAATCATATTATTGATCCTCATCTGAAAGCGGTATCTTATATCAGGGCCAAAACCTGTAAAGGACAACCTATATTTGTGATTCAAGACTACTTCCTCCTCCTAGTATAGCGTAGAGTGTATGTGTGTTTGCTGTAGTGACATCGCAAAGGTACAATGACAGACGTAATAAAAATAAACCTGCCTGTCGGGGCTCGCTTCTACATTTATCAACCCATCTGAGTGAGCCTTCTGGGCTGGTTCAGCCTGGGAAACTCCATTTGTCACCTGCTTAAATGCTGCCAATGTGCATGGAGTCCCACTCCCTTTGTCCTTTCGAGAGAGTAGATGTAGGCTTTATTTATGTCTTTGAGAAAATTACATATTATACAGGGTGAATGCATTGAGAGGAAAATTTTCATCTGGTATGAAAGCTATTTTCCGACAATGTGGATTGATAATCTAGTATCTAAAATATTCTGAGCTGGTATAAGTGTTTTTTGTTTTTTTTTAATTGTTGACTTGTTTCTTCAGTGTAAGATAATTATTGAATGAATTGCAAAATCAGATGTGCTATATTCATTTATGTGAGCCCTCTGACGTGTTTTTCGGAGCTTTATATGAGCACAGGTACTTGTTCTTTCTGCTCCGTCAACACATATAGTATTGCACCAATGTGTACACTCAGTGCAGTATTACTCCACGATAAGGTTCTTAGGTATTGTAAAGTTCACGGCTGGACAAGCAAAACCACATGATGCAATTGTTAGTACAATAAAAGAGAAGTAGTGGTTTTCCCAAATGAAAAAAGAGGAAAACAAAAACCTTACAAAGCATTATAATTGTCAGAGCAAGAAATAAGAGGCACTTGAACATTTTTTTCGGCAAAGTCATACATTATTTATCTGGAGAGTTTATATCAGATCGCAGATACTGAGGCTGAGCATAGCAGCCATTTTACATCCCAGTCCCTACCCTGTGTTTTATGATAAATGTTCTCAAAGTGCTCTGCATTTTACCCAGAGTGCACATAAACTACAGGCTAGCTAAAGCCATAATTCTCCCAGACCCACTCTCACGATTACTAGCACCACTCCACAGATTCTTATTCAAGGACCCAAAATATCTTCACTATTAGACTGAATATTTTTTCCTTATAAAATAACAAATGAACAGAAAACATTACCAAATAAAGGCATCAGAATTATTAACCTTATAAATGCTGAAAAATATCAATATAGCATTTAATAATTATATCTTTATTCATTTTTGTCTTTAAATGTATGCTCAACCTTTCATTCTGTTTACTAAAATAACCCATAATTCAGGATATTTATTGTATGTGAGATGTAGCTTCAGTGTCTCTTCTCTGCAGCTGACTAGATAAAGATAAGATGAATGAATCTAATGTTCAAAGATGTTATTAGGTATTTCCATTAGTTTTACTGCATTTACTTTATTTGTGGTTATTCAAACTCAAGGTACAAACCGCAGTTAAGACTGTACTTAACAATATGTGGGGTGAATTCATGGAACAGTTTGGAAAAAGAATTGAAAGAATGAACAAACATTAAGCACTTGAAAAAAATATATATACAAGAAGAATTTTTCTGACGAGGTGTAATGAATAGGGTGGATGTTAACTCTAATAATAATTGTGAATTGCATATTAAGGTGGCATAGAATGTAGGACAGATGTTTAGCTAATATGTAGTGGAATACATGTATTTATTATGTGTTTTATATTAAATTTAGGATTCAAGGAACATTGTTGTAATACCAGCACACATTTACACTTGAGATGGCATGAAATATGGTACTCAAAGTCCCAGGTTCAGCCCAATAAAAAAATCTTTATATAACCAACATGAACAAAAAAAAAGACCTTTACATAATAATGAAAATAAAGAAAAAATATACATATGAAAACGTGTGTGTGCAAAAAGTGAGAAGAGGTTGTCTGATTGGCCACTGACTTGTATTGCATTTATTCAAACTAATAGAGTTTGTGGGTTATATAAAAACATAATTTATAGTATAAAAATTATATTTATTTTGGTTTATATTTAGTGATGTACAATTACATATATGATAATTGTTATACTGATTGATATAAACATATATACATGCTGTATTACTATGCATTAATATAGTCAGTGTGTTGTATTGTCATGTCAACTTTTGGGCAGGAATGAATATGTTTTTGCTTCAGTCTTCTCCATTTGAACACTATCATATTGTTAATCATGCTCAAAGTAAAGATTTCATTCATTCATTTATTCATACATTTATTCATACATTCATTCATTCACTCAATCACAATGCAGTGACATATGTTATAAGTGTCCAACAGTTTAACCTATAGAGCAATATGTTACAATACATGTAATATTTTTAATGAAATTGCACAGTGCGTTACCATTTTAACCTATAAATCAATGTATTTTTAGCATTTTCAATAGATAAAATGGATTTTTAACAAAGATACCAAATAGTTTTCATTAAGAGATTATTGGTCATGGTGCATAATTTACATGGCAATTGTGACCAGTATGAAAGGTCTAAAGGTCTGCTGTCAGTATTACGCAGTGATATAGGGTCAGAGTTCACTTGACCTCTAGCTGCATGAATGATCACATGAAAATAGCATCTAGAGGATCATTGACTATTCCATAAACCTGCACTTAAACCAATTAAGACAGAACCCACATGATGAGTCTCTCTTCTTTAATGAGCGAGAGCTGGAGACAGAAAGACATTTGTTTATTAACTTATTAATAAGACGTGTAACATGTGCATAAATCATAATCAGTAGCAATTAGCTCTGACTACTTTTACCCACGTGGAGGAAACAAAGAGGAAGCAAAAGCCACAAGAGAAAATGTTGATAACCGTGCAACAGTAGATAACCATATTACCCCATGTGAAGTATTATTAACACAAATAAAAGATACCATCACTCCTGTACATAGCTGTCCATCAGGAAATTGTCACCAAGAATTTGAAATAAATATTTAAAGATTGAGGTTGTTATATGTAAAAGATACGATGTGCTGTAAATAAAGTATATTTACATTATATAGTGTTTGACCGGTGTGAAGTTAGACACAAGTGCCTTTTACGATGTATGGCTTGTTCTGTCTGAGCATGTTTGTTCAGCTGAAAGTAATGTTTGCCCACAGGATGACTAGGTAAGAGTGTTTCTCATATGTATACATGTTTGACAGTGACTTTAAAGAGTCTGTTTTGACAGAAATGTGTGGGAAATTTTAATGGAGGATGAAAGAAAAATTTCTGTCCAAACATTGGAGGCTTAGAAGAAAGCTAATTCTCAACACCTGCTTTGTCTTCAACATGTATATGTTCTGCTGTGCTTGGGATGTACTTTCACAGATGATGATGTGCAAAAAGGATAAGAATGAACATATTTTAGCCAAAAGATAGCAAGACAAGAGTACATTTCTCAGTAAAATAATCTGTTTTTCATTTGTTATGTTTATAGTTTTAGTGTCAAAGGAGTGATATTTTGCTTTCTTGAATGGAATTATGCATTTTAAAACATTTCCCTGTGGTCTACATAAGCTGTAAATGCTATGCTTGGGTCTGAATGCTTTATTAATTCAACTTCCCAGGTCCATCTTCAACCCTATATCTGAGTAATGACACCAGAAAAGTTGCTTTGAGCGCTGGCCCTTTAAATGCAAATGAGCCACTTCACACCCCACCCCCTCCATGTTGTTGACCAGGCTGCTCTGTGCCTTTCAGCCACTTGTGTTTGTTAATACAATCAACTACTGAACGTATTAGATAATCATTTCAATGTTTGGACATATTTTCAGTATAGACTACAACTGCTGCTGCTGACAAACAATTACAACGTACTTGGAGAAATGTTTGTCGGAAGTCTTGACCTTATATGTGCATATGTCATGACGTAACTAGTTATGGACGTAACAAATTAAGAAGGAATTAAAACGGGTTGTAGAAATCCACTTGACTTTTGCCAATATAAAGATATCTCTGCTGCACCTGGAGGGTTCACATTCAAAGGTTATGAACTATTAGGGTCCAAATACACAATAAATGAACCAAGGACTAATCATGGGTTTAGCAAAAAAATTCTACATTTTAAGAAAATTCCCCACTTAACTTTTGTGATTCATTAATAGTAAACGTATTTAACACTTTAACTATGGCCAGGGACGGTTCTGGGCTATGTCGCGCCCTAGACGAGATACTGATTTGGCCCCCCACCCCCCAGACCTGGCATAAAGTTGTCCGTCCATCTGTCCCTCCATCTAGCCCCCCCTAGCCCAAGTAGCCTCGGTTTATCTGCTAGGCAATGGCTGACTGGTTTGTGCGCACAGCTGTCATCTGGAAGACTGGGGTTTGATGCCTATTTAGGTGCTCTTCTGTTTGTTACCCTTGTTTGTGATTAAACTCAAATTAATTTAGCTTTAATGGTATCTTTTACGTGCACTGCGCAAAAACAGAATGGCATCTACAATATTGGGGTTTCATCTGTTTGGACTAGACTCTTGCACCGCCCGCAGAGCTGAATGTGCCCTCACTGGACGTGTGTTTGCTGGATGTGTTTGTGGCTGCGACACAGATGATAATTTTTGACACCCTGGACAGAAAGGCCATTGTCTGTGGCTGCCAAAGGTTTAGAATGTCCTCTCCATCCCAGAACAAGTGTCCTTCGATGTAGTGCTGGACCTCGTCTTTCTCTAATGTCTTCTTCACCTTCATCCTCCCATTCAGTAAACTCATCTCTGTTTCTTTCTCTGGTTTTAGGGTGATTTTACAAGATCGTGTGCGCTATAGTGACAACAGGTGCAAACTTGTTAGAGACACCCTGCATAAATGAGGACTTTACATGTGTTTTCATGAACAGCGATGCGCAATGGACACAGTGCACTGAAAATATAGGAGACACAGCACCAATGGAAACAGTCCGCTATATAAAAGGAAATGGAAACTTGCCAAGAACCCAGAGAGAGAGAGAGTTGTGTTATGTTGCGGTACTTAATGGTCAATGTCTCTCCTGCACCCAGGACGCGAGAGAGACAGCGGGGGCTTGGAATGAGCACACTGAGCCTGATGCGCACCACCTTTGTTCTCTCTGTGCCTTTGAGTCCAGTCGCCATCTGCACAGTTTGTGCTAGAGGAATAATGAACTACTGCTGATAGATTCATGCTGGTCTATGGATCTCTGTGCGTAATGCATCCACAAGGCTGTCAATTTGGAGACGAGGTGAAATATGTTTAATAAATATTTCCTCATTCATTCATAAATGTCAGAGGAGGGTGAAGAGAGTGAAAAGCATTCATTAACACATGCAATCCTCCTTTGCTTGTCTTTTTGAGTCGTATTATAGACGCAGTTTTTTCCCCCCTCCCTTCCACTGGCACCCCCTCCAGAAGGTGGCGCCCTAGGCAGCCGCCTAGTCGGCCTATGCCACCGGCCGTCCCTGACTATGGCAATCTCTCTGGTGCTGCATTTTGCACTTTACAACGTTCAGATTACTGTCACTCCTGAACCGTTTGTGCTACCCACAAAATTCAAATAGCATTGGAAAGGTGAGATCCTGAGCTTTATAGTAGCAATGTAGGATTCTGTTACAAGTAGAAAAGAACTGTTTCAGGCTAAAAAAAACCACCTGGAAATAACAAAAAAATATAAAGCCTTATTATGGATCCTGAATGTTCAAAACCAAAAAGCATATTTGAGTTGATGTAAAATAATTGAAAGTTAATTCTTGCAATGTCAAAAAGTTTCATTATGGACATTTACAGTTGTTTCAGATAAGAAATAGGCTAAAAAGTCAGTTTTTTTTGTTTTTTTTTTTTTACTAAAACACACTGTTTTAATTATTATTATTTACAATAATGATAATTAATGGCAGATATTGAGCATTAAGTTTTTCCTGAAAACAAAGGTGCAAAAGAATTGGCAAAGAAGACATTTTCTGTCACTTTTATTTCATAGAAGACATGAAGACACCTGGGTAGCCTGTGATACTGGCAGTCTTAAAAGGGTTAAAGTGAACCAGAACTGAACTGAACTGCACACATAACTCTATAACAGGAGGGCTATAGCTAGAGAGCAGAAAATGACACATAGGAAATATTGTGCTTTCTCCAAAAATCATGTATTTTATGGCATTTTTGTTGTGAGTGAACAGGACAGTCTGAGAGGCCACCATGACTTTCCATGGATGTAGTTACACTGTAATTTTCAGGGATTAGTGGCACAGCCAAATTCAGACAGGGATACCATGGCAGCAAGGGTTGCTGCATGAATACTGAGCAGCTGTTATAAGAGGAGTTGAAATTAACTTGGAATTATCAGTTGCACTTAGCGAAAAGACAAGCATCTGGTCACTTTCACAGCTCCAGCCTGCTTTATCGCTTGCGTTTTTTTGTTTTTTTTTCTGTTTTTGCTCGGGCAGACAGAAGGACATGTGGGTAGAGCTTGTGGATGTACTAATGGTAGATGTTGGTTACGCTGACGTCACATGGTCACACGGCTGGAATTCTGTCTGGGTCAGCTCTTACCACCATTTCCTTTTGGTTTTTGGATCGGTTATTCAAAATCATGAGGGGATCCAGAGGGCTGCTGTTGGCTCTCCTGGCAGGGGTCCCAGTTTACTTTGTCTTCTGACTTGGTGTTCTACTGCACCTCTGGGATCAGCTCCACTGAACACCCCCCATACAAGAGCCAAAACCCCAGGTCTCATTTATAGTCAACAACTCAATGTACTGTGCAGACATCCTCATCCTTCAACTGCCTTACCTCACTGTTTCACCCCACTTCTTCCCCGGGTCCGCCAGCCTTTATTTTGCCTATCCCCTCTTGATGGTCAGACTTGAATTTTGAGTCAAGATTTCAGAATTTCAGATTTTCCTCTGAGATTAGAAAGTATGTCTCACAAAAAGTCACTGTGTTTGCCAAGAGCGGTGAATCACTGTAAATTTAATGTGCTGCTTTTTTTTTTTTTAACAAAGGATGTGGGGAATGAGCAAATAAGAGTTAGAGAACAGACTGTATAAAGGACAAGATACTTTTTTTCACCTCATTCCCTGCCTTTGTGGTCTTTTGAGAGCTAGAATTTACCATTATGCTTTACCATCTGTCCCTTTAGAGATGTAAAAGTCACCCTGCATTTAAGGGGACACATTTTAATTGGTACTTGGATGATACATCACTTGGGACCCAAATAGATTTTACATAATGACCAATACTTTAATCTTAAGTACAGGTCCTTTTGGATGATCATTGCATGACCTTTTGTAAAACACATATGACCCTCGAAGGTTGGTCCTCTAACCTCACAGACCTTCAAGACCCTGTTCCGTACTGGTTTTCTCTGAGGTCAGATCTTGCACCCCGCAGACAATTGGTCCATCCTCAAGAGTTCTAAAAATATGATTGATTATTTTTCCCAGCATATGTCAGTGACATCTGCATGTTTAATTAATACAGGAAGGCGGATCAGCATATTGGTGAGCATCTGATGCTCAATCTATTTTTGTTAAAAGAAAGAACGAAAAAAAAATCATAATAAAAATATCCGAGCCCAGAATAATCTCTGTCTTTTTCCTATTACTGCCAGAAATCCTTGCCATGCCCTCTCTGTATGCCCTCTCCTGGGGCCTGAGGGACCCTTTTGATATGCCCCTTCTCTCTTGGCAAGGTTGTATTTCTTCATTAGGCCCTCTGGGGGCTGCCAGAGTCCCAGAGGATGTCAGAGTACATTAATTCTCATCAGGACATGGGTCCTCTCAGGTGTGAATGGCAGCCAGCAGCTGTCGACGGGGCTCTCTCAATCCTACCACAACTCATATATCACCATATGCATGCACACACACATGCACACCAATACATGCCCACACACAAATAACAGATTATGTAAAATGAAAAAAGCCAGAAACAGATGCACGTTGGCTGTTGTAAGATTCACCCACAGAGGAAGATTTACACTGAAATCACTGGTATATGAACATATCTCAATTTAGGACCTGACCCATGATAATTACAAAAGCAGCCATATATCTTAAAGTCTTTAGGGGGACAGAATGCAGTCTCTGCTTAATTTTCCATGTGAGTAAATTTGCTGGGTGCATTTGAAGAGCCTTTGTGATTGCCTCATAGCCTCACCACTGAGTGCCCTAACCACCATTAGGGATAGATCACTTAATCTTTCTCCCCCTCTCTCTTTTTCTCTTATTCTTTCTCTGTGTCTCTCTGTTTTTCTCTTTCATAATGTGACGTAGCCTTGCATGTGTTTTACAAAGATATTTTCTCAAGTAATTACATAAAGTAATTCCTCCCAGTGCGGTTGTTATGGCTCCCAGCAGACGTGTATACAAATTACTCATATTTGCTCTGTGGTCAAAGCTGTGAGCTGTCCCACAAGACTTTGGGTTTACATTATGAAGGTCTGCCTATTAAAGCCATTTGTTAAGGTCTTCACTCCTGGGAAGAGGCAGCTCTATAGGACACTAAATGAAAGAGGTTCGCCTTAGAAGTGAGCTGTTAATTACTTCAGTTTGTTATAGAAAGCTTCACATTGGCTTCTGACTCGACAGCCAAATCATAATCCTCATGTAAACCCAGACAGAGCTCCAAAGCTATGGAAATTGCTCCTTCTGCTTATGGCAATGTGTACATGTTAAAAGATATGATGGATTAAATCTAGGGGGCTTAAAGTCCTGTCCAGGATGATTCCTCTTTCCTATTATTATTTTGTCATCCTGTGATTATTTTGTCATCATGGGGCCACACTTTCCAATGTCTGCGGTTGTATTCCATGAGTTAGTTATCTGTATTCTTCATTGCTGGGTTCTGTGTTAGTGTGTAGCGGTGTTCTTTAGCTCTCTAACTTCCAAGCCTTTTCCCTCGGTCTCTTACCACCCTTTTTCAGTAATTGTCTCTAATTAGAGAAAAACTGGCTTGTGCTAAGCATTTATACCACCGAGACTGAGGGATTCAAAAGTTATGCATGTTCCAACATTCATATAGAAGTCCAAGTATTAATAATTCCATATCAAACATTTACAGTCTATATACATATATATGTATGTATATATATATCTATATCTATATAAATATATTCATTCATTTTCTGAACCCGCTTTATCCTCACTAGGGTCACAGGGGTCGCATGGAGCCTATCCCAGCTACT